>VXBR01010763.1:794371-1292826 GCA_013400215.1 Cisticola juncidis
TTTTTTTTTTTTGTGTGTGTGTTTTGGTGTATTTAACCAATATTAAAACCAAGAAATTACTTATGTTTTCAATATGTAGGTCTGTGTCCTTCAGGTTGACCTGTGTCAGATGTGTACTTGAATCAGTAGCTATTTATCCCTCACCATTAAAGGATGACTAGAAATCACTTACTGTAGTCCTTACCTGGGACTGGTGAAATCCCCAGAAAAGTGACATTTCCTTTGGCTGAGTATTTGCATACTTACCAACCAACGTATAGAAAGGTGAGGGAAAGGGTACTAGTGCTATTTAAATACAAGGTGTGGAGAGAAAACCCAATTTCTTTAAAAAACAGTGAGGGAATCTGTTGTGGATTCTGACAGTGAACCTAGTCTCTAAATGGCTAATTGAGTGCCTTAATCAGAAGATACTTGATTTCCCCATAGGTTTCATGTAGAAGTAGATCCTACCTGACTGTTGCACTATTAGAAATGGAAAAGTCATTGGTAAGTCATCTACTGGAAAAACTTATGAGTGGCTGGTGATATTTGCCTCAGCCTAAGTTTTTTCAAACTTGTGCAAAATGCATTGAAGATACTTATTCTGAGAATATAATCCATTCAGTTATGAAAATTAAATACTTTTTAATTGTAATAGGTAGTTGAACTCTAAAGAATAAGTTAATCTCCATCTATTGGAAAGGGCTTTTCCATATCAAGGAAACTGTTTTGTTACTAGGCTGTTACAAGAGCTGGAAGCGTCCCTGTTTCATGTATAGTTTTAAACTCTTTTGTTGTATACTGGTTACCAGTAGCTATTTTCTCAGGTAAGATTGTTGTGCTTTTAGTGAGGAGAAGTCCTGATAAATGTATGAATTCAGGTAGTGCTTGGTTAGATAAAAGATGTCAAAATTGATGAGCACGTTCTTGAGCAGTACCTTTTGTACCTGTCTTGTGCTTATACTGAAGCACACTCTAGAGCTCCAGGGAGAACTGAGCACCTCTGTTCTAGTGCTGCTCCCTACCATGGAAGCTACCAGCCCCTTATACAAGTTACTTTTGCATGTTTGTAAATATTTATTGCTTTGTGTAAGATGTCTATGATTATGAATATAAAAATAAGTATGTCACTTGAGCTCTGAAGGTGTGAATGACAGAGAAAGATACAACCAGCTGGAACTGTTTGGAAGTTCAAAACTGGTTTTATGTCATTAGTCCATTTAATAGGCTAATTGTCTATGTACTTTCTGGGGTCAAGCAAATTATCTATGTGTGTGTATATATATGTGTGTGCATGTGTTTATTTTTATATGTGTGGCTTTGGAATATCTTGCATAGTGTATTCTTAAAGCCAGCTTTGTGTTTTGTAATATAAACATAAAGGAAAAAGACCTATTGGAAAGAGCTGGCCAAAGTAAGAGCATCACTCCCCATGGAAATATCAGCATTACTAGGGTAATGAGGTAGCTAATTTCTCTCTCTATAATGACAGTGCAATTGACCTCGGAATTTCAGCTGGCATTCTGAAGGCAATGAGAATCAGGCCTTTAATTTTAATCTTGAGTTAAGTCCCTAGATCATTCCATGTGGCATAGCAGAGTTCGTCAAACCTCCAAGTTGTGTAAATTAGATTCATATAGCTCAGCTATCATCCCCATACAGGCTTCTTGTAGGATGGCACATGGTTATTTGAAAGATTAGCCTTTGCACTTAGTGAGCATTAGTAGGGTCTTTCATACAAGCATGCAGGAGTAGTTCCAGCTAGTAGAAAACTGTTGACATAATGCATTATTCTGTGTTATATTCAGGATTTCTACTAAGACACTGTTATATGTGGGTTTGGAGTTTCTTTGGACTATTGGAGATTGATTTTTCTTTTCATATAGGAATGCAACTTTAGTTCGGGAGTGTGTGTTTCTGTTAAAAACCTGGGAAAATAATAAAGTTGTTATATGAAAATTCTTTGTGAAATATAGAATATGACAATCATATTCTTAGCCCTAGACCTGAAAGGCTATTGATCAAGCCTATGACCTGCTAAAACCAGGCCTCTGATACTTTTTAATTTTATAATTTTTTTCATTGAAAACTGCTTATGAAAATATGCTTCCAAATTTATTTTTGAGTTCACTTGTTTCAACAAACCATTGGGCTAAAAGAAGATTAATGTAAAACGTTAATGTAAATTCATACATTAATAATAATCTGTGAGTGGTCACTATTCTGCTTATTGTTTCTTTTATTCCTGATGTTTATATCAGCTGAGAAGACATCTGTATTCACAAAACAGTTGGTATTAATCATTGTTTGCTTTGCTGTCTCAAGAAATGCACTGTAAATTCCCGGTAGATTGACTCAGGAAACATGCTAATATTCAGAGCGTGTATTTTAGGTACCTTGGTTTCATTAGAAACTAGATTTGTATTGATCATTTGGAGCCTTTTCAATAAAAAGTGCAAACTCTAGATGAATACAAGATACTTACGATTTCTATAAAGTAGTGATGTGCTAGGCATTACGGACTTGGTTCAAAGCTGACTCAAGTTAATGGGAATTTTTCTGTTGCCATTAGTGGGCTATCTGGCAGTCCTTGTAATACAAATATGATCTATTGACTGGTATAGCCAATAGGACATGCTTTTGCCTTGCAGAATGTAACGCAGATGAGTCCCATGTGAAAACCAGAGTTATGGAAAACAAAATACTAAAAAATGTTTGAGTATAACAAAGCAAATGTTATGTTATATTGACCCCAGCTTTTTAGTCATAAAAAGCAGACATTCTTCAGAGGAGAGAAAAAAGAAATTATAGATGTGATTTTAAAAAACTAAAATAAAATTCTTTCAGACATCTGAAGAAGCTTAGGACCATTTGATCTCTGATCTTAGAAAATGTGTACTTTGAAACACAGTAAATTGTTTTGGAAAGAGGCAACAATATGAGTGCAGTAATTGAAGGTTATATTCTGATACCCTGGTTTAAAAGAAAAGGTGCTTTGCTCTTTAAATAGTGCTGTTTGAATTGGTGGAGCTGCTAGAGGTGCAATTCAGTGCAAATAGCAGAATTTAGTACCAGCGGTTTAAGGGAAGGTCAAAGGCATTTGCCGAGGTTTATCTGGATACCCAGAGCCTCATCAACAAAGTGCTGTTTTTTGGCGACTTGAATGTTTTCCTTGAAGGAGAACAATATTTTTTACTTGTCCTGGGAATTCTTTTAGTAAATTTATGTCATATTTAGTCTCCTTGGTGAATACATTCAGGGTGCAGTTGCTGTAACTGTCCATCTCTCTTCCTCTTTACCTTTAAGTAAGCATTTTAAAATTCAGGAATTTGGCAAACTGTTACTATTTGCAGTTAGTACCAAGAGAAGGCAGAGTACCCTGAATACTGAGTAGAAAATTCCAGTCAACCCCTAACTTCCTAAGCACTGAACACCTGTGTAATGTGTAGAATAGAGTGGCCATTCCCAACCAGGAGGTGGCATGATTGGGCTCCACATGCCAAAACAGAGCTTCATATCCTGGCACCTTCTGGGAAAGCGCTGGTTGGGTCCAGTAGATACATCAATTTCTTCTTCATTGAACGTATACTTTTCTCATTTAGGCAATATGCAGACAGTGCATACTGACAACGAGATTTGCTGGAGCATGCTGGTCTATTTCGTAGTCTATAAAATTTGATATGACAGTGACCTGTACATGAGTCTTCCAATAAGGACTAAACAGGGATGCAGGTTTCAGGCTCCAAGTATGAGACATCCTGGGCCTTATTTAGAAGGCATAAATGTAGCTGCTGTTTGGTAGTTCCTCTGCAAGGTTTATTAAAATGGGAATATGTTACACCTTTCCGTGCCTCGTAGCTGTACTGTAGGCTACATATGCTGCTTATATAAAATAGTTGTTTTCTGGATTGGCACGTTCACTGCAGTCACCTGGCGCTCAGTTCAGGGTTAGAGTGCCTTTTCAAAAATAAGCTGGTTTTACCTGTTTCAATTAAATCTCTTTTCTCCATCAAACTGCTGAATGTGGAGGAAAATTGAGTTTTGTCACAGCTGACCTTAGAGTATGCAGTTTTCTTTAAAATATTTTGAGAATAAATAATAGGAAGAGTGTTTTCCTCAGGATTTGAGGTGTTAAGAAAGCATACACAATAGGAAAAAAAATCTGTTTTGCAGGTGTATCCTGCTAGGCATTGTGAAGAAGGTGTGCATTCATCTTTTCTTCACCTTACATTTTTCAGTCCTTTGATGGGTATCAGTGCACTACATCAGAATATGCAAGGAAGCAGACAGTTTTTAAAATCAAGTGTGTAAAGTATACAGCTTTACTGATGCTGCAGTTTAATCTTTGGCTGTATAAAAAAATAACATTGTGCAGTCTGACCAGAAAAATGGAAAATCATAATACTCATGTAAAGATCTGATGTGCGTAGTACATGGAGTTTTGGCTTGTACTACATACTTCCAGTGAATACATTCTGAAACTCCTATCTGTAAGATGTAGACTGATGGTAAATTTCATTCTAATCTTTGAGATCTTGATGTGAAAAGAGCTTCATAAGAAATGTATAGTATTCTGATTAATTTTAGAACAAAATTATTATTTTTAAAATTTGCTGGCAAAAATAATCCTGGTTAATACAGTCCCCTGTAAATCCTGTCATATTTTAATTAGAGTCCTGCTGAAAATGAGTACATCTATTTTCCTTATCCTAAGAATGGCTGGAACTAATAAAACATAGAAGAATTATTTAAGACTTTCAGCAGATTAAAAACCTCCACCCTCCCCCCTGCAAAAAAAAAAAAAAAAAACCCTCCTGAAATAATGCTTGTTCCTGATTTCTCAATCTCTGCTGTTGAAAAGGAATTTTTTAGTTTGAATACTGAAAGAATTGTCAAACAAAACTTCTAATAATGCTAATGTGGCAATAGTGAAGATTATCTGCACTTAATTAAGATGGAACAAAGTTTTGATGGTTATATATGGCTGCATATGATATAACCAAAGATATCCTAAAAACTTCAAATGCTCTGTTTTCACTGGGCATTCTTGTTTAATGTTCTTGGGTTAGCATGATGCAAAGGCTGAAAGGCACAGGGTAGGTCACTGCTGTTTTAGAATTTCTCTGCACCTGCTGGAGTGTTCATCAGATATTCTAGCATCTATCTAGTGTTGTAAGGTTTATACTGAAAGATGTAAAAAAAAAGTCAAAGGCTTTTGATTCATAAAACACTTTGAATTCTAGCTATCAATGTAACTATTAGAAAAATAATACTATGTGCTAATCTGTAAAAGATTTATCAAAATCTGCCTTTCTCCTTTTTGCTGTGCTTTGGATCTGGAAAAAAATGTCTATTTGTTTTGTAGTAGAAGCATTTTAGCTTTGCTAACTGGTAAAGGCAGGTGTGTCTTCAGCAAAAGCAAAAGTAGGGATCAAAACCCCTGGCTCATAATCAGTCAACTTCCAAAGAGCACCACTGCAAATCAAGGAAAAACAATTTTCTTAAGAGGTTTGAGCACTGGAGGAAGAAAACAAATCTCTTAGGTTAATGTTCTCTGGGATTTAAGTACATCTTTCAAAGCTCTCTTTCAAATGCTTGAAGTTAGAGAACTTGCCGTCAAATTAGGGACCGTGTGCATGTGTTTTTAAATGGCTTTTCAGTATTGAAAAGTTGAGTTAACTTACATCTCACAGTGTAAATTTTTGTCTCTGTGTTTCTGCTAATGTAGGCTCATATTGCTGATTTTTCTAAATATTTCTAAGCAAACTTGTTTGTTGCATTTTATCTTTTTTGAGATTGTGGAAAGAACATTTTGGTGTTGTCAGGGGTTGCTCTGAGGTCAGAGTGTGCTGAGTGGGGGAAGAGTGAGACATGGTTCTTCCTAAATATTTAGGATTACACTGATTGGCTGCTGCTATGGAGTTGGTTCCCTGAGTTTTCCATTTTAATTTAAACTGGTTTTTTCTCCAGTTCTCCTGAAAGGAGCAGCACCAAATTTAAGTGACTTACTGTCTCCTGTTTTGTTATTTGAAGGGCAAATTAAGGATTGATGAAACAAATTCCAGGAGACTTTTCTCCTTCCTGTCTTCAGATAGCTATCCAACAAGAAGATGGAGAGTTAGTTTTGGTAAATGATGCTTATGATCCTGGTGTCTCCATAGGGCTGTAGAGGTATCTAATAGCTTAAACTTTTGCACAGGTATAGATTTGCAATTATTTCACTAATACTTGTATGCAAAGTAGTAAGATTTACACCATTCTAAAATTTGAAATAACATCCTCTCATACCTGCAAATCTGGATAAATAAATGAATTATATAAATTTATTACTGTGCTCAAAAGCCATTGGTGGGTAATCCACCACACTCAGTCCTTATATTGCATGGACTCCTTTCTCTGATCCTACACTCCTGTTTAAAAAGATCATTCTGTCTCTGTAAATACAATATTGCAGAATGCCCTGGTTCTATTTTATTTGTTAGGGGTTGTCCAGATGCTGTTCCTCCTGTTACAGCAGTGGTTGGTTTGTGCTTTACCTGCTGCAAATGGTTTAGTGCAAACACCAAGAGATCAGGTTGTGCATAAGTGTGTAAAGAAGGGTTTTACTCATCAGTGTCAAAGGGATCCCAGGTCAGCAGTGAATGTGGGAAAACAGGTGTTCATGTTACCTGCTTTGTTACACTTACTTTTCTGAAGACTAAGCTGCAAGGTAAGCTGGATATACAGTAGTTTATGTTGAGTTGTGCATGACAGAAAGAGATGTTCATGCAGTACCAGCTTGTTAGAACACACAAACCATCTGTTCAGCACAAAAAGTCTCTTGCTGCTCCAAAGTGTATGAATAATCTGGAATGATATGTCAGATGCAAGGGGGAAGAGAGGACTAAGTTCTTGCTAGAAATATTTTGATATAATGCCTTTTTAAAGGAATGTTTGTACTGTAAGCTATCCAAGTGCTTCTTGTGGTGGAAGTGGGAGATGTTTTCAGCATAAAGTGGAAATGGAGCAGCTTGGTTTTGACATAAAGCAGGAACTCGATGGGATTCTGCATTCATCCAAATACTTAAGATGGCCTGATTTGGAGACAAATAGAGAATAATTAGAAGCTGCTATGAACTTGGCCTGCAACTTTCTGATTCTTGAAATTTCAATCTGTCCCTTCTCACAGCCTTTATTTAAAGGTTGGGGTATTTTTTCATGGTGAAAAAGGAGTTAGAAGGAAGAATTGGGAAAAGGGAAGAGAAAATGAAGAAAGATATCAAAAGGACGAAAAAATAATAGGAAGATTGTAGGTGAAGTGGAAAAGGAAGTAGCAATAGAGGCATAGATATAGAGAAGAAGATGAAATAAGTGAAGAGAACACCAATTTAACAGGTGAAAAATATTTAGTTACTTTAGTTCTAAGCAACTCGTGAAAGCACAAAATGTTGAACATTAAGTGAGGACTTCTGGAAGCTTTTAGTTAATTTTTATTCAGTTAAAATGGGTAGATAAAAGTAGTATAATAAGTATTTGAAAATACGGTTAGTTTATTAAAAAAAAAAGAAATTTAACTCTTTCTGAAAAACTTCTGTTAAAAAGAACATAGTTTTGATACTATTGTATTTCATGTGTTCAGAGGGACTGTGTAGGTTTCTGCCGTTCATATATATATATGTGTGTGTGTTAAATCATCCAGTAAATAAACACAACAATCTATGTTACAGTGATTCTCTGAGCAACCAACATCTTCCATGATAGTAACATTTACAATCCTTTTGGAACTGTGGTTAGCCAGTTAATAGTTTACTTATGCTTTTTATTTTAAAAGGTAGGATTGTAAGACTGAACAGATTGAAATTTTAGATAGGGAGTTCCCTTCTTTCATCCTGTAATAGTCTTCAAACTTTGGAATGGAGTGTATTAGTGTGAGGAGCTCTAAATTTGGAGTTTCATTTATGTCAGCTACAGCTCACTAAGTTCTCAGGCCAAAGATGAGATGATTATGGTGGACACTTTATTCAGCCTTATGGGATTGCACAGAAGATAGTTCAGATGTGCCAGGATTATACTGAGAAAGTGTTCAGTTGTGGAGACTGCAGGAGATTAAAGAGCAGCAGCACTCACAGTGATGTGAGCACCAATATGCAGCCAACTGTCCTGTGGTTTGTAAACTCACTGCTGTGATATCCATGAACTGAAACAAAATGTTTGGAGAGGATAAAAACAACTTTGAAGAAAAAATAGTAAAAAGGATTGCATGAAGTAGTGGATTTAAAAGGTAGTTTTGACTAACAATTCTAAGGTAAAATTATTTTGCTATAATGTTGGATTTTGCATCTTGCTGGCTTTCATGGTAAAAGACAACAATTGGAATGACTCAAATGGGGTCATTTAAGTTTGAATTAAGTTTCCCATCCTGATAAATATATGATTTAAATATATATATACAACACATGTAAGACAGTGGAAAGCTATGTTACAATTTATTTATTGGAAGGCTTTTCTGGACAGCTTTAGCACTTGTGATGCTTCTCAGTAAAGGGTAATTCAGGTCCATGCACTGGTTTAAAATAAAAAAGTGAAGTGCAAATTAGGAAAAGATACAGTGCCATACAAGATATGATAAGGTTATTACCCCTGCAGCAGACTCTATTGTAGCTGTCAGAAGCACAAAATGTGTGACCTAAATGAAATTTGAGGTGAAATGTTTGTCTTCCAGTTTGCTGCACTGTCGTGTAGATATGTGCTGCTTGCATCTTGTTTGTAAGGCAGGTGTAGTCCAGGGTGAGCACCACAGGCTGATTCCCCTGCTTGCACAGGGCAGGCCACTTCTTGGAGTATAGTGCTGCTCTCTTCCCTCTCCCATGCTTCAGTTTCTCAGGAAAACCAGCGTTCTTCATGGAGCGAGGCATTGCTGTGCTGTAGGCTTGACCCAGCATACAGCTGGATGAAGGCCAGAGCTGAGGCTCAAGGATGGACTTCACCAGTTTGACTTAAATGAAATACTGAGTACATCTGGCATTTCCAGTCAGATTTTGGTGGTTACTTTTTAAAAAATAAATTTGATCACTTTCCTTATATAAGTTCATATCTGAGGGGGGGAATTCCTGCATTAGATTGTGGCAATTTGAATTTTCGTTGACATTTTGTTCATGATTTGTACTGTTCTCTAACAGTGGTTTAGAATCAAACTCCAGAACAATTTTAAGGCATACTTTAATATTATTTTTTCACATTTTTAAAGTTGGGGATACTGAGTATTTAAAATCCATATTAAGCTATACTTCCATGTATATAAAAAAACCACTGAACTGTGGACTACTACAGAACATCTTATATACAGCAGATTAATAAACTAATAAAATTGATATGCAGGATTGTATTAGACATAGCATCTTCTCAATACGTTATTTTAGGAAAGGGAGAGAACACTCATCTAGGAAAAAAAAAACAAACAACCAAACACAAAATTTTATAGCTTTATGGTTTGGTTTCTCTTGCCCCTTTCCCATCTTCACAACTAACATAATAAAAATCCTGCCCACAGCATTCCAGAGACATGATTTTTCTTATGATGATGAGTGTTTTCCCTCTATTTGATTTTATTTTTGACATGAGCTACAAGCCTTAGTGGTTTCCTCAATATAAATATTACTTTGATAAATTTTAATGGATGTTTCATAATCTGCAGTCATGGTCATGCCTTTTAGCTTTTTTTTTTACAAATTCCAATCTTGGTAACAAAATTTTTTTTTCCACCAAGGGTTTTGCCCAGAGTCCATAAAGTGTTTGGCCTTCATATTTTACCTTAGCAAGTGAAAATTTATTCTGCCAGCCATCTTTAGACAATAGTTCTCCTCCTTAGCAACACTGGCAATAGGAGTTCCTGTTTTATGCGCAACCATGTTTTTTATGGATTTTGCTCAACTCTGTTTTTTGTCAGATTCTGAGGAATTGTGACTGAAAGATCTTTCTATACTGATTTCTGGTCACTTGTACCTCAGATGAGAGCACCTACTTTGATATTTGTGTCTCTCTTATTGAATCCTATTAACGTATGGTGGCATTTTGTTTTCTTTACACTTAAAATACAAAAGTTGTTGCTTTTCAACTGCTGCAGGTGGGCAGTTTCAGTACTCTCCAAGATGTCATGTGGCCATTTTTGTCATGTTTATTCCAGAATGCTTAGAAAATGGAAATTGTTTCACTAAATAATTTCTTTTCTTTTTACTCCATATTTGGAGTTGCTTGTTGTGTAGTTTAGACAGGAGTAGTCTCCACTGGTTGCTTTAGATGTCTGGGTGGGATGGGATTTTGTTACACTGTTCACTATCCCAAGGCACTTTGGTGTCTTTCCATTTGTCTTATGGGACACACAAACTAGTTATCTTTTTCTTACAGTGCTCTCTGTTTGATTTATTGTGTTAATCTTTCTCCTGCATTTGAACATCCTGCATTTGTTTCTTGAGTCTTAACTCAGCTCTCTGACTCTTTTGAGAAATATTCCAAATCACTGGAGATTTGTGTAGCTAATCTAAATGTTATTGTCTTCAGCCCTATAAAAGTAGATCTTCCTGGGATATACTAATGGGTGTATTGTTCCTCGGGTTGTTGTTTGCTGCAGCATTTGACTTCCATGATCTTTTTATTTAACTTCCAAACTCTTCCAGTGTGAGATTTGGCTTCTTTATAGAGCACTGTGTTCCAGCTACAGTCCCAAGTGGATGGATTTATTCACGTGTCAAATTTAGTCTGTTTCACTGAAACCTAATACTGAGCCTTCAAACAGGTTTGGGCTTTTTTTCCCTGAGCATCTTGCCCTAGATTCAAATTCCAGTCTCTTTCTTCATCCTTAGATATTGTTCATATAGCTCTACACTGTCAATCTTCATTTAAACAGGATAGAAAAATATAACTGAAATTTGGTAGCTTCATATTTGCTTTCCTTTGCTTGGGTTAAATAAAAACTATTAATGGCAGAAGCTTCTGGAAATAGGTTTTGGGGGCTATGACCTCACTGACGTTTTATGGCAAGGAACTGACTTCAAAATTGTTTGATAGTCTTCTTGCACCATAGAAAGTGTTTTGTTCTATCAGAGTCTAGTAGTGGTAGAATTAAGTATGACAGTATTTAAGAAGATCATAAATGTCAAATAAAAATAATGAGTTCAGATGTTGCTTAGCTCAGAACGGAAGGCACAGATGAGAAAATCTGAAGCTTTCTGGTAAAACTAATACAGAAAAAAATTAACCTTTCTTAAGCATGCCTCAAAAAATGAGGAGGAAAATCAGCGCAAACCTCATTTTTAAGTTTGTTTTATGTCAAACTTGTTAGGTGTCCCTTCAGGGAATTAAGGAGGAAGGTTTTGATTTTGGCTGCCTATGTGTGGTTTGTGCATGAAGAAAGACTGGGGCAAAAAGTCTAAGTCTAGATGCCAAAGAAGAGCATTGTAAATGCTCCACTGCTGCTCCAAGGAGCTCTTTTCATAACCAGCAGCTTTGTGGGGGATTCTGTTCAGGCTGAACATACTCTGGGGAAAGAATTACACAGTACTGTATTTTTAAAGAAAAAGGGCAATCCAGAGCAAAATGCTTAATTTCAGTCACACCATTAAGAGTGATTTCCAGCTATGGCAAAGCTAATTTTCTGTTTGAATTCAAATGTTTGAACTGTTTTTCATTTTTAACATTGCAGTATTTAACAGAAATGTTTGTTCTTTTTAAAGTAAGAATAGCAACAGGTAAATTTAAGGTGTACTTTTAAAATGGTATATCACGCTTTGCTAGTGAACTATACAGTTTGCTGGGGAAAATAGATTGAACTGTACTTTAATATTGTGAGTTTTTGCTTTTAGAGTATTATGTTGCTTTCCTGAGCTCAAACATAAATGTTTCATGGATGTATGAATGAGTAGAAGTAAATTAGGTATTTGGGGACAGTTTTTTTTTCTTTTTGCTACTGGATTGAAAATAATACTTTTTTTTCTGGAATCCAAAAATACATTCTTGACTCCTAATTCTATTGCCCAAGTGGCTTCTGGGATTTCTGCCAACAGGTAGAGACAGAGGATAACATCAAAACCTTTCCCAAATCTTATCAAAAGTAGTATTTATAGTGTTATCCTATCCCTACATTGAAAAATTCTTATATTATGGTTTAAAATTTAAGAAGTTTTGCTGCATAACACAATACTGGTTAGTAAAAGCAAGTTCTCTTAACTCTGCTTACTCTCTGCTGAGAGTATCTGCATTGTATTGCTTCAGCCTTCAGCTTCACTTTGTGCATGATGCTGATATTGATATCAAAATGATTTTAGATTTTGAAAGACTAAAGTGTTTTTGAGCTGATCACTTTGCCAAGACATGAAGTTTTGGATATTTTTTTAACACTATCTTTGTTCATTAATTCAATATTGGAGGGTATGATTTCAGTAATTAAAATTTTCTGTGTTTGTCCTTGGAGCTTTCAATCCAGATAGCAGCTCACTATTCATTTTTCTCTGGAGAAGTGAGTGAATTATGGTAAAACTGTCTCATAACCTGTGAGACATCTCTATTGCCTGTAGTAGTCTATAGGGTGCTTTTTCATCTGGCTGACAAAAGGCCCTCAGGAATTTAGTCCCTCATTTGAATGCTGAGTACTATAAAGACCATAAGCTTGTGACCTCTGAATTCTATAACTTCCTCATCTCTCATGATTTAAATGCTTATAGCCTGAGGTACACGGACTGGGAAGGGATGTTTGGTCCAGAGGCAGTCTCAGTACTGCCGAGATAATGATCTTACTGTAAGAGTTATTCTGAAAGAAAAATAGTACCATTTTACAGTAACAATTTATTGGAGACCTTTGAAAAAGAGTTTTCAGGTGCCAGCTAATCTCAGCTATCATAATATTATTGCTGTCCCTTTAAGAAATATACCTGACAACTGCAGAGGAAAAAGTTGAGTCTTTGATGTCCATTTGTGTTCCTTCCTAAAGGGATATGTTTCAGCTGTTTACTACAAGTTTACAAGTAACTAGTCATTAGCAAACATAGGTATTGATGTTCAAAGTTAACTTTCGAGGTTGTTCTCATGCCGGAATTGAGGTATAACTCATATTGAAGTCTATTATTTCTGTTTGGTACTTTAGAAGTAACCCCTTGGTGTTAGTAAATTGCATGAACATCGGACTGAGGGATGATGCAGCACATGCCTTTTTGAGAAAATCTGGGAAGAAGTGCTTGAGGAATAAGTACTGCTAGTAAAGAAAAGAAGTTTTCTTTAGAGGCTGAAATATATAATTTGTTTGGTTGTTGGTATTGCTTCGTTTGAAGTGGTTGAATATCCCATGGCCACTGACCATCTTTTCTGGATGCCATCTATTCCATGGTTCCTCACTCAGTGGTCCTGTTGGGTACAAAATCCATTTGGTGCTTTCTTGGAAGGAACTGTCTATATGGAAGCCTATTGCTTAAGCTACATAGTACATGGGAGCAGGGGTGGGGGAAGTCATAATCACACTACTTACTTTATATGTACATGTGCATAATAAGTCACAGTTTTTTGCACCCTATAGTGCGGATCTTGCATATGGAAGTTTTTAATGTTTACTTTGTTTTTATTGCTCCTGTTCATAATCTTTTGCTTTCCCTTTCGTGAATTGTCCTATGTTATGTGATGTCATTGTCTCACTTGGATTACAAGCTAAAGGAGGTAGGTGTGAGGTGCTATGTCAGTATATGGTGGTAGTACATATTAAAGCTTTTATCATTTGTTATTCATCAGGAAACTGATCGCTGCAAAACACAGTTGCCCGTAAATGCCATCATCAAGCCTTGGATTCTGTCCTGGAGATGTCTCCTACCCAGGTGTCACTGTTCATATTATCTGCTCATTTAAAGTTTCAGTTCAGTTGATCTCTTCCCTGTGGAGATATCCATGAGTGTGCTTTCCAGTGCCATCTTTAATAGCTTTGTTTGCTTTGGTAACCTTTGATCTTTTCCAGTTTAGTACTGAAGCTATGATTTTTTCCATCCTTTCTCTCAGTTAAGGTATTTAGAAGTTTTTCTTGAATTTCTCTCTAAGTGTACCAACCAATAACCCATGCATCCTGGCCTGGATAGGGAGACCTTCCTGCCCTCACAACAGGGTCTAGACTGTACTTGTTTTGCAAAATAATTCAGTTTTCTTAATGTACCTCTTAAAACAACACTGTCATCTTCTAGGCATTTCTTTGTTTATTTAATAGCAAGCTGCTTCTGCCCCCTTCTGATCCTATTCTATTTTTGTGTACCTACTCATGGAGGACTGTCTCTTATGGGAGGGACCCCATGCTGGAACAGGGAAAGTGTGTGTGGAATCCTTCCCCTGAAGAGAAAGAAGTGCCAGAGTCAGTGTGTGATGAACGAGCCTTAATGCCTGGCACTTCCCATGGGGCAACAAGGGAGAGAATCAGGAATAAAGTTTTGAAAAGAGTCCCTGCCTGTCCATCCAGGAGCCACTCTGCCAGTCACACTCGCTCACCTGAGCAGGGACCGAGGTGCCCTCACAGCTGCACCCAACACTCACACAGTCACTCCAGGCTTCTGAGCTGGCTCAAAAACAGGTTCCCACAGCAGAGTCTCAGATGAACTGCTCTTGGTGCAATGACTAAAAAAATAGCAGCTCAGGCTGGTGCCTCTGAGGAGGAACCCCAAACAAAGGACCCCCTGGGCTTTTATCCTCCCACAGTCTAAACACGGGAAAGTCTGGAACCCTTGGCTCTGCTGTGTCCTTGAATGTCCGGTCTCCTGGCCCTTTCTTGTGCAAAGGGTCAGCAATTCCCTTTAGCTTTGGGCTCGGGCTCCCAGAGCACAACCTGGGGCTCCCACTGCAGCTGCTCACTGAGATAACGGCACTGAATGGATTCCTCAACAAAAATTAAGACTGGGAGGAAGGGAGGGGTAGGAGGGGGAAGATGATTGTAAGGTTTGGTTTTATTTCTCATTTTCCTTCCCTGATTTAATTGGTAATAAATTCAGTAATTTCCCCAACTCAAGTCTCTTTTGCTGGTGTCAATAAATAGTGAGTGGATCTCTCCCTTCTCTTCTCTCAGCCTAGGAGCCATTTGCTGTATTTTCTCTCCCGTGTCCATCTGAGGAGGGCAGTGCTACAGCAGCATTGGTGGTCAACACAACACAGCTCATCTATTCAGTCCTGTTATGAATAAGGGATGATGATTGGCTCATGCAAATGAGAAAGGGTTGTTGAATATGGGGTGGGGAGAAGTTTTGTTGGGGTTTACAGTTCTTTTGATACGTATTTTTGTTGTTACAGTATAGTTTTGATGGCCCTTGGAAGAGGCTGCAGGGTGTGGGGGGGCACTTCTTGCTAGGAGAGCTGACAGAGTAACATCTCACCACCCATCAAGACATGAGAAGGGCTCCACCAGTGAGGAGGATAGATAAGGACTGCTCATGAATATTAATGAGGCTCAGGCTATAAAAGACTCATTTTGTGAGTTGAGCCTCTGGTGTGTAGAAGGAGTCCCATCAAGCTCCCAGGGCTGTTCCCCCCCGCCCCCACTTTGCTTTGTAACTTTTAATGGGGTTCAAATTAAATTTATTTTCTCATTCCAAACCGAGTTTGGAGTAGTTTATAACAGTCCACGCTAGCAGCCTCCTTTGAAATGTATTATTTTGTTGGCACTTGATTTCCTGCATTGTAATTTCTTGAAATCTTCGTTAGCTTTGTTGGTTGTGTTACCGTAGTTCTCTTTTTTAGTACAGTATCTGGTCTTACCTTGAAATGGAACCGGTAAGTGACTTGCTTTTTTGTTTAAGCAGAAAAAAGCTTTCATCATTTTATATCAACTAAAGGCTGTCTGGTTACCATGGTTGGTGTAGGGTGTAAACTGCTTTCTCTCATCTTGGGAGCAAGGGTACATACAATATTACATTGATTCACTGTTGTTGTGGAACCAAGAATAAGCAGTAAGCAAAACACAAGCAGAACGTTAACCTTTTGGAATGATTGGATGTATGGAAGATTTACAGACAAAGAATAAGCAGATTAAAATGTGATACCTACTAATAAAATGCTGTTATTGCAGTACTGTGAAGTTGTTTTAACAAGAGTGTGCAGAAATGTTGTGCAGCCTAGTTTGGGGCTTTGTAAGCATCACAAAGGCAAAGTGAGTAAAATGAGATGACGTAAATTGTAATGCTGTTCTGGGATGGCATCTTGGGGATTAAATTCCAAGAGATGTGTGCACCACTGTGTGCACTTTAAAGAGGATGTTCCTTGTGGACTACTGCAGGTCTTCAGACCCAATAAAGCATTTCTGCCTCTAACATATGCCATTTAGTACTCTCATACAGGCGGACGGATGCAGAAAGGGAATGGTGTAAGCTCTACCAAGAACCCAAACACTGAGTGGCTGCAGCTGTTTTTTCCTGCTCAGATAATAAACCATGATGCAAAAGTGAGTGCCCCAGTTTGCTGACTACACATTGTGAATGCCTGCTTTGTGGGATCTCTGCTATCCTCCAGTGTGTGATTTTCTGCTTAGAGTGAGATCAGTGTTGTTCAGTTCTGTTCATTTGACACCGCAACTCTGTCTCCACATTCAGCAATGCTAAATGTTAACCTAATGCAGCAGCTTGAAAAATAGTTTTTTATTAAAACTAATGCAGGTTGGAATTGCATTAATCTGTAGTGATGATACCAACTGTATGCCTGTGCCTGTTTGGCATATGACTCTTCCTAATCAGTTTATTTTTTCTCTGACAATATCTTGATTTCTTTACCCTGGAGTTCTTCCTTGCAGGAAGCAGACCAACATTTCTTCTCTGGAGTTTTATTTTAAAAACATATTATGTCTCTTAAGGCATGATGGGCTGCAGGAAGTGTTTAAGCTGCCACTTGCCAAGTCATGTTTTCCTTATCACTTATACATTTAGGTCAGATAATAAAATTGCTGCTCAGAGTTCTTACAGCCAGCAAAGAGAGTCAAATGCAGTTATCTCAATGACACTAATAAATATGTTCTCCTTAACCTGAGCTTTTATTAAGGTGGTAGATTCTTGGTAGTCTAACAGATAATTGCATTTTGAATAAGTTAAATGTCAGTTTCATGTTTTAAAAACTGTCCTAGTAAAGCTCTGTTTGATCTTTAGCCTGAAAAAATTCAATTAAATATTCTCTAAGTCTACCAAAATAGTTAAAAATCACAATTCTGAGATTAAATTATAAGGAATTAAGAAAAAAAGATAGAATTTGAAAGTATGAATCTTTAAATTTTTTTTCCTATTGTAATGGCTTCTTTCAAGTTCAGTGTGATACTGAAGCTTCATGGGCTGCCTAAAAATTCTGGGTGTTCATGCAGTTCCAATCATAAAATATGGGTATAATTTTGACAGAACTCTTACACAGTTAAACAAAATTCATTCCTAGCTCTTCTTCTTTTGGGGTTTGTCTCTTTTTTGATGCATTGTTCTAAGCTTAGTTTTGTTAAATTGCTCCTTGCGTTTTACCAACTGAAAAAACGATCTGCAGGTTTAATAGAAAGAATGTATTTTTCTAGCATCTTCCCAGATATCCCGTTGAAAGCACAACATACTATAACCCATCTAGAGTACTGGTGCAAGGAGGATTTTTATGCTCAGTAGAAATGAACATTGTTCATCTAGACAATACTTGGTTTAAAAAGCTGAAGTATTTTCAGGGCTCGTTAGAAATTTGTTTGCTGCAAAAGCAGATATGCCATGATTTGTAGTAAGTCTAAGATAGCAATTATTTGGTATCTTTCTAATGTTTAGAGATACTTCATTAATTTCTACTAATAATTTATATATTTTTTTTTTAATTTCCTTTTCTTATGTAGAATCTTGGTAGTGTTTTAGCCTTTTCAGTCTTTCAAAATTTTCAAAAATCTTGATTTTTCAAATGTACTTACTAGCAGTATTAGCACTATCTCAGCCAGTTTTCCAAGTCACAGTGGTGTCTCCTCATCCTTTTTCTTCCCCAAAGACTTTCGCCACTGTTTCTTTGCCTTCCTCTTCTTGTCTTTCCTCTTGCTTTTTGCTAGCTGCCACAAAGCAGTTGGAATCCTTTTGGCCCTGACTGCAGAGGTGCTCCTGACAGCTGAAGTACAAGGATGTTTCTTCTAACCACAATCCAACTGATACACAGTTCCTGGACCATGCTGGAGCAACTGGTCTGCCTTATGTGAAGCAGGTACAATTTTAGTCAGGATTGTCTGCTTGAGCTTTGCACCGTGTCTTAGCTCTATGAAATTAGTATCAATTCTGTTATATATAGAGTATACATTCTCAACCAGTCTGATAACTAAAAACTGACTTATCTAAGTAGTATTTAACTTAGAACTATTCCAAGGTCTTTCATGTTTTAAGACTATCTTGCTGTATTAATCTTTTTTTTTTTTAACAAAGACTGCAAGAAAAGAGGAACTCATTAGCTCTGGGTTTCTTGATGTTATCTGTTATTATCTTTCATGTCTCTTTGTGCTAGTTTTTAATAGTGTTCCCTTTAATTCCAGCTTAATCTAAAAGTGTGACTTGGTTTATAGTAAAAAGCAGGGAATAGCATCATTTCTGAAACACATTGCTAGTAAATCTAAATTTACTTGTAAGCACAAAAATATACCTGTGAATTGGTTTTGATAGTTATATTCTTCTAATGTATCATTATTCATGTATTGTAAAACACCAAATTCCAGTACAAAGGAGAAGAAAAACTATAATATTGGTCTAACATAGATGAATTATTAATTTTAAATGATTTTTCTACCCAAATACAACTACTTTATTCTACAAACACATTTGTTTGAAAATTTTGAGAGTAGTAATGACTCATGAAAATTAGTGTTATGCAAATAACCCAAGTAGATAAAACAGATAATACTTGTATCCTTTCCACTTGCTTTTCAATGCCTGAGAATGTTTCCTTTCTTATTCCTAACTCTGTAGCCAGAACTTTACCAGCTCATGCAGACATTCAGTTCTGCACTGCTTGAACACAGTTGATGTCTGTCCCTGTGTGTTCTCCACATGGTCAACTATTACTGGTTTTCCTACACTAAATATTTCTTAAGCAAGCCAATTATTTTATTTTTTATTTTAATTTTCTTCCTTTTTTTTTTTCTGGAAATAGTGTGAGAATACAAAAAAACATTTAAAAAATAGAGAAACAATAGTTAACCAAACAGCTTCCAAAAACCCCACAGCAAATCAGTTCTTGTATAAAGGTAGCACAGCAGATGTTATAAACTGGGCTAGTGTAGTTCAGCAGTCAGTGACCAGTGAAAATGTAGAGTTTGCTTCCAGAGAGCAGTGATATCTTGGCATAACTATGCAGATATTTTAGCTCTTTGCTCCTAAACAGTTCCTCCCCAGGAGTCACACATATATTGGTTTGCTTGGAGGCAAAACTGCCGGCTCGTTTCTCTTCAGTGCTGCTTCAGCTCATTTTCCCCCTAGCTAGCATTTCCAAGAGTGACTGCTAGAGAAGGCCACTATTTCCTAATCTGCCAGGACCTGCAGAGGCATTTTGCCTCTGCTCCAAGCCACTTTCTTATATGTCAATAGGCCAGAGAGATGCCAGTGAAGCAAAAAAGCAACAACAACAACAACAACAACAACAAAAAACAAGCTGGAATGTTACCTCTAAGTACAACGTGTTCCTTAGCTCATCAAGCACTTGTGAAAATGAGGTCTGAGCATGAGCTTCTCGTTTTCTAAGAAGGAATAAATCCCAGTTTTAAGCCTGATACTTGAATTGCACTTGTGAAAACTACCATGATATTGTATTGAACAAACAGCTTTCAGAGTGTATTTGATGTGGATGATCTTACTTGCAACACAGTAATTTGAGACTGGTTATTAGTATATATGCTTTCCTTTTTGTTTTAATTAATTCCCTAATCTTTCCAAAAGTAATTCTCAGTCTTTCATTTTATGGAAGCTTGTATTAATGGTAAAACAATATATGTGTGTATATATATATATGCATACACTCTATCTAGTTATACACATATGCACATGTATAATACAGCTTTCTAGTTTTATATTATTTGTTTCACTTTCACTTTGTGTTTCTCTATACTGAGAAGCAAAATTATTATTTCATAAAACATCTGACTGAATCAAATATTTCTATCTTTAGAAACATGAAATAAAGCAAAATTTAATTAGATATGGATAATGTTTCTCTAAATAACCTTATTTAGTAGGTTATAAATTTTGCAGGACAGACTTGAGCCATCGCTACCAATCTGTGAAGTGTTATGTATATTTAGAACATTATGCACATTTTTAATATCCTGAATCAAACCACTTATGAAAATGGAAATCTGGTAGAGCACATTGTATTTCCAACAAGTAATTTTTAAAGAAGACTGTAGTGTCAGTACTGTGATACTGTCCTTATACGAGAAGGCAGGAGATAGTGAGTTACAGTCTAGGGGTTTTCTTGAGAATTTTGGGTAAGATGAAAATTATAATTAAAGACTGAGTTGAGTGTTTGTGTAGTGTGATGGGGGAAAAGTATCAGAATTTCTCTAAGGAAGAGTGTTTTTTTTTTAGTCTGTTGGAGTTCTTTGAAAAAAAAAGTAGTAAAGTACATAAAGGTTACCTGTCAGACATAATGTTCTAGGATTTTCAAAAGCCTTTGATAAGATTTTTCATACTTGGCTGCAAAGAAAATTAATAGTGACAGAGGAAGAAGCATAATTTAGGTATGGTTTAAAAACTGATTATGGTGAAAACAGCTGGAGAAGTGGTTTGCTTCTGAAATAGCAGGATGGCCAGAGTTAACACTGTTAATTGTGATGAAAAGGAAGCTGCACGAGGGCAGAATTTCCTTATATGTGTAATTTGTGGTTAGGTACAGCTGTTCAGATGTGTGTATGAAGCTCCAGATTATAAATGGGATGCAGCAAGATGCACCTAGATTTGGGTAACTAGCTTAATGGGTAAGGCTTTTTGGACGGGAGCCTATCCTTTAATGTGGTATTTAGGGCAGGATAAAGTACTACAGGACCAAGTGTAACTTTATGTAACTAACTGCTAACAGAAAATAATTATAATATTGTCAGAATATTTTACTTGGAAGGGATGAGAAATGAAAATATGTTAATTTTATGGGAAGCAATTGGTGTGTTTAGTCCTTTTACTTTAAAGAATGAGGAAAGAACAAGATGCAGTTAACTACATCATGACTGACTTGCAATGATTTATGAAAAAGCAACTTTAATTTATTCTAAAGGGGGGTGAGAGAGTCATACAGCGGCCCAAGCTGGAATACACCTTGAGAGATTATCTGGTTTCACTTTCTGTGGGAAAGGGGGCCTGTGTGAGATTACCTAGCACTGTGACCAGTCATGTACTGAAAACATCCAGTGATGGGGATTTACCATGGGAGGTTATTCCAGGGGTTGAAGATAGGCTTTACTGAGGTATTCTGGAAAATTAATTGGTTGTATCTTTTTAACCTTTAAAAAACAAAAAACAACAAACCCAACAAAAAACCTTAATTTTACAGCCTAGACAGTTGTAAAATTAAGGAGTGCATTAAAAGCCCATAAAATAGAATAATTATGTACTATAGTCACCTGTGGAAGTAATTAACTCTACAGGGCATTTAATAACAAACCAAGGTTTGACTTTCATTTTCTCTAAGTACTACATAGCAACTACTACTAGCAACAAATAAATCAAACTGACTTTCTGCACTGCAGAGTGCTTTATATAAGATTATAAGATTGGTCGAAAAAAAGATTTCAGATTAGAAGAATAATACTGTTCCTTCTCTCAGCTGGAAATGACTAAGCAAGTTGATGATCAATGTAAGTTCAGACTGCATCTGTTTAGAAGCTTGAGTAGTGTCTTCCAAACTGCTATTCTTTCAGTGTATCTTAATTTCTGAGAAGCATGGGGTTCAGTTGGTGATTTCATTGGGAACACTCAGATGCTGGAACACACCTGAAAGCTTACTGTGTGTATCCATATTTACACTGCCATTGTGAGTTGTGAAATGATCCCAGTCATTTTGTAATTCAGAAGTCCCTCATTGATATTGAAGAGGAACATAGAGGCGGGGTTATTTCCCTGTACTTGTACATAAATATTAGCACAAGGTCTAATGCCTAACTGAACTCACATTGTTTGAGCCTGCTTACACGATTTTGTGGACAGGCTGAAGATGTAACACTTAATGGTCACCGTTGTGTACTGGATCAGGTTTGCCTCTTGTACTGGCAGAAGCGTGAGGCTTGGATGGAGGGATCTACAAACTCATTGCTGGAAAGAGAACTGGAATGGTCCTCTGCTAGGGAGCCTGTGTAGGATGTGGAAAAGTGGTGAGGGAATCAAAGAATGTTCTGTAATCCTCTGCCACTTTTTCCTTTAATACACAAAAGCCGTATCCATAGTGTTGAATGAAATGGGATAGTACTGAAGCACAAGGACTGGCACTTTTGCTCACATTGTTAAGTTTGTGGGATATTTTCTGATATGATTTTGGGGCAGTCCAACTGAAATTCTCCCAGAGAGAGCCTGGGCATGGTTCAGAGTTGAACAAAAACTTGACATTTTTGCCATAGTTGGTTCAGGCAAACCAACAGATGTGAGTTGTATGTGACAGCTGGTCTTGAGGCCACAGGAAGTTTGTTGACCCTATTTAGTTAGTTGGTGTATATTAAGATGTTGATAATATCTAATGCCTTTTCATTTGTTTTCCTCTGCTATCACGTTTCCACAGCTCCACATGATGACACTATGTTCTTCATACTCATCACACAGTTTTCCTCTCCATTCCCAACACAACAACTTTCATACCACAGCCATGACATTTGCTGCTTTGCTCTTAAGTGCATTTCAGGTGATTCTTTCCACCCTATTTCCCAAAGCTGTCATGTTTGCGGCTCCCCCCTTAGAACCTCCGTTATTCTGTGTTATTTAATAAATGATTCAGAACTTCTGCGATTCAAAAGAGTGGTTTAAAAAGCAAAGCACGTACAATCTCTCTCTTAGTTTCCTAATTTTCTCCCTTCCTTTACAGGCACACACTCAAATGTGGTTTTACTTTTACAGTATTTTAGGTTATAATTTCCTTAGGCAGGATGCATCTGGGCCTTGTTCTGGATGTTTTTAGTGAGTAATAGGTAATGGTGATAGGAAAGCTTTGCTTTTCAGAAACTTCTGCTGATTTTTCTAAAACATGATGCTGCTGATGGCCACAGAGTTGTCCGTACATACTATTTTTTACTACAATGAGCTGAGGTCACTTATGCGTTCAAAGTAGGTTACTGTTCACTTCTGAATGTACTTTGTATCCATTTTTGATCAGGTGATTTATAAAAAGTCAAATGTTTGGTATGTAATGTTTGGTATCTTATAGTATCTTATGGTTTGTGATAAATGATACCCACTTTTGTTTACACGATAAAGTTCGTGACATATGGTTTCAAAATAGTTTTAAACTACAAAATTGGATAAATACACTCTTTCTGAGGTTGTGTTTCTACAGATCTAATTGTATAATGCTGTCTACTGTCTATGGCTTGGTTATATTATTTATGACCAGATTTGTATAGCACCTGAAAGACTAAACATGGCATGAGTACCTATTTTATATCTGTCTGAAATGACTAGAATATTGGCAACTGTATCCAAACCGGTCCCAGGATGTTTGGTAGGAGGTATGCACTTCTCAGATAACAGTGCTGTATGTCAGAAAAGTGAGAGGTCAGCAGCTGCTCTGCTGGTTTTGTCCTTGCTACAGATGGATGTGATGTCCATACATCCTTCTCTGTGTAGTTATCAATTGCTGTAGTCACTTTGGATCCAAAGTCATACCCCAAGGAGATTTTCTGATTTGAATTGATTTGCTGGGGTAGCCTGAGTAGATTGAGAACTGAAGCTTTGAATAAAATCTTCTTTATACTAGTACCTGAAACACAGAACATCAAGCTCTAAAAATGGTCAAATAATTTGAACAGGCTGCTGTAAAAGCTCTGGACAATCTTTGTTTCTCTGAGAAGACAAAAATAAAGTTAAATTGAAATAAATTTTACCAAGGAGTGTTGATTCTTTAGTTAATGAGAAATTTTTTATTATTATGAGAAAAAAAATTAAAAGTTTAATTTTGAATAGTAAATATATTTATGTTTCTTTCCTGTAGCCACTATGAACGTGCCAGTTTCTTGGGGAAGGGATGGGGAGAAAATTATATTTCACTTGCAGTGCGTTGCTAAAATTAAATATTGATTAAAATTAAGGGCAAAAGTATTTTATAAGTCTTGCATAGATCAGCCAATCTGTCTTTGAGTATATTAAAACAGACCTGTGATAATAAATTTTAAGTCAAGATAATGGACTAGAAAAAAATACAGTACAGTGCATCATGACTGATGATTTAAAAATACATGAAGAGATATTTCCCACCTGTGTAAATGTTCTGTGTGACATTTGTCTGGATGGGATATTTCCCTATCTGCTTGAAGTCTGACTGTCCCCTGTATCAGTTGCTTGTATCAGGAATGGTTGGCTTCCCTCTTTCTAGAATGGTAAAAGTGGTGCAGGAAGATGCCTCAAGTTCTGAGCTACCACAATCCTATTAAAATTTCATGAATTTTGAGTGTTTAGGAGACCAAGGAATGGTAATGCAGCTATTCTGAGGCGTTAAGTTTGCCTGGAGAACACTCTGCTGCTAGAGCAACATTTTTTCCTTAGAAGAAAATGGTGTGGTGTTTCTTTGTCGTGCAAAGGTAAAGCAAAGTTCTTTTCTCAGTAAGCTGGACAGGGAAATGTATGGGTTTGCCTCTTCTATTACAAAGACTTTGAAGGCTTTATTAAAACTGCTTTCTCTTGGCATATGAAGCATAATTGAGAGCACTGGAAGGAAATAGACTGAACAGGGAAGAGTTTATCTTAATGCTGAATATAGCTAGAGTTTCTAGTCCCAGAAGGAGATAAGGACTTTCTGAAGTTAATGGTTCTCATCTAAGGATTGGAGCTGAGGTGCCATCCAAAGTTATCTCATATACAAAGATGTCATTCTCTAATGTTTTTGAGAATGAAAAATGAACTGAAATCATCATGCTCTCAGGGATACACTGCTGCATTACAGAAGAGTGCTTAGAAGAGCTGCCCTGGAATATATTGGAAGATTAATTGAAATGTTAGGAAACTGAGTGGGAATTTGTCTGTGGATATTAATATCCCAAAGTAAATGTTACTAATCAAAAGCTTCAGCTTGATTATGAGGACTTGCTAGATGAGAGAATTTTGAAACTCAGTCAGGCTTAAATAGTAATGCCAGAAAGACATCTTCCTTCTCAAATAGACATATACCACCAAAAAAGCGATATTTTATGAATCAGTAAACGATCAAAACAAATTGGGAAGAAACATTAATTGTTTAAATGTTTTTAATAATTGACAACTCAGAGGTAACTAACCAACCAGTGTTTTCATATAACAATGAGCTATGCCATTAGATGCAATTGCCATAAACTCCTCCATTATAGTACATTTAAAATGCCCATTTCCTGCTGAGTTAGTGGCCAGGCAGTGTCCTACACAGTATGGGCTGTCCAGGCTCTGCATATCTCTAGCTGGGATAGCTGTACTTCTTTATTATTGTTCTCTCAGATTTGAACTGGCAAACCATTGAATTTGATATGTCATAAGGCGTGTTTATACCTTCCTGGTATAACACTTTCAGATGCTGGGACAACCTGCAAAGTAAGGATGACACATTGACACATTCACATTCTGCCTGGCACAGTGACTTGGCTGGGATGACACTTTTCTTGGTCTGTGTAGGGCAGTTAGTTCTTTACTAAGGCACCTGTGTTTACATGCAAAACAAGCTCTGTGCTTTTATTGCGGGTGATGGAGGTATAGTTAATGTCATTTGTGGAAAAGGGGGAGACATTTAGCTGAATGTCTTCTTCAATGGGCTATTTTCCTGGCTGCATTATCTCTGTTGGTAAGATACCTAAGGTGGGATTGGTTCAGTTATCTGAATATGATCCATTTCCATTTTTGATGTCCCATGGTATCAGAGACATCTTCAAATCAGGTACAGATACGACACTGGGCCTGTGGGAGAGTGGTCCCCTTCCAGATTGGTAGCTGGAGACTAGATGGGCTGTCCAACTTCTGGACACAGTAAATTTTGGTAACTGAGTCAAATCCTTTCATTTTCAGTAGGCATCAGAATTTAGGTATCTTAATCTGAAGCTGAATTTCGATCAGGTCTAAGATGCCCATGAAAAGATTGCAAGTAAGACATGAAAATCTGTAGATTTGTATGCTGCTGCACTGGCAGCTTCAGGATAGATGAGATGTCCTTTGGGATCTCAGATTGTGCTAGAGGCTTAAGATCCAGCAACTGAAGGAAGGCCAAAGTGGGCACTATAGTGTAATTTTCTCAGCGTTTTAATAATAATTAAAAAAATAGGAATATAGAGAGGATCAGTGGAATCAGTCAAATATCTTGTGGTTATTCCAGTCCAGTGCAACCAAATTGTGGAATGAGTGGAGTGTTGATACTATTTTTTATTCCAGAATTGCACTAGTCTGCCCTTAAATAAAATATTTATTTAGTGCAATTTACTTTTAAATTTTATCTTACATCTGAGACTCCTAATTGGAGTTACCAAGATTTCTAAGCTTCATTTCATGTAAAAAAATACTTTAAAATTTGTATGGTAAAATTTGTATTAATATAATGGAGAATAATGTTTGATTTGAATAATGAATAACATGTGAAGCTTTGTTTCAGAAATGATCCTGCGAATACTGTATGTGAATATATGAGAGTATGGATTGCTCTTTTATAACAAGCAGCAGATGTGACTTGAGTTCCCATTTGATATTGACAGTCCTGATAGCCAGTAAGTATTAAGTGGGAGACTAGTAGGAAAGAAACAGTGGAAAAGATAAAATTCCCCGGATAAACAGCTTCAAATGTATTAAGATAGCCATGTCTGTAGTTCCCTGTAAGAAATACTCATTTGGCTCTATCCAGGCTGGCATGTCTTATGATTCCCAGGGCTGGCAGCCTAGGAGCTAAGGGGATCCCTAAGCTTAAAGTGATATCTTAGGTAAACAGAAGAGTTGTTGTCTTTTAAACAGTCAAAGTAAGAGGCTGGTATAGACACAGTTGTGTGGCAGGGCAGAGTGGCTGTCCCTGCAGCAATGATCAGCTGTGTTACAGTGTTTGTGGGAAGTCTAAGTGACGCTGTCGGGGCAGTGGGTGGGATAAACCCACCTAGAGCTAATGTGATGCACTGATCCCAAGGAATCCAGAGCCTCCCAGGTCCTGCATCCTCACTGGTATGGTAATGTCATGGGTGCCCAGCCTGTATTTGCAAGGCCCATTGTTATGGGCTACTTATCCCTGGAAAGAGGCTCATAGTTTTAACAGTGTGATATTTAAATGGGGTTATTCTCTATGTTCACTGTTGTTACATTTCTGTAATGATGGGTCAGGCCTAAGGCATTTGTCTGACATGAGGGCTGTCTTAGCTCCTGTGTCAATCAGGAGAGGAGGGCTCTGTCTTTGGGGCTTTAGAGGTAAGTAGATGACATGGGTGTTTTTTCTCTGTGCTGAGTTCTGTTCTGTTTGTAACTTATGTCTCATGGGGAACCTGTTCCAGTCTTTTGTTTTTTACCTTTGACAGTTCCTTTTGCAGTGGTGAATGGTGACCCTGAGGGCTGGGCAGCTGCACCCCAGGTGGGGCCTTTTGTGCTGAATCTACCATTCAGACACCACAAGTTCTTACTTTGTAGTGCATTAAGTCTCAGGAATACCTAGTGCTCATCATTCTCTCCACAATGGTTTTGTTCTTCATTGAACACAGGTCTTCTAGTAGGTAGGCTGAATCAGCTAACATAAGGGCTGGTGTTGCCAGTCTTATGGCCTGGACAGCTTTAGCATTTCTAGATTAAAACACTTGTTCTCCTCCTTCCCTAACCTGTGTCTACAGGCTGTGTTCTGATTCTCCTCAGATGAGAGCTAGAGACAGCCTGAGTAAGATTATAGGCAAGAGTTTGCTCTATTTGCTTCTCCTTTATTTGAGGACGGATGGGGGCCTCTTGTCCATGGCTTGAGAATCCCAGGTTTCCCATCAGGGCTGTGGAAAGTTCTCTGGGCTGCGTTGTTCCATTAGTTGCATGGAAGCTACTTCAGTAACAGTTTCTGTAATTTCATTTGGGCCCTTTGCCACTAAAATGTTAGGCTTCCCTCAGTCTCATGGGTCTGTTCCTCCCTCCTGGTATGCAGCTCTAAATATGGTGTTGATTTTTTACCCTCTAGTCCAGTTAGAAATACTCTTGGACCAGAGTAATCCTCTGGGGACACTGGGATTCTATCTCCCTCTCAGGCTTACTTAGCAGGTGTATTTTGCCTCAGTGTTCCCCTGATTTCTGCTCTGTTTTTCTTGTAGTTTTGCAAGCTTCCCAGGTGTATATGAGATGGGTTTCCAATGTGTTTGATTTACTCTGTCACCCATAATTTTGGTGGTCTTTGTTTGGCTTATAGGTCTGACTAGTTTCTGTTCCTCCTGTTCTGATTCTTACCGTGTTCTCAGAGTCATTCCAAATGGCCTCTGTCCCAGTCTTCAGGTGAGACTATGAATTTTAAAGGTTCTGATTGTACTATTGTAGCTTCTG
This sequence comes from Cisticola juncidis, assembly GCA_013400215.1. Taxonomy (NCBI): domain Eukaryota; kingdom Metazoa; phylum Chordata; class Aves; order Passeriformes; family Cisticolidae; genus Cisticola; species Cisticola juncidis. Next base: position 822,997 of record VXBR01010763.1, read on the forward strand.
TTTTTCCTTCTAACTTCCTTATTCTGTCACTGAATTGACTGTTGACTGCTACAGTCATATTTTGCTTGATTTATATCTTGGTCTTTTTCTTTGTGAAGTCCCTGGCATTTTGGGCAGCAGTCAGACATGATGCAAGAACTTTACATATTACATCCTTTCCTTTTCCACCTTTGACTGATCCCTTGCATTCCCTTACAGTGCTACTTTACCTTTCCAATACCATCTTGTTGGGCCCAATCCCTCCCCTTCTGTGTGGGTTTGCAGTTGTTGGCTTGTAAAAGTTCTTTGAGACACCTATTTCTGGTTAGTTTGAGTACATGTATTTCCTTCCAAAGGGAATGGCCAAACTGCTGCTTGATATGCCTGAAGGGATTACCCTGCTCTCTGTTTTAATGTGGCAGAATAGTTGAGAGAAGGTGCTCAGCAGTGTATGACAAGTGGGACACAGTGATCCTGTGGATGATTGTGTTTAGATTTATTGCTAATAAAATATCTAAACATTGTCAGTGCAGTATCTAAATAAGAACTCTAGGATCTATTACGATGGTTTGTATAATCAGGTCATGGTCCCTCCTGTTGAGTCATGAGGATTCAGTGAGGCAGTTGTACTTTCTAAATTTCTCTGGGAAGTCAGCTCTACTTAGTGTCAGAACTGGCCAACAAATTTGTCCAAAGCAGGTTCTGCTAGCAAAATATAGGTTTACAATTATTGACCTTGAAAAATTCAAAATTACAAGGAAACTTTGTAGCTTCTTTAGGATTTCATCTCCTCATTTGAACATGTATACTGCTTTTTACTCATCTTTCCAAAAATGAGTGTTCCTTGGTTTTGGACTGGATGTACCCTGCAGGCATCTCTGCTAGGATTGGATGCCCCCTCCGTGGGAGCTGTCAGCAGCCTCAGGAGACCTGCTTGCCCAGCTGGCCCAGTCTCCAGCAGCATTTTAAGACCAGGAAACCTTAAGGCAGGCTTTTATCTCAATATACCTCTTAATCCTTAACCATTCTTTGCTGCTTATTTTGGTAAACTTAGTAACATGGGACAGACTTTACAGAAGTTTATATTATTGTAAAATTTTGTTAGCATGAAAGATAATACAAATGGCATATGTTCCAGTACATTAAATGCAGTTTACTTGGAAAATGCAACAGTGGTCATGATGGAAGTGAAAATTGCTTTATAATTTGATGAAGAAGTTTATTCCGATATAATTCATAAGGAAAAGCATTCATGAGTTTTTCTAAAATATCAAGGCAGTCACTGACTCTTCAGGTAAAGATTTTCTCAATGTCTGCTTCTGTTAGCTCAGGATGTCTAAAGGTAGATTGTACATACTGCTGGGACATATTGCTTGTTGTTGACACATTCAGCAAGTGTACGAATATGTAATTCAGTCTCTCCAACTAACTCTAAATATACTATGTTTTTTCTTTAAACTTCTTAATAGCAGTGATACACTGAGACAGTGCTTGGATTTGACTTCAATATGTTGCACAAGACTGCTTTATATTATTTAAATCTCATAAACCCTACTAGTGCCAAGAGGAAATGCCTCAGAGGCAATTTGATTTTCAAACAAAATGCAGGCATCCTATTTACAACAAATTGCCCTGTGAGTGTTTATCATTGTAAAGATCTATTAAAAAAAAAGTCTTTTTTCATTTTTTATGGGATAGAATGAGAAGGACCTGAGCTTGTCACAAGATTAGAGAAATTACATATTCTTCTATTCTTCTATTTCATAAACATTAGGGCTTTGCAAGAAATACTGGTAGCTTGTTGATGGACCCTTAAGAACTAATAGTTGAATTAAAGAAATTATAGTGACTGTAGATTTTTCTGGGGAAAAAGATTGCTTCCTGAATAGTCAAACTGGAATCGTCTTGCTGCTGTTTTGTACTGAAAGAAACAGTACTGGTATTTCCAACACATTTATCTTTATAACAAGAATATTTGGCCTCAAATCAGTTACTGAAGCTAAAAGTAGTGTAACATGAATGGCACCATGTGATGTACACAGATACTGAGTCTGTCCCTCTGAGACATCATCTTCCAAATTCACCTGAAGTTACACATTGAAATCAGCTGCGTTCTCAGGCCAGTAGTCCTGTTAAACTGTTGTGAGGTTTACTTACTTTCCAAAATCTTTAAAAGGTATGTCTTCAATATGGAATGCATTTTGGAACAATCACATTAATTTACTTAAATATTTCTGTTGGTCATATTGGTTGAAGAGTTTGATACATAGGCCTTAGTCTGCTGAGGCTGTATGTGCTTAAGTTAAAGAATTTGAATAGTTGCAGTCAGTCATGAAAAAGAACCTAAAAGGTGATATTTGTCCCTAAGTTGGGACAGCTCAGATGTGAAACTTGGTCTGGTAAAATGAAGGTACTTGAAAGGTTGATGGTGACTGGGGATCACAGGGAATCTTGGGCAATTATTCATTCCTGTGGTGGAAGGGGACCAAATGTGCATTTCAGATTACAGAAATATAATAGGCAGTCTATTCATTATTTGATTACTTGATGTAGAAGCTAGTTGTCCCAGTTAATCAGTATGAAGAGATATGCTCTCCTTTTTTTTTTTTTTGTTCCCAGAGATTTAATATTTTTTATAACAAAAAACGGATTTTGTTGCTGTAGTAATCTTGTTACTTTCAATCAACCTGTTGTTGAGCCAGCTGCAGTTTTGGGTAATTACTTAGTGCCAAAAGAGCTACAGCTTCCTGCTTTCCTTCTGACTAAGAGGATATGAATCCCTCAGGGATTACATTAATCTGTAACCCAGGCAAAACAATCTGGTTTAACATATTTTAGATAATTAGTAGAGATACCAATTAGTGATAAGTATTGTAGTCTTTTGACAAGCGTTTAGAGTTGGGAATTGAGAAGTCAACCTGTGTTAGAGCTGCAGCGTGGGGGTCTTTTTATGTTTGGCTGTTGTTTTTTAATTTTTTTTATGGTGACTGTTTTATATTTTCTCTCTTAATGTCAATCCATAGTGTTCTAAATGACCACGTTGCAAAAAGACAAAAAAGTATTCCATGATTAGGTTTCTCATTGGGGTGAGGGTGCTGTTTATCTGCACTTCAGTTACAGCCATGGAATCCATCATTAAACCCTGCTGTTACCATGCACAGAGCAGGGATGTGCTGGTCCAACACTTTGTTTGTGCATATGCTGGTTGGTCTTTGCTGCTTTATTTATTGCAGGTAACACAGACTAATTGTGCTGAGGGCTTTTTTTGTGTAAACAGAATCACAAGGAATTAGGTTCTGAATGAGACAGCAGAATGTATGAGCTAAGCATGGATAGTATATGATAGAGCTATAATTTAATATTCCTTGAACACTTAATGTAAAACAAACATAAGGAAACTAAGAGTAGATTTGGAAGTGATTTATTTGGAGCATTTTTTGTGGTCAAGTGTGAGTCAGAACAATTTCAAAAGAAATTCTTTATCACTTACTTGAATATTTAGCATTTTTAATGGAAATTTCATTGTAGCTCTGGCTGACTTGCACAATCTCAGAGATGTTTTAAAGAAGTGCCTACAAGGTCTGTGTTGTTTTGGGGATTTACTTCAGATTGATTATTGCCACAGGACATGTTTAAATTGGAGCTACCTTTAATAAAACTTCAAAATTACCTATGTATAGTCTATTGTTCCAGTAATACAGTAATTGTAGTAAAAGTATAGTTCTAGTAATACAACAGAGCTCCTTGTTAGAACAAGAGATGGTTTGGTTTTTTTTTGACATTCAGTGGTATAAGTTTGAGGTAGCTGGATATCTAATATATAGGCAATCTAGCTTAATAATTTTAAATATAGCTCTGTATGATGGCGTGATTTCAAAGTTGCACCCAAGAAAAATATCAAGTCTTTTTCTCTCTTTACTTATCTCTTTGTTTTTCTTTATACATTCATTACAGTGTAGCATTTTTTCAGTAAAAAAGATTTGTAAAAAGAAAAAATACCGATTTTCGGGGATTTTGGAAAGGATTCAGTATCTTGGCTCTTCCCCAAAATGCATTTCATACCATATGCTTTGTGTATTAATCTTTCATTTAGAGGGAAATTGTATAATGCCATGTAGTGACTTCTTTAGAAGGTGCTAAGAAGCACCATTTCCTCTCTAAAGGAGCCTCTACTCAGAGTTTGTAGATGTGTGCGTCCCTTCTGATTGAAGAGGGAGCTACTCAATGAACGAGGCTGTCTCCCTAAAAGCGTCCTAAGTCCCAAATGGGTGCCAGGTTTGCCTCTTCTCCTAGCACTGCCTGACCCCAACCTGGGGCCCTTCCCTCCTACGGCTGAAAGCTTTCTGTCAGTGTTAATACACTCATTTAGTTAATACACTAAATGTTTACAAAAATGACATTAAAGATAAATACCACTGCTGCCATACCCTGGAATTCTATCCTGTGGTTTATTTAGCATTATTTTCTTGGGTGCCCAGCTGGGAGCAGTGGGCATGGAAATTCAGTGGATCAGATTTTGTCTTGTTTTACACAGCAAGAATAGAATGAATAGAAGAAGAGGGTTGTCTCACTTGCACAAGTGCCCATCTTTGCACATATTCCACTGCATGGGCTGCTTCTTCCACCAGCTAGAGAGGAGACATAAGACACTCTGAGACAGTCACTTGCAGACCTACTTAACCAAAGCTTAGACAAAATAAGGCAGCCTGCATTTAAGGAAGTGGACGCTATTTCATAATTTCTGTATCTCATGCTGTAATTGTGACTATTAATTAGAAGAGCAGTAATTGCTTTTCCTGCATACACTAACTTTTTTCTTTTAGACTTCAGCAACAGTGAAGAGTTAATCCACACACATTTCAATCTTAGCTTTGATATGTATAGACCTTTGACCATAACTAAAAATAGGTAAATGAATGCTGTAATGTCTTCAGAGGATAAAGACTGCTAGGGTGGATATCAGAAGCCATGTAGACTTCTGGGCATTGCTTTGTGACAGTTTTGCATTCATAGCAGTGGAGTAATTAGTGAAGCTGCTAAATCCTGTAGTGCCAACAGCAGGACCCTGTTCTAGCTTTGGCAATAGCATTACTGGAGCCTGAAATACTTAAACAGGCTACCTCACAATTTTATCTAACACAGCCAAAGAGTGCTAAATAGTTCTTACTACACTTCTTCACTGATTAAGTGTAAAATAATAATAATAGCCTCAGAAAATATATGAAAAATAAATACTACTTTTAGTTTTCTGTGAGAAAAAACTTAACTTCTAAACCTTTCATAAACCTTGTATTGCTGTTAGTTGTTTATACTCAAATTCATTTGCCTTTTTTATGTTGCCATGAACACTTCAAATTGCATTTATTGTTGTGCACAGTGAGAAATACTTTTGGTTCTTGATTGCTTTTTTTATCTGTGTTACATACTCTGCTACTCAGGGAGGAATGGTACTCGTTTAGCTATAGTTTAATAATTTTTCCTAGGAAGGTGTTTTTGTATGTTGCAAATATGCATTTGTGATTTTTAAGGAAATGCTAATTAGCTTCCAGCATACTTACAGCATTACAAGGTAAGCACTGGAGGCAATTCAACAGAGAACTGCCTGTCAGTGAATTCCTGGAGGACAACCTGTGAGGTGGCTCAGGAGCTGGGGATGTGAGAAAGTTAGGGTGCCACTCTTACTTTAGCCTATTAAGCTGTTGAAAGTTACTTTGCTGCTCTAAATGGACATCCAAAGATACTATTTTATTGTTCAGGTTTTTTGCTGACTTCTTAGATATTCCAAATTTCTACCAAGTTCTACATTTTTTCCCTGTGGAACAGCAGGCTGGCTTCTATCTTCACATACATGAATGTTTCAGGTTGATATTTCTCAAGTCCGTATTTTATGAATGTGTTGATTTATCAAAGATGTGTAAACTAACATTAACTTATTTCCAGTCCAGTGAAGGTACATGCAGTGTATTATTTTAAAGCAAGCCCAGTGCAGACTTTGGCTACATAAAAATGTCCCAGCAGTATAAAATACTAATAATATGTTGAATTACAGAAAAATAAGGCTCATTGAAGAGTCATGTGCTCTATATTGCCATGCCTCTAACTAAATCGGGTATGTTGATATAAGATCTCTCTGCACAGATGGATGTTGAAAATACCAGGTGATAAAAACTGCACAGCACATTTCCCTGGTTACTCTGTGCCACTGCTGTTTTGGGGAAATACTTATTCTTCAGTGGCAGAATTTTTGTAATTCTCATAGTTTAAGTTTCTGTCATTTCATTCAGTTATTCCTTCTGGGAATTTGCACATTCCTTCTGCACATTTGAATCCTTGCATTCAGCGCTCCCCCAGGGCAGCTTGAATTAAGAAATTCTGCAAACTTTGTGTGTGTACTGGTCAGCTGAGTGGTTGTTCTCCAGCTTTATGTGGGTTAGTGTGTATGTGTGCTCTGTGTCATACTCTGTTACTGTGAACACATTAAAAAGATGGTTGGGCATCTGTATTTTCATTTGACTATCTGTTGATGAAAATGCTCTATTGCAAACATCAGTCAAAAATTATGTGGATTCGGGGCAGTCTTGGGAGATTTTATGTCCATTAAGTAAATTAGTACTTTGTGGAATATATGATCTTCCTTCTGTAAGTTTTAAGTAATTTTAAACTAATTCCAAGTTAATTGCAGTATGATGAAATTCCATTGTTGTATATACAAAAATGAATTGACAGCATCCTAGAAAGTTTAGTGCAAGACTGTTCCTGGTCAGGGATAGCTCAGATGCTTTTTAGCTGCTGAGAATCTGAAGAGGAGCTGGTTCACCAGAGATTTGGTTTTGTACATCTGTGTGAGTATAATGCAGCGGGAAGAGGAAAGAATATGCTGAATAAGAGCAGCACAGGCTTTTCATTGTCCAGATGATCATAACAAAATGAGACTATTTAGTGTTATAAATTAGAGATCAAAAAATGTCTGTTGCCTTGCAAATGACTTTGTGCCTTTCAAATGTCCACCTTCAGAGTGGAATTTCAGAGATACTGTACTCTTTTTAAGCAGTGAAAATTAATAGAGCAGTTGTTAAATTAGGTACTTATTTTCTATATATATAAATCTACAAATTAAGTATTAGAATTTCTTTTAATAATTAAATACACACTCACAATGAGTTGTTAGCAACTATCATACGGTATTTCATACCATTGCTATGACTGCACTGAGTGTAAATGAGCTTGGGAAGTAACTCCTTCATTACAACCACTAAAACATCACTTCAAAATCTTTCATCATATCCATACGTGCTTGTGACTTTTTCACAGCCTGCCACTCCTTTTTGCTCCTCACCAGTCTTTTTAGTGTCAAACAAATTGGAAGGGTAAATGCTATGTGGGAGCTTGTACTGGTCAGAAGAGAGTGGGACAGCTTGAGTAGAATCTCTTCAGGTATTCAGTGATAGGACTTGTGGGAATGGTTCAAAGCTGTGCCAGGGGAGGCTCAGACCAGACATCAGGAGTTATTTCTTCACCCAGAGGGGTGATCGGACTTCAGAACAGGCTTCCTAGAGTGGGGGTCGGTTCACCAAGCCTGTCAGTGGGAGCCATTAGGAAGTTGTCCTTAATAATATGTCTTGGCTTTTGGTCTGACCTGAAGTGGTCAGACTTGGACAAGGTGAGCATTGCAGGTCCCTTGCAACTGGAACAGCCTGTTGTATTCTACACTCCATTCTATAGGAATGGGAAGGGAGCTGAAGGCATGTGTTGAAGCTGGAAGATGACTGCTGTAGAGAAGTGACAGGGAGACATGCTGCAGGTTGCCAACCCATTGGCTGTATTCCCCGCTGAGGTCTTTCTCCTCCCCATCTGTGCTGTACTCTATTGCTGTGCTCCCTCACTTGCCTTTCTGCTTTCTCATCTGCCTCCTGGTTTTTGCAGCAAGTTGCCTTGCAGCTGTGCCCTGAGAAGCACATAATGAGTAATGTGAGAACATATGTCTTCAAAAATGGCTTCCATTTGAGGTGGTAGATGCCTTATTCACTGTGTTGGTTTTCCATGTTGTTGTTAAAGGTAGAGAACCTTAAAAGTGAATTTCTGTAATTCGGGTTGAAGGGATTACATCTAAGACTGGCTTTAGCACTGTTCCTCTGAGCATGTTTTAGTGCTGGTGTTTGTGAATAACGACCATATGGCTGTCATCTCCATTGTCTTTAATTCACTGAAAAGTACTAGGATTTTCCTTTCTCCTGTCATTGTGTTTTGATGTCTTTTTATCTTTGATGTGGCATGTGTCTGCATTTAATTCTTCCAGTGTATTTCCTTCTTGTTAGTAAATGACCCACCAGTTACTCTGCTCATTTTACTTTGACATTTATGTTAAGGTCCTAGTTTTGTTTTGTTTTTTCTGGTGTGAGTGTTTCTTCAGAGCACCTGCTATCAAGGAAAAATATGCTCAAATAAGTGAAAACCATTTTGATTGTATACTTCAGCAGTAGTTACAAAGATTTAGATACAAAACCTGAACAACTTGTTTAAAATCAGTGAGATAACATATTTCTGTGACTTCTATGATGTTATATATGCCTGAGATTATCAGATTCATAAGTTTTCCAAGGATAATAAGCATTTTCAAGTTTTAGTAATCTAACATGCTTCCACAGTGAATTGCATTGGACAAAGAAAATATGTTAAAATACATTAATGTGTTTAACAAGGCCGATATTCATTGTGAAAAATGCTATATTGATGTTTATAAGGAGTTTTTATGAAATTACAGCATAAAGATTTCATCATCAGTTAATCAAGACTAATTATTTGTTGAGGAGTGCATTAAAATTGCAGTGAAATTTATTTTAACCTTATCAGAATAAACATAAGTAAATGCTTTCTCAGTGAGGTGTAGACCTACTGTCATTGGGAAAGAAAAAACATACAGTAGTTATATCATAGTTGTGTGATCATGAGAATTGGAAAACGATTTGTGTGACCAGAGCTGTAGATTGCCCAGATGGATACTTCATTATGGCTGTTATTATTATGCTTATGATACCATGAGATGCTTGTTAGATCTGTGTTCACAGATGTAGTGGGCTTTAACCTGCTTACTCATCACTTAGTGCTGATACTTTGATAGTGCTTTGTGCTGGTGTTATAATTGTTTTGGTATTTAATTTTTTTGTTTGGAGAATAATGTCATTGTATGAAATACTGATTGTATACATACCCCTTTCAAAATAACTTTAGTTACACTTATGTGTGCTGGGATCCTAGACACTCTGAGAAACCATCTTCTAAGCACAGTCTGTGCCTGAAACTGCTGCTAAAATTCACTCTTTCAGTTTACCTTTCAGTTGGTACACAAAGACTGCTACAATCCTTAGTCATGGGACTCTTCTTTGGGGATTGGACTGTTCCTAGATTCATTTAAACCTGTGTTGTGATGTGAGTTTGATTGTCATAGTCTAGTAAAAGCATGATAATTTTACTGCCTGAAATTGCCATTTTTAGAATCTGTCAAATAGTCCCATACACTCTAGAGATGAAATAGTGTATTAAATTCTAGGTCTTTTAATCAAAATATCTCTGTATCAGGTTTTCTATGAAGCCAAGTTATGAACAGTGAATGTCTCATTTGACAAATACTTCTCTGAATACTGTGAGGGTTTTTTTGGAGTATAGATTAAAGGAAGGTACTTTATAACAGAAAGTTATAATTCAGTGATTAGATGACAGCTCTATTAGTAGGAGCATTCTATTAAGTAAGATATCTTGCCATTCTTCACTTCTGTGCCGCATCTGCACATTTTGTTTTGGCATTCCAGCCGCTTTGGCTACTTTCAGTGACACTGGTGTTAAGAGAGAGTGATCTATCTGTCTGTGTCAGTATAATTGCAGACTGATAGAAAACATATATTGGAATATTTGGAATCGTTTAGATTTTTCTTAAGGACTTCTGAAAGTATCTAATATAGTTTACAGATGGCTGCCAAATGTCAGCCTTCAATGGGGTTGTCATGGTTTTTGCTGAAAATAAGGTAGCACTGAGCATGCAAATACCTCTTATCTTTTTTTAGAGCATATGGTATTCAGTAGAGTAGAAAATCAGGCATCATGATCCTTAGCAGAATTTAAGTGATACATGTGAAGCCAGTTAGGTGAATTGAGCATGTTTTGAGGGTAGTAACAGAGTAATCAGAATCTAATGTGTGAACCAGAGACCCATGGTGAAACTTGGGATCCCCAGAGTGCAAGCAGAAAGCTTTGCAGAGTGAGAATCCAGTGCACTGCTCAGCAGTGCTGCTTTTATGGTAGTAATAACAGGAGCAAACCAAGAATCTAATGATCTCCATAAGAACTGTGCTGATCTTTTGAAGATTCAGAAGAAGTACTTTTTTCAAGACCGTTCTAAATGCAACCCCGATCTTTGAATTTCCGTGTCATTTATTCATTCAATACCATTGCATACAATGAAAACAAAAAGCAGCATATTTGAATTAGATGGAAAAATAACCAAAATACAGAAGATATTTCTGTGTAGGTTGACAGCCAGTTTTTGTGCCATGATTGTTTTGGCTCTCTTGAGAAATAATTGCTATTATGCCTAGTTCATTTTATGCCTCCTACCACTGCAGACTCTTTCTCTGATTAAGGGACTAACATCTACTGTGAGATCCTTTTCTTTCTTCTGCATTACCCATGACTTAATCAATTTTGGACTATGCTGAACACAACACAGTGCAGAATAATTCATAGCATTTGCTATACTTGACAGCTGTGAGGTTCATATTATTTGGTTTGTAATTTATTTACACATCTCACCTAGCTAATAGCAAGAGTGGACTGTTAATATGTTTACCAATGCTTCGTTCAGCTTGCTTCTTTGCAATTACAATTCTAACACAATTACTACAAATAAATATGTCTCTAAACAAAACACTGGTAATCATTACCCTATTAGTTTATTTTCCAGTTGAATCCTGAATTAAAAATTAATTTAGCTGGAACAGATAGTACTCATATATTCTCCTTCAGTTCAGTATGAATTCATGCGAAATGAGCAGCTGAGCTTACTTATATTGCTCAACAATTCTTACACAAAATTACGGGCATTATTTAAGGCCACCCTAGGTCAAAGATTTGACTGCCTAGTAGAAGTACATCAGAAGATTGGATGCTTTGTTAAAGAATACTTCTGTTTATGAAACAAAAATCCCATTGAGCTTGACAACATTTTGCAAGTAGAAAAAACCCTGAACATACAGTAGAAACCATCCCAATAGCATAAGGAGCGATGTGATGTGCTTCAGAATTTCACTAGTACTGTACCCACAATACATTATGTTCTGTAAAATAGTTTTAGAGCTGATTCATCATTAAGATTGCAGAGTTGTACCTGCACTACTAGCTTTTCACACAGAATAATGGAGCTCTGGACAAGAAAAAGAAAAAGGATGATTTCTTCATCATGTCTATTTGTCTTTCTTGAAGATATATATCTAGTAGCAGGTGAAGGAGTAAAGCATTCTAAAATGTTCCTGAACTATAAATAAAACCAGTGACTTTATTATTAGAATATATTTATTAATATTCTGCTATGAAAAAGTTGAATATATTTATTAATATTCTGCTATGAAAAAGTTTAATTTTTAACCATCTATTTATGACAATTAATAAACATGAGAAATTTACTAAAATTAATAGCTCTTGCTTGTAATGCAAAAGGCAATTCAAGATGAATATTTAACGGTGAGTTTGATCTCAGGTTCTCTCTAGGGAATATCACATTGCCTAAAGTGCCAAATACAAGACAATTCAGGGCGATACCCACACCCAGGGGTATCAGGTTCTCTTCCCTTTTGCTTGCAACAAGCATACAAGTGAGCAGTGAATGATCAGTCTATCTATTTATCTGGTCTGTCCAGCTAATTTCTCTTGTTTGCCTGTCTTCTTGCTTCTACAACCCTCTCTCAGAATGTCAGCTTAAATCTGCCTGATTTGCATCCCTTCAAAACACTTCTGATTGTCCTTTCTTGGAGTTTGACCTGTGATTTTTGTATTTTCTTCCTACAACCAGCAGGTTATGTTTCTTTCTTCAGATCTCTTACAAACAAGAGCGTTTCTTTAAAATCTGTCTCTTTCCTGACGCTTAATATTGAAGGTTTAGTTGGAATCACAGTGTATAAACTGGCACTGAAATGAAAGCTGGTAATGTTTGCTAGAGCTGGTTGGGATTGGCTGTGCTGGACATGGAAGCTTCTGGCAGTTTCTCAAGAAGCCACCCCTGTAGCCCACCTGCCACCCAAACCTGGCTGTGCAAAGTCAATAAATACTGTAATAAGTATACAAACGTAATAAGACCTGGCCTCTTCTTTCTTCTGACTGTAGTACTGAAGAGTGTAGCAGGTGTATGTTCATTGCTCAAATACCATTTTTTGGTACTTCTGGACACCTTTTCTCTCCACATTTCTAGATGCCTGGCTTTCTATCTTCATTCTGGCTTACTCCTTTTCTAGAAGATACTTTATGATGGAAAACAAGCTGTATCTATAGTGTCTAATGCCATGTCTTGTACAATATTTTGGAAGCAGTTGCAATACTTACATTTAGCTAAATTCCAAATTTTTTTTCAGCCAAGAAAAGAGTATAATCCATTGTAGGTTTTGGAAAAAAACAGAACAAAATAAAGAGTGCAGATAAAAATTTCTGTTTCTTATCTATTATTTCCTTCTTTTTTGTTTGCTTAATGCTTTATTTATTTAGTTACTTTTCTTTTGAAATTGTTTGCACTTGCTGTTTTTGTAGATGTATGAAAAGAACCCATGTCCTTTCTTGAGGCATACTTTTAAACAAATACTTCTGAAATGGACATTAATATTCACAGCTGAGTAGCTATGAATCTGTGTAGGCTGACATGCCCCAGTGATTATCAACAATTTTACCTCTCTTACAAGAGCATGTACTGACAGGACAAGGGGCAATGGCTTCAAACTGAAAGAGAGTAGGTTTAAATAATATATAAGGAAGAATTTCTTTACTGAGAGTGAGGGTGGTGAGGCATTGGCCCAGGTTACCCAGAGAAGTTGTGGATGCTCCATCCCTGGAAATGTGCAAGGCCAGACTGGATGGGGCTCTGAGCAACCTGGTCTTGCAGAAGGTGTCCCTGTCCATGGCAGGGATGTTGGAACAACGTGATCTTTAAGGTCCCTTCCAACCTTTAACATTCTATGATTCTCACCTGTACTAAGAGTGCTGTGTATTTTCTGACTGAAGCAAAAATCTGTCTTTTCATTACTCCATAAAAATGAAATTATGAATATGTCAGTGCCATCAGCTCTTGCTATTGATGGCATCCATCCTAAAGCAGAGAAAGCTATAGGATTTTTTAACCTTAAAAAAACTCAGCATTAAAAACACCCAGCATTCTACATAGCAAGATGTGATGGGGTATTTTTTGTTAAAATGGTTAAAATTTGTTGAGAAAATAAGCACTTCCACAAAAATACTAAATTCCTTATTAGCTCAGCACCAAGTTGCAGTTCTTGTGTTGAGTTGAGCCTGAGCAGACCTGTTTTGCAATGGAACAGATTGTCGTGCAATACAGTGTACTCCTGGAAATTTTCTTCTTTGAGAATGAGCCTGTGGCATTTTCTGAACCTGAGAGGCTGTTTCCTGTGCTAATCAAGGCAGCTGACAAACCTTTCGGCATGCTTGAATCAGTGTGGGTTTGTCCAAGTTCTTTCTTTGCCCTGTCCACCCTTAGGCACAAATTGACAGATCTTTCTTTTTTTAACCAGCTGCTGAGATGGTTGGCAAGAGACATATTACCAGATGAAAAGGCTTGTTAGTCTGAGACAAACTTCAGACAAACTGAGAAATTTTGTTTTAACATTTTCATTGTGAATGGTATTATTGCCTGTTTTTTAAATAATTTGTGATACCTAGTCTGCAGCAGCATAAGCACTTTCATCTGGACATGTTTAATTAGGATGCTTGTTGTGAAGCAGGACAGTTCTCAAATGGGGCTGGTCTTAGAGATCTCACTACTGTTTCACCAGCTGCGAAAAAAGAGCTCCTTAGCAGAAGCTTTTTATAGGCCCATTAATGAACAGTGAGGTAAGTTGTGAAGGTGATATATAAAATGGGAGACAGGAAAAAAGAAAAAGATGTTCCCAGATACAGAAGAGTATAAAGGACGTTTTTGTTTGCTTGATGAGTCTAAGTAAGGCAGTTGCTCTTTTCACACTCAGAATCAAGGCCTGTGTGCCAGTTACCTTTCTGGAAGGAACAAATTGCTCCCAAACAAAAGCAGGGCATACACCAAATTTGTATGGCTTTCTGGGTAACAAGATTAACCAACATTCAAACTGGTGAACAAAACAAGCAAAAAGGTTTATTATTAGATGATATTTAATGTCTCTGTTTACTTAGAATCATGGAGGTCTTCCCAGCCTTAGTTATTCTGTGATTCTAAGATCGAGTCTGTTAATCAGCATGCAAAGACTATCACTACACCATGTCCCTAAGTACCAAAAACTACGTGTTTTTGAACACTTCAGGGATGATTACTTCATCACTTCCCTGGGCAGCCTGTTCCAATGCTTCACCACCCTTTCAGTGAAGACATTTTTCCTCATAGTGAATCTAAACCCCCCCAGGCAAAATATCTTGTCCTATCTGTTGTTACATGGGGAAAACGATGGACACATGCCTGTGTACACCCTCCTTTCAGGTGGTAGCAGAGAGCAGTAAAGTCTTCTCGGGTTTTCCTTTTCTCTAGGCTAAACAACCCCAGGTACCTCAGATGTTCCTCATAAGACTGGTGCTCCAAATTAATTTCCAGAATTAGACTGTAGTTCTTTATCCTGCTCTGCACAAGTATTTATTGGGTTCATAGTGCTTTACTGGTCTGCAGTACAGTATTTCCTAAACAGTTTAGTGATAGATATGCTAGTAAGGAGGAGGGTAATGAAGAGCCTTCATAGTGGCAGCTATAGGCTGCCAAGTCAAAAATGATTTTACTATTTTCCCAGTCATGTAATCTGTACTTCTGCATTTTTCATGTATTAGGTGTTCACAAATCAGAGGGCAAAATGAGTACTGAGATGACTTTTATGGTAATTTTAAGAAAAATTTTCCAAGGAAATACAATTAGTTTATGCAATTAAATGGTCTATTTCTCTGCCAGGCTCTTTTTCCCCAGTATTTTCTAAACATGTCAGCTAATTTCAAATGTATAGGAAGTAGAAATTCATTAGTTACTGTCTTTTTAATGTTTTATCATAGTGACAAGGTAAAAGCGATGTCTGAAGTCAGGTGTTTGGAAAAGAGTCATAATACTCCTTAGTCTTCTGGAAATGCTGGTTCCTGGAAAAACTGCTGTCTCCCATGGAACTGATCCCAGTCTTTTCCACTCTGATAATACAGCAGGGTGCACTGGCCTGAGGAGTGAACTCTTGAGTCTGAACAGACTTTTATGCCAGTTTTTCTATCCCCTGGACTAGGAAATGCCTTGAAAGTGGGTGCCATTGCTTTGCCTTCTAATGATGAAAAGCCGTCTGTGGGAGCTGAGAATACATTTGGGTTTGTGATACGTTGCTGTTATAACTGCAGGACTTCGGCATTAAAAAAAAGAAATGTATCTTTTTGAGAGGGTGAAGAAATGAGACTTGGCCATTTAGGCCAGTGTGGGGTCTTCTAGCCAGCTTAGGAATGATATGCCTAGATGTCATTTATGGATATCCACTTGTGTAAGGGCCCAGCAAGATTCAAACCGACTCCTGGACTGTGACAAGCAGCTGTGTAGATTCATCACAAGCAGGTTTCACTGTTACTGGGAGCTTCTCAGGTTTCTTGTTTCCTGGCAGCACTCCTGCTGACTTGGATTCCGTTTCATATAACTGGTATTTGTTAGTGATCCCGTCTGTGTTACTTCTTTTCTTTTTTTTTTTTTTTTTCAATTGAGTAAGAAGCAAAAGATCTGGTGGAGAAGAAAGGGACACTTCTCATCACTGATTTTAGATATATATCACGAGCATACACTGTAGTCGTATTATTTGAAAACATTATCCTGGGCCACTTTTTTCCCCCTTGACAAGATAACAGGCTTTGATGAAGTGGGTTACAGGCTGGTTCAAACATGTCTTCTTCACCTTTTAAAATTGATTTCTAGAAATGTTGTTGGAGGAATCAAAGGATATTTGCAGGAAATGAAACAAGTCTCCTTGACATCAGTATGTTTTAATTTAGTGTTGTGGCCTGGAAAAAGAAAACAAGTATTCTTAAGGCAACGTGACAAATCTAGAAAAACATACATCTTATTTGCCAGAGTATCAGTTGTGATACCACTCTAGGATGAGTTTTAATTCCTTGTGTCAAATAACCCAGAGTAATGACATCATATTACCTGATGTTAATGTGGTTTCTTTCTTATGAATACAAATTCACCTGAAATTTCCTTGTTTGCCATAGAGTATCCTATTTCCAGGCAGGACTGAGGCTTCCTGCTTTTTGTGGAATGGTTTGCAGATGCTTGGTTTATACAGAGTTGTAAGAATGTCCCTAATCTTGCCTCGGTTGACAAAGCTCTTTCTTGCATAAATAACTCAATAGCCAAGAATACTCAGGGTCACTTAACAAAAACTGGTATGTAGCTTGTTCCTACTTCTGACGTGGTTACTGGACTGGTTTCTGTATCTTATGTTATGGCTGTTTCATGAGATGGAACAGACCCAACATACCTTGTTCACATGTCCCTGTCATGTCTGAAGATCAGTAGGTGAGCAGCCGGCACTTAGACATGGCCTGAAGTGAAGTATGGGTGAGGAAAACCTACTGAGGGTGGTGTGAGCATGAGTGTGTTCTGTTAAATCATTAAAAAATAAAATGCAGAAAAATCCACAGGAGGCTCTGCAATAAAACCTCCTCAGATTATTAAAATATTTTTTAATTTTACACATTTTCCTAATTTCAACTTCTTATGTTTTCACTGCACATTTACAAGTGTGTTTATTCAGATTGCTGCATGAACCATATACTTTTAGATATTGCTGACAATTTATCCTGAAGAGGCAATACAGGAAGGTTGAGCATCTTTTTAGTGTGCGCTGCTGATCCTCTGGATCAGCAAGGATCTATTTGTAAAGACTTCCAAGGGGAGGCTTAAAGCAAAGATGTGCTTTCCAGTGGGTTTGTGAGTGAAGGCTTACATATCTTTCTGCTATTCAGATATCACTCGTTTAGTTCTTCAGTTTAAATACCAGTTTGTCAAAAAGTTCCTCTTTGTCACGGTTGCTCTCTGTCTCAAGTAAGATCAATTAAAATGTATTGCAGGTGAAGCAGATGAGTCATCTTCCACTGTGATAGGAAATGGTGTGATCTTTGGATGAACTAGGAAATCCTGATAACATGCAGTAAATCTCTGAACATAATTAAATTTGACATTTGGCTTAATATGTTTGTTGGCTACATAGTCTTAATGAGCTCCTGGATGCAACCTTCCTGTAAATGAAGTCTTGATGAAACAATGGGTGTTTAGGAGAATGTTGTTGTAGACAGGTGGGCATAATCCATCTTATCAGTATTGAATGTTTTTGTTTCCTTCATTTTGTGCTTTTTAACCAGTTATGAATAAAAAGTTTGAGGTTTTTATTTATAACTATTTGTTTTATATATATGAATACACTCAGTATTTTCCTGTCTATATAGCAGTCAGAACCATTCTTTGCTGACAGAGCACACTAGGAAGTAAAGGTCATACTCTGAAACTCTGAAATCTCTCCTTCTCTGAGCTACAAATTCCTTGCATTTACCTGGAGTTTCATCATCATCTCTTCTGAACTCCAGAAGAGTCAGTCTTTCGGATGACTTTCTGATCCCAAATCTGAAGTTGCATCCTAAACGAAAACTACGAAATTGGTGGTTTGTAGACTCCATTCAAATACTTGGATAGCTGTCTGAGCAGAGATTATCAGCTCATTAGTGGTAGTGATAACTGGAAGATCAGGAGAGGCCAGTGAGAAGCCAGAACTTCAAGCAAAATTTGATACTGGTTCTTAACTTCAGTATACAGCATCTTTTCATAGCTTTCAATATTGTGACCTTCTTAACATCAGTCTTACTCTGCAGCTGTTCTGTGGGAGAAAAAATGGGGGACAGAACAGAGAGCACAGTGGAGCTTAATGATATCTTGGCCTTGGTGAGATATAGGCTGTGGGATAAGCAACAATGGATATAAGAACTGGGAAAGTACAGCATATGCAGTTATCAACGTTTTTGAAACTATGTGGTTTTGTAAGGCTTTTAACTAATGCAAAAATCAGGCTGATTCTGCAGCTAGTGGGAAATTCTTGCTTAAAGATGTGATTGCTTAGGGCTGTGGGTGCTTGGGGCTGCAACAGTATATAAAACTGAACTGTGAGAACAATAAACAACTTCAAGTCCCATCTCAATTGTGCGGCACCGTTCTACCTCCCTGTACAGAAAAATCTGAAAA
This sequence comes from Cisticola juncidis, assembly GCA_013400215.1. Lineage (NCBI taxonomy): Eukaryota > Metazoa > Chordata > Aves > Passeriformes > Cisticolidae > Cisticola > Cisticola juncidis. The sequence goes on from VXBR01010763.1 coordinate 841,451, forward strand.
AGGCTAAATAAGAGCAGAAAGGAAAAAATGCCTGATGGTTCATCTCTCTCTCTTGCTCTGAGGACAGAATAGCAGACATTATTATCACTAATGAGTTCTAGGACTGAAGAGAGTAAAAGAAACTTCCCAGAAACTGTGAAGAGACAGAAAAGCTTCCTTTTGGCTGGTTACTCCAGCTGGGTAGAGCAACCCACTGAAGAATACCAGCAGCTTTCAGATAGTTAGGGATGGGTAATGAATATGGCACTGCTGGACTTGCCTGTGATTTCATTGATCAATTCATCTTTCACCCCTACGTATCTGTTCCACACCACACAATATGTAGCACAGCACTGATGTGTTCTCTTCAGCTTAATCTGTGAGAACACTTCAGTATGTCCTCAAGTGTTTTGCTGAATGGACTTTGACACTGTAGAAACGACAAAAATCTTTGGCAAAAAGCTACTTTTCTTTTCTTACATGTCATAGCAACAATTTTCTAGGGTGTTAAATTCAAGGACACCTAGAGATATGTTCACAAATAAATACACCTGTGATGTTTTTGCTGGTTTTTGCTTTATTTTTTACTTCTCTGAGTAAATTTTCATGCTCTCTATTTCTTCTTTTTATGAGTAGTTTCATTCTCAGATGAAAGAAACCCATGATTAAAAGAGAAATATTCCAACAACTTTCAGGTTTGCCTTTCATCCAGCTGGTGAATTATTCATAATATTGTCTAAACTACTCTGAAGGTAAGAGGTAAGAAGGGAGAACCGTACTGGGAACAGCTATTAAGTGAACTGCACACCATAGTTAAAGCAATACTGCTGCCAGCAACAAACTTCCAACACAGTCTATGCAGGTTAACTCCCCAAAGGAATGTTTGATAGCAAAGACACTTTTGAAAGAACTTTAGTCTTTAAAGTCTTACCCTTTGGCTCGCTCTCTTTTTAACAATTTGGTAAAAAATATACTTAAGCAATGTTGTAATTGTTTGGTTCCTTTAACAGTCCTTCTATAATCCTAATTATAGTCCTTTTTTCTCCCAAAGCAAGAAAAAACCTGTATCTTGAAGCTAACATTGTTGTCTCCCTTTAAATGTTATCAGCAACTTTATTTAGTTCGTCATCACATTCAAAATGCATCCCAGATCTTTTCTTTATAGTGCATTTGCTGATGCTGACCTTTAGATTGCTGTTAGTTAATTTTACTGAGGCGAGAAAGACTCCATCAATTTCCTGCAGCAAATTTCATCATAAATAGGAGGGGTTTTGTTACTGCAGTTTCTATATATATAGAATTACATGGGATAGTGTAACAATGATAGTGGGAGTGTATTCAGCAACTGAACTAGGATTATATGGACTACTGTCTTGAGGAACTACTTGGCAATCAGACTTAAAACTTTCCATGGAAAGGTGTGCATCTGAGCAGATGTTGTTCATAAATTTAGTAAGAATTAATATTTCCATTTCAGGGCTTTTCTAGTTATTTAACACTATTAGTATCCTCTTTATCGTTTTTTAATCTATGCTGATCTAGGCATAGGCCATTAGATGGATATATTAGGTAATTATTTTTCTACCAATAGTATAATTTGGACATGAAACTACCCTGTGGCTTACCTTTGCAAGCTGCTGATTACGCAATGGGTATAGCATAGTAACCAGACAGTAAAATTCAGTTATCAGTATAGAGAGGGGATAGAAATCTTAAGTTTTTTCACCCTTGAATTTTCTCCTTTGTTTTCTTGTTAATTCTCTTTGGCTTTCATTTAATTAGAAATACAAAGTTCTTTAGCTCTTCAATTACTTATCCACCTATACTAGTACATTTTGTTTAAATTTTGCTAAGGATACAGGGCTTATGCAATCATGCTGTTTCTGTCTTCTAACCTTTTCAGCAATAACATTTAAATCTTTTGGATAAGTTCCAGAAATTTGACAGACATGGATAAGTTTGAAACTTATTGCATGTATGGGATCCTAGGAAAGTTCACATGTCAAGGGACCACAGGAGATCTCTAGTGCTCCAAGAGGGGCTCAACCTCCTGCTCCGAGAAGGGTCAGCCAAGGGTTTAGACCAGGTTATTCAGGGATTTCTCCAGGTGGATTGTGAAATCCTCCAGTGGAGGAGATGGTATATATGGGCAGCACTGCTGGACTGTGTTGAGAAAACTTTTCCTTATCTACAGCCCAAACCTTTCTGTTTTCACCTTTTCTGTTGTCCCTGTTTCACACTCTTGTGAAGATCGTGACTGTGGGAACATCAGCATTGCTGTTAGATCCCTCAGAGCTGTCTCTTAACCACAATAAACAGGCCCAGTTCTCTCAGCCTCTTCTCACAGGGCAATGCTCCATCTCTGACCACCATGAGTGGCCTCCACTGACCTTGCTCCTCTTTGCAGTGTCTTTCCTGTTTTGGGGAAGAGAGGGCAAGTCTGTCCCCAGTGTTACACATGCATGCAGTCTAATAAGTACCTACTAAAAGATACACTTTTAGTCACTTTTCTATGTTTTCTCTATGTTCTACACAATAGGCAGCCTAATAGGTGATAATGGCCATAAAGTCCAATGATAAAAAATACCTACATTATGAATTAAACTTTTAATGGACCCTGTATTTTCAGACGTGTCCAAATTGAAAAGACCTTCAGTGCTTTATGGGACAGAATCTAATTGTAAGGGAAGAACTGTAAAAGACTTGATTTTATCAATATGGATGCTTTCAGTAGTTCCCTTGTATAGTTACATCCTATACATTAAAGTGGGTTTTTTTTTCAATCTGTAACATGACAAATAGATGCTTTCCCCTCCTGAGAAAAACTAAATACCCATTTTTGTTCCTTCTCAAACTGTGCCTGATTTTGCATGTCTCTGTCATTCCTTTTTGACTTGTCTTTCAGAATTCTTTCTGAACATTATTTTACTAGCCAGTTTTCTTGCTTGAGAGCAGAGGTGGTTCACCTTGAGTTAATACAGTTACAAAGCTTCATTTTGTATTTGTCTAAAACAGATGACATAAACATGTAGATCTGACTCACAGTTATCTAACTAAATAAATTCATTACTGGCAGACGTATTGCCTTACTTGTGTCTCATGTAATAAGAATTATTCCCTTATCCTCCTTGAATCATCCCAGCTAGCTGTGTGACTTAATGAGTATGTGTGCATAAACTAAAGGAATGTTGTTAATACAATATATGAGTGTGGTTTTGGGTGAATATAGTGAGCCAGTGGCTAATTTTTCAGTGCTCATGGCTGATTGTACTGTCCTTATAACCCCTCCCAACCACTGTTAGACACTCAATGTTTTTACTTTTAAATTACCAATTCTTATGGCTTTGGATGTTGTTTTTGTTACTGGAAAACTCTTAGGATGTTCCCTTCTCCGGAATTAACTTCCTTTTAATTTGTTCAACTATTGTGCCATCTGTTTGGGGTTTTTTTCCTGACTCAAAATCCAATAGCCCTGCTTTCAATTAAATTGTAATGCCTTGGACAGAAAATGAGCCTTCATGTATGTTTCCAGTATTTTCTGTTTCTAAAAACATGCTGGGATTTTTTGTTAACACCATTCTAGGTATTCAGAATTACAACTGTTTAATTTTTTAAATGAACCTTAAATGAAAAATGCTCTCTCTAAATTAGAGCTGTCAGTGATTTAGTGATTGTTATTTTTCACTGGCATTGTCTCATTCTTCCTCTTGCAGTTCAAACATTCTTTCATTACCTGCAGAGAAAGTGTACTTCTTTGAGTACTAGATAAGCATGATATACATAATAGTGCATAGATTCAAGAAGTTGATGATACTCCCATTCTGGAAATCATTCCCATTAATAGAAACATATGATTGTTTCAGAGGGCTTGACCTTGTTAACAGCAGCCCATGTTCTTGACTGAAGCAGTGACAGTATTGCAAATGCAAAGGCAAGAAAAGCCAGATAGGCTGCGGAATTCTTTTAAGTGGGAGGCAAATATTGACAGTAGAAAGGGTTGTGTAGATTTAATTTTTTTGGTGGGTTGGACAGACTGACAAGAAGAACATTATTTTTGGAAGAGTTTTGACATGACTGTTAAGTGTAGCAAAATGATGTTTTTACTCTGAGATGCCTAATTTTAATAGAAAAAATATATTCATTAGAGAAGTTTTGTAATAGGTGTCAAGGACTTTGAAGAGAAATGTAATTAACATCCTTTTATTGGCACTGTAAGAGTAAAGCAGAGAATACTGAAAAAGAGCTACTTACCTAGCTTCCCATTTTATAAATCTATAAAGGAAAAAGAACCTACACCCTCAAAAAAAAAAAAAAGAAAAGAAAAAGAAAAGAAAATCTACATAAATTGGCTGACAATATTTCCAGAATATTACAGCTCAAAATCTGGAGATAGGTTTAGATAAATTTTCATAGGGAATAATGTCTCTAAAAAGATATAGGTAGAAATGTCTTTTTGTCTCTGATACTTTTCTGGTGGGAGCCTCTTTTTGCATGACTGAAATATGTATGTTTTCTTCCAATTAAAAGGAATGAGAGACGTGTATTATACAGAAGCAAGGGCAAGATTACTGTATTAATGGTAATAGGCAAAAATGAGGCATGGTTGAGGATTGATACCGGAGGAGGTAGTTGAATAGCTCTGTCTCCCTGATTTAATCTGGTTAGCTCAGAGCAAAAATGAGTGCAAAATACATCAAGTGTCTTCTTGAAATGTTTTATTTTCACTTTTTATCTAAAATCAGTGGTGCAGAAAAAGTACCATTGAGATCCTTGTGTTTGTGCTCTGTGGAGAAATGCTGTTGATTATGGATGTTCTATTTCCACTGGTCTAGCTGGTTGATGCTGACTGGATGCCAGGCACCCAGGAAAGCCACTCACTCACTCCCCTCTGCAGCTGGACAGAGAAGAGAAGACTTAATGAAGGGTTCATGGGTTGAGATAAGGACTGGGAGAAAACACCCATCAATTACCATCAAAGGCAAAACAGGCCTTCAAGATACAAAGTGAATTTACTGCTAAAAAACTCAGAGCAGGATAATGAAAAGTAAAATAAAACCCTAAAAACATTTTCCTCCCACCCTTGCCCCCCCCTCCTTCCCAGCTCTACCTGCTACCCCAGTGGCACAAGGAGACAGGGAATGAGAATTATGTTCAGTTCATCACCCATAGCTTTTCCCACTGCTCAGGGGCAGGAGTCCTTCCCCTGCGGCACCATGGGTCCCTCCCTTGGGAGACAGTTCTCTGCAAACTTCTCCATCATGAGTCCATCTCACAAGAAGCAGCACTCTCTGAACTGCTGCAATGTGAGTCCATCCCACAGGCAACAGTCTCCCTCAAACTGCTGCTGCATGGGTCACTCTTCCACAAGGTGCAGTTCTTCAAGGACAAGCTGCTCCAGCATGGGTCCCTCTCACTTTGAGTCTTCCATGTGGTCACAACCTCCTCTGAGGCATCCCCCTGCTCTGGTGGGGACCTCCTCCATGGGCTACAGGTGGATCTCTGCATCCCCATGGATCATCATGGGCTGCAGTGGGACAGCCTGCTTCCCCATGACCTTTTACCACAAGCTGCAGAGGAATCTTGGCTGTGGTGCTTGAAGCATCTCCTCCCTCTCTTTCTTCACTGACCTTGGTGTCTGCATAGTTTTTCTTCTCACGTGTTCTCATTCTGCTCTTCTCTGGCTGCAGTTACAACTGCCCTACCAGTTTTGTTTTGTTTCTTCTTAAACATGTTATCACAGGCATTACCACCATTTATAATTGGCCCAACCTTGGCCAGCAGCATGTCTATCTTTGGAATCACCAGGAACTGGCTCTGCCAGACACTGAGGAAACTTCTGCCAGCTTTTCATAGGAGCCACCCCTGTAGCTCCCTCCACTTCCAAAAGCAGGCCATGCAGATCTAATACAGCTGGTCACAAAATCCTGTACTGCCTATAGCTTTCTGTAAGCAGCAGCACACGTTCCCCTGCACTAGTACCACAGTCTGCAGCCACCAGCAAAGCTACTGGAGTCGAGCATCAAAGAGCTGCCTGCTTGGTCTCAAGAGAGCACTTGGGCTTCCACCAGTGCCAGGGACCATCCTGGTGCAGATGGGTGACGTGTTGGCATGTTCCAGCTCTCAGGGCAGGGTGGTGACTGACCTTTTTGCAGTGTGCAGAAATGTATTCAAAAGCTGTGTGGCTGTGGTCCTGGGCCACCATCTCTTAATGGTTCTGACTGAGCAGGAGAGGTTGGACTAGATAGCCTCTGGAAGTCCTTTCCTGCCTCCACTGTTCATGGTTCTGTGACTCAAAACACACTGAAACTAAGAAAGCCCCTCCAGACTTCATGACATGGGAAGGTTTGAATGATTTCATATGTTGCTCATGAAGAGCCAGGTTTGTCTTTCAGAAGTTCATTGTCCATGTGGCAGCCACTTCTTTTTGTTTGAGGGATTTATCAGTGACTGCACAGAAAACTAACAAGCTAAACACAAGCATGAGGATGCAATGAGTGCAACATGTCACTAAAGGCATTGGTTGTTTTTGTAGTGTGTGTTGCAGGTGACCGTAGTTTTTGCAGTTGGCAAGTCAAAGTTTACAACTGAAGCAAGCAGCTGCATGTCAGTGCTGTGAGCCAGCACATTGATCCTGGCCTGGATTCCTTCATGAGACTGTGTCTTAATGCTTCTTTTCTGTGGTAGTACTAGTCATAGAGTGAAATGAGGGGTATATACAGTAGAGGCCAACTGTAGTTCAATACAAAAATTGAATAAATTTTGTCTTGCTCCAGTAATTAATGTATTGTCTCTGTCTTTTGAGAGGACTCCTCTTTTTGCTTCAGTCTTACTTGAAAGTAACAATTCTTGGTCCAACACTGTTTTTTTATGACTTTGGTAGTCTTTGGCCATGGTCTGAAGAGCCTATGGCCTGTACTGCCACTCTGGGCATTAAACCTGAGGCTTTGTACAGGGCATACCATGGGTGCAAATTTCTCTCTGAAGGCTTTGGGGGTTGTTTTTAAAGTCTTTAAAGAAGGAAATGGAAAAGCTTTTCAGAGGCTTTCTACCAGGCATTAGATTTGGATTGGCATTATAGGCGTGCCTTTAAGACAGAGTAGTTGTAAATTGACTTTACTCTTCACTGCTACACTGAGAGAAGAGTGATAACAGAAGTTACTATGGGGGATGTTTGAGACGAAGCAGAAGAATACAGTTGTGGAAGGAAGAGATTTCCTAATAAGTCATTGATGTCTTTGGTACCAGGACAAAAAGGAGAAAATTTGCTCACATCATGGAAACCCAATATAGGTAGAAAAGGTGCCCCTATACAAAATGTTCAGTACCCCATTTTATACACAAGTGGATACCATAGAACAGAATGACAAAACAGCAATGAAGTTTCATGCCTATTATCCTCCTAACCTGAAAAGGCCTTGCAAGAGTGTCTTTAGATTTTCTGATGCATTTTGTGATGGAGAATAGATCCTAGGCCCCAGGCTTGAGCATTGGATCTGACTTTATTTTTGCAGTTGTTAGCAGGGGCTGTTTTTTCTAAAGTGGAGTCATTCCTGACACTGGTAACAGGGCATACAGTAGTTCCCTTGTTGGTGGGGTGTGCTACCAGGCCTGTGCCCAGCATGGCTGCAGGACCTCCACAGGGATCAGTCCTTTGCCCGCTGTGGTTCAGTGAAAGAAATCCGGCGCCCCCGCTGATGGTGCTCACTGCACCCCGACGATGTTGGGGCGTCCTGTTCGGGTCCTGGAGCTTGTCCCTCATTCTGTTCCATCCTCCCTAGATTCTCCTGCGGTGTTTGGTTCTGTGTGCTGCGGGACCTCGCCTGGGATTGGCTCCTCGTCACCCGTGGCTCGATGAGAGAAACTTGGCGTCCTTGCTGAAGGCGCTCACTCCTCCTTGGGGAGGGATGGATGCCCTGTTCAGTCCTCAAAGGCTGTCTCTCATAGCATTCCACTGTCCTTGGATTCTCCTTCAGAGGCAGAGTGCTGCGGAACCTCCCTGAGGTTCGGCTCCTTGCCACCTGCGATTCTCCGTAAGAAACCCGGCGCCCTCGCTGTTGCCGCCTGCTCCTCCTTGAAGAGGCACGGAGGTACCAGTCACGCCTTAGAGCTCGTCCCTCATCGCGTTCCATCTTCCTCAGATACTCCCTCAGTATTTGGCGGGCAGAGCTGCGCGACCTCTGCCGGGACCGGCTCCTTATGGCCCTCGGTTCTATGAAAGAAACCCGGAGTTCTTGCGGACGGCGCTTACGCCTCCTTGAGGGGGCACGGGCGCTCTGTCTGCTCCTTGGAGCTCGGCCCGTGTCACGAGCAGCGCTCCGAGCCCTGCTCTGCCGCCTCCTGCTGCTGCTTGAGCGGTGGTAGCCCTGGGCCTTCTGGACCCTGCTGCGGCCATCGCGATGCCTCCTTGGATGCCTGCTTCGGCTCTGCTCTTGTGCCCTGCCACGGCTGCCCCCACGGCTGCCACCACGGCTGCCCCCACAGCTCCTGCTGTGAGACCTGCGGCACTGGTGTCCTGAGGAATGATGCTGGCTTCTTTCCGCAGAGCGGGACCCAGCTCGCTCTCCTTGAGTCTGGCTGGCAGAGCTGATGGACTCCGTGATGGAGTGCACCTCTGAGGTACTGACTCCCACCGTGTGCAATGCATGTGGGAAAGGTGACTGGCCCTCCACTTTATTGTGGAACCACTCCACCATGCAGTAAAAACAGAAAGGGTGCCGACGCCAGCCGGCGGAAGCTCGGTCATTAATGGCAGCCCGGCAGATTGGGCACCTTAGGTGCCCCGAAGCACCTCGACGGTCAGCCCGGGACACCTGGCTGGTGCTGGCAGCAGGGTAAGAGGTGTCACTTTCTGTCAAGTCTTCCTCTGAGGCCATTTTGCCCTGCAAACCAAAGAGATAAGCTGACGTGTTCCCTGGTGCTGGGGACACAGTCTGCAGCAACAGCAGCAAAGCTACAGAAGTCGAGCATTAAAGAACTGCCCATTTTCCCTCAGGACTGCACTTGGGCTGCCACCAATGCCAGGGACACTGGGGTGTCTTGGCATGTTCTAGGTCATGTGGCAGGATGGTAACTGACCTCTCTGATACGTGCAGGCAGGAGCTGGGAAGCTGGGAAAGGGATTCTTGGCCTCTCAACACGTGCAGCCAGAGCCTGAGTGCATGGCAGATTGGGACCAGCACCCCAGGCCCTGTCGGTGTCCTTGTCCAGCAAATGTTCTCTGTGCCCTCAGGAAGCACACAATGGGATGGGAGTCCTTTTTCCCCCCACCTGCAGATGTCTGTCCCCGATGGAGGAGGCCAGACACTGTGGCCTTTCAGGGCTTCCCCAAGCATCCAAAAAGCTTCTTGTCACACGTGTCACAATGACTCCCTGGTGACATCATGGGGCTGTCAGAAAGCACACCCAGAAGATTACAAACTCCAGCCCCAAGGAATGAAATCTTCCAAGATGGTTCTTCTCACATGACTGTTCCACTGTCAAGCAAAATCCTAATGCGATATTTTTCATATACATTCACAGTTTTCACTGGTCATATCCAACCTTGTGTTCTGTTTTAGAAATAAACCCTCTCAAGGCATTTCTTACTTCTCAGTCAACTTTGCAGGTCAAAAGAAGTGATACTCCACTGGAGCAGTCTGTCCCATGTCTGGCTGCCCAGCATAAGTAGAGATGGACATACTGGAGAGTGTTAGGTAAGGGTTCACAAGGATGATGAAGGGTCTTGAGCATCTCTCTTACAAGGAAAGGGCTAAGATTGCTGCTCCAGGCTGTTCAATCTGGAGAAGACTCCATAGGTGATCTTTTCCGATGTATACCAATAACAGAAGGGAAGGTACAAAGAAGACAGAGCCAGGCTCTTTTCAGGACCTCCCAGAACCCAGAATTTCCCTCCGAGTATTGGGGAACTTTTTTTTTTACTGTGAGGGTGACCAAGCACTGTCAGGGTGCTTGTGGACTCTCCCTCCTTGGAGATGATACTCAAAAGCTGTCTGGCTGTGTCATGGGCTAGTTGCCACTGCTCCCTGGCAGAAACCTGGTATCCCCAGTGTCCCTGCTGCCTTGTGTTGTAGTTCTGGGCTTACAGCCTGGCTCTCTTCATGATCCCTTCTCATTTGCTTCTCTCTCTCTGTTTGACATTTAGTGATGTGGGACCTCACCTGAAATAGGCTTTCTGTTGCCATTCATTCCCTGGAGGAAACTTGACTCTGCGCTGCTGTTTCTTGTGCCTCCCATAATAAGCTGGGACTGGCTCTTCTGGGTTTAGAGCTCAGCCCTCATCATGGAGTGGAACCAATTCAAGTGCCACAGCTTGTCTCAGTTGTGGTAGATCAACAAACTCTTGCTCACATAGGTCTGATAAGCCCAGCTGAAGCAGTCTTTCATTAACTTCAGGAAAGATGCCACTTTCATTCCACAACTTCCATGTACTCTCAGTCAAAAACTAAGCACAGGACTGGGACTGGTTGCAAGGTCTGGTAGACAATTCAAAGGGGAGCATTTTGTCCTAACCTTCAGTACACATCCCTACTGACCATACAGACTTTTAAGTGTCTTTGAGCAGCTTTCTGGGAGAAAGAATTTAGTTGTTTATAAAGCCAATGGCATCCTGGCTTGTATCAGCAACACCAGTGTGGCCAGCAGCACCAGGACAGGGATTTTTCTTCTGTATTTGGGACTGGTGAGGCTGCACCTTGAGTGCTGTGTCTAGGTCTGGGCCCCTCACAAAGACAATGAGGGGCTGGAGCGTGTCCAGAGAAGGACAGCAGAGACGGGAAAGGGTCTGTGCACAGATCTGATGAGGAGCAGCTGAGGGAGTTGTGGTTGTTTAGCGTGGAGAAAAGGAGGCTCAAGGATGACTTCATTGCTCTCTTCAAGTACCTGAAGGGAGGTTGTAGTCGAGTGGGGGTTGGTTTCTTCTCCATGCCAAGTAGTGACAGGATGAGAAGACCTAGCCTCAGGCTGTGTCAGGGGAGGTTCAGCAGGAGCCACGTGTTCACAACAGCATTTATCAAGCATTGGAATGCATTACCCAGGGAGATGGTGCAATGACTGTCCCTGGAAGTATTTAAAAAACATGTAGATGTGGCACTTGGGGATGTGGTTTAGTGGTGGACTTGGCAGAGCTCAATTAACAGCTGGACTTGATCACCTTAAAGGTCTTCTCGAACTTAAACTTCCTTAGTTCTAGTGAAATGTATGTGTAGAGATTGACTTCCCCACTTGCCTTTTAGAATTATCTAATTTAGCACTGTGTTCACAATACATTTAGGAAATTCCTTAATTTCATTTAGTACCCTACTGTGCTTGTAACACCTTCCCCTCTTTATGCAGCTTTGACTCTCCCCTCTGTGCCCCCATAGCACAGCCCTTTGTATAATTGCATCAGATCTATTTTCAAGGAATGTTTTATCTATTAAATCTGCCCAAAATGAATACTTACTTACTTAAATTGATGCTTGCTGCTTTCCTGATTAATCTTCCACTGAATGCAACATACCACATTTTTTACATGTATTCAAGTATTTTACAATAATGAAATGTTCTTCTGATGCTTTTAGTGATTGTAAGTAACTTTTTAGTCCTAAATTATTGAATGTATATCCCATCTGATGTCTTTTAGGTGTGTTCTCTGAGAGGTTTTAAAAGCACTTATGACTGTAACATTAGAGAACTGTCTGCTGGTGCAGGCTTTAAATAAATTATTTGATCTCATAAAAACAGCATAAACATTTACTAACAAATCATGACATGGGCTGTTCTTTTCAACACATTTTTTCTTTATGCTTGTTGGAAGTCAAAGAAACTTGTATATGAATTTTAGAACGTGCTGTGGCTGTGTTCCTCCTTTCCACTCTCACTTTCCGGTCCTTGAAGCAGCATGTTTCTGAGACCCACAGCTGTCCCTTTCCACCTATAATTCAGTTATAATTAGCTCATTATAAGCATTGCCATTTTCTGTGCTGTCAACAATGTCACTGCTGCAAAGGCAGCTTTTTCAATAGCACCTGTGCTGTCAGGGAGCTCTCAGGCACTATATAAGATCTTCTTTGCAGGATGATAAGTTCAATAATTTGTTGTCATCCATTAGTTATAGAGCTTTAGCGAACAAAACTATTCTACCTGAATATATTTTTTGTTTCTTTCTTCTTTTTTTTTTTGTAAATTGTAGCGTGTTCTACAAATTAGTGTTTACATATATATATATATATACAATGATTTTTTACTGCATTTCTTAATTGAAGAATTTTTGAAGCAAGAGTTAACTTTAGTTCTTATTTTGTATAACCTTTAACTAATTCAGAAGTATTTGAATGGAAACTCAGTAACAACAAGTTTCTTCAGTTTTCAGGTATTCGTACTGAAAGTTAGCCATTGCAGTTAGAATCCAGCCTAGTCCTGGCAGATCACATTTACAAAAAGCATCAAACTGTCATGATGTTATTCCCTTTAAAAGACTGATAGCTGGAATTGTAAGCTGTGGGCCTGACATTGTTCTGAACTTAGGCTTCAGGCTCTGCTAGTGTCTGTGTGAAAGGCAGATGAGCAACTTTCTCATGTTAGCCTGAGAAATCTAAAGGAGGAATTCAAACAAACCTTGGGAAGTGAGAAACCATCTGCAGGTGGTGTTTTTCCAACATGTTTACTGGAAAGAAATGTTTACTAAAGAGTGTAGACGCTGAATAACCGATCATGTTCTTTGTACCAAACTACTCTATAAAAGTAGAATTTAGAAGAATAAAGTTTGCTCTCATTTTTACCATCATGGAGAGTCATGTTGTTATTCCTGTGCCGTCCGAAAACCATAACAACAGTAAGCCTCATCCATTCCTGCTCCTGCTGAGATCATTTGCCTTCCCTTTCAGCTGGGGAAGAATTAGTTGTGGAGTGTGACCTGTGGACTGTCACCTCTGCATCCCAGCACTGCTGAGAGTCCAGGTTCTCTTAGAGACAGCAGTCCCTGTCACGCAAGTGCAAACAGCACAGGCGTTCACTGCATGGGCTGGGATAGGAGGGTGTAAGTCTAAACTTCCCAGGGATGACAAATAACTCGTCACTGATTGTTCTGTTTTGTGTTATTTTTCAGAAATGGAAAAGTTCCAGGGTTCGGAAGGCAAGAAGGAAGATGAAGAAAAGAAATACCTTGATGTTATCAGCAACAAAAACATAAAGCTGTCAGAGAGAGTTCTGATCCCTGTCAAACAATATCCGAAGGTACCGTAAATCTAGTCTAGCACTTGTTTAATACTTATTAATATAATGATGAAAAAGTTATACACTTAACCATTTTTATTGACTCATAATATGTAGGCTTTGTGATCATTAAAAAAATAAACTACTATTTAAATGTATCTGTTAGCTAATACATGTTTTAGCTTCTGTCTCAGGGCCTTTCAGAAAAGCAATTAAAGTGAATGAGATTTTTTTCAATTTCAGGTAGGTTTCGCCCTTAAGCAAACTGCTCAGATTTTTTCTCATTTTTTTTTCCACATATATCATCCTTTTATAAAATAAAATACCCGTTGCCAAAGAAAAAAATGTTCCAGTACCTCCAAAAAGCTTCCTTATAGAAGAGCTGGGGGATTTTCTTTGGTGAGTGAGTTTTAAAAGATCAAGTAATCAAGTATCAGGATTACTGCAGGCTGTGACTGACAATGTTCATCGCTGTTTATAAAAAACAAATGTATTAACATCTCAGACTTTCTTATAAGTTCTCATTGTTACATACTCTAATCCAGAAAAAGTATTTTATTTCTTGCAAAATTTAGCTGCTTGTTGGAAGTTTGAGGGTTTATTTTTTATAAGAGAATATTGGTTTTTTTGGAACTGAGGTGTTTGGTTTTCTTGTACAGTTTTTTATTTTACATTAATAGTTATTCTAATAGTGTTCGTACTGAAATGATAAACATCTCCATTTGTCTTCAGAGTATTTTTTCTTGATTTATTATCACATGGTATTTGGTTCACCATTAGCCTTGATTACACTCTGAGCTTTTTGCTTTATACTTTCTTCAGAGCAATAAATTACAACTGGTAAAAAGCTCATCAAACAAAATGAAAGGTATAAGAAAAATTGAGATTGAATGATTCCAGCTGACATTTACCTCCTGACTAGTGAATATAAAACTGAGATAATGTAATAATCCAAATGGTAAAGACCTTAGAAACGTATACAGTGCTGTAAGGAATTACTTTCTTGCTGCATAGCCTGAGGTGCTTTGCCTTGATTTGTGGTGTTTTGTGCAAGTGCTGTAGGTGACCTGAAGTTCTTACTCAGGATGTAATAGTGCTGGAACTTCATAGCAGCAATATGATAATTATTCAGAATACTGTTTGATGAAGATAGTATAATAAAAGACAAACTATTTAAAAGACAAAATGCTATCATCTATCCAATATAGCACCTGAATGTGATTAAATTAGCTTCATTTACTTTAATGAACATGTCATATTAATGAATAGTAAAAGATATAAGGCATTTTTTACAGCTTTTGTGTGGTGGAGCAAAAGAAATCAGTGTGATGGAAATGAAATACTTATTCAGTAATGCAGAATAATTTCTTGCAAGGTTTCTGTACTTGATTTCCTAGCAATATTCTGTGCTTGGCATGGAGCTATTCCCAGAACTGCAGGTTTCCTGGTACCACCTCTAGGAACTATGTTTCAAGGATTGCATTTGCACTTTGTATCAAAGTGCTGATTGCTGTGATCTAATGTCTTGTCTTTTCTTGACAATTGTATACATCAGTCAAATCAGTGCACAGCCAATGCTTCAGCTTGCTTTATGAATAATGCAAAAAAGTAGAAAATAATTTAAAGACAATTAGTTTTACATATTTGGTAGAATATGGTAATAAGAGCAGTTGATCAGACTTGTATTTATAAACAGTTAAGATAATTACCATATGATTTCACTTACGACTCATTTATATTTGAAAGAACATTCTTTAAATCATTTATTCATTGTTTGCTGATAAGTTTTTTTGGACAGTGCTGGGTGTTTTGGACAGCCAGGTTCTGTAAATCTGCAGAAAAATGTCCAAGTGTATAAAACTGTGGAAAAAAAATTCTGCCCAGTTAAAATTCATCTATTACAACAGTTTACAGGCTGTGTTTAGGAATGAGGGCAGCTCCTGTAAGACAATTGCACTTACTTTAACTTCATGTAGAAATACAAAATGCTCCAGGGTAACCCTTGGCCTAAAAATTTTTAATGGTCTGTAGGCTAAGCTTCAATGACAGCTGTAGTGTCAGCAGCAGCATTTCAAGGTTTGAGCAAAAGTTAACACAAAAGGCTTCTAGTGGCTAAATAGCTCTTGTAGTTGCAGAATAAGTATTATGAAATTGCCTTTACTCAAGTGTCCACGGTCTGGTGCAGACAACAGAAGAATATGAAAGGCTATGATTAGCAGCAGCTGTTTTATGTTACCAGCCCTGCTAAAGACACAGGCCTCTTTTCTCTCTCTAAAATAGGGCTCTAAAATAGAGACAGGGTGTTGAGACTTCAGCAATGATCTTTTCTGAGATTATCTTAAATACCAGCAGCCCAGGTAAAAACAGCATCTCATTTACACACACTCCATTATGCAGCAGATATTTTTAATGCAGTCAGAATTTCTCTTGAAACAATGATGCAATGTCTTTGTTGATCCTTGTCCTTCTTTCTGTCCCATAATGCCTTTTTTTTTTTTACTTTCATGATACGTGAATTCCAACTAAGACTTCCATGAAAATACCTCAATGTTTGTTTAAAAAAATGTCAGCACAGATCAGTTTGAATGTATTTCAAATACACCAGATAAAGGAAAAGAGTGGTCTATTAAAAAAAACAACAAGATCTGAAATCATCTTCTTGCTGAAAAACAAAAGTGACAGTTTGGATGCTTGATGGGAAACCTTGTCATTGGCATGGCAATACAGATTTTTGCCATTTACTTACCTGTAGTTTGACTTCTGTTGTTTTCTACAGTTTCTACCTTCTTCTGTGATAACTTGTTTAAGGAGCATCTCAGCTGGGCTTTGCAAATTTGTTTCTTTGCACAGTTTAAGAATTTGAGAGCTTGTTTAAAGCCTTAGCTTTATGTAGCACATAAAATAGGAAGTTTTTGTTTGCAAAGTTGTCCAGTACACACGCTAAGTTAAAATGTTGCTGACTTTGGTGAAATTCCGCCCCCATTATCCCGGGCTTCAGCATAGCTGGGTTTCAGCTATTGAGGTTAGGGTTAGGGTTGGACTTGATCCTGGAGGTCTCTTCCAACCCAATGATTCTGTGATTCTGTGAAGGAATGGCTCCATTTGTTAATTTCTTTCGCTTTCTGTGGCTGCAGATACGTGAAATAGCTGACAAGTGAAAAATAAACAGTATGTGTATAAAGGTCTCGAATACTGCACTGCATCTGTCTTGGTTTGACCTCAAGCAGCAGCCAAGCCCTGTGCAGATGCTCACTCCTACACCAGCGGGGTGGGAGAGAGATGGGATAGTGACAGTGGGTTGAGACGAGAGACTCTAATAGCTAAAGCAAAAGTTGCGTGTGAAGCAAAATCAGGAATGTCTTCACTGCTTCCCCATGGACAGGCAGGTGTTCACCCATCTCCAGCTCTCAGGGCCCCATTTTGTTTAATGGTGACTTGGGAAGACAAAATGTCTCCTCCTTTCCCCACTTTCATATGCTGGGCATGACACTGTATGGCTTGGGATATCCCATTGGGATCTGGGGTCAGCTGTGTCTCCTCCCAGCTCCTTGAGAACCCCCAGCCTCCTCACAGGTCAGGTGGGATGAGAAGCAGAAAAGCCTTGATGCTGTAAATTCTGCTCATTGATATCAAAAACATCTGTATTTTATCAACATTGATTCCAGCACAAATCCAAAACACAGCCCCAGACTTCCAATGAAGTGATCTCTACGCCAGCCAAAACCAGGATAGCATTTGTTGCTATTTTAAAGATTCAGTGCCAAGTATTATTAGTTTATATTGTTTTATGATTTATAAACTCATGGCTTTAAGCAAATAGCTTAGACAAACTCAGTAGTGCTAAAGAATTCATTGTGAAGAGTGAACTTTTCTGTCATTATTTCTGTTATTATTCTGTCCTTAACATTTAACTCAGACAAGTAATATGATTTTTATTTAGCATTCTCATTTTTTCATGTTTTGTTTCTCTCAAACCTGATGGTTGCTGTTGAGCTTTCAAAGCAACTGTTGTCATATTAATCATCTGCAGGTGATTTATGTGTTTAGTTCACTTTTAAGTAAGATAGGAAGAGTAAGATACACTAATATGTCCATTAAATGGAACAATAAGAAAAGAGAAAATTTCAAAGGGAAGTGGAACCTGAGCTGTTAGTGAGCTGAATGAGTAGCCATGACTTCACTCTGTGATTTATATTGTTTTAATGAAATAAGTACCTTGTTATTGCATAAGGCAGAAGAAACATTTGATTGGTCACTAATCCTGTAGATGTTTCAGGAGACTAAAAAACTCCAACACTTTTATAAAAGGAAAAAGAGCTAAGTATCTAAATGCAGAATCGAGATTTTTACTGGCCCTGACAGTATTTATTTTCTCCTGTGTAGGACAAGAAAAACCTTTATACTTGGCAAGATACTAGAGTTTAGACTGATGCCAAACTAAATCTAAAGATTTCACTTGAAAGATTTCTATCCCTACCTGGTCTTAATGAACTAACTGAAATGCATCTTTATAACAAAATAATGCTTTTTGCTTTATAAATGTGTGGAGGACTTTCAAAATTCCTTTTTATTTGAAGTCAATTTAATTTTCATATTCAAGTGTAATTGTCACTCAGAATCTCTGATCTACACAACACCAGGAATAATAGGTGCAAAAATTTCTTTAGGTCCTGTGTTTAATCTGGAACTTATTACTATTTGATTTTTTCATTAAATTTCAGTTTCTGGAGTCACTGATATACAGAAATTATTCCAGAAAATTTATATAAAGTATTTTAGTACTTAAGGTTCATAAAAATCTAATAAAAACATACTTGAATAAATATTATTCCATGGTGAAAGACCAGGCCCTATTAAGCACTCAGATATTAGAAGGATCTTTTGAATTTTCTAATATCTCATTTCTGCTTATTACTGAATTCCCTGTTAATGTAGAGTTTCCATTTTGATCATTAATTATATTTCAAATAGTCTACCAGAAATATTTCAAAGTTCAAATTACAGTTTTTCAGTATTGTTGACTTTTTTACTCCAAATAAATAGCTGTAATCAAGATATTTTCTATGAATCACTTCTGTATGAATTGTCCAACTAATAACGAAAAGTGAAATCAAATATGTGAACAATTGAAGAGAGAAAAGTTAGAAAAATAACTTCCTGTACATCAGCTGAGAGAAAAGGCAAAACCTCTCAAGCCTCAAAATCTCATTCTACTTCCCCAACATTTTCTTGCAAGTGGTGCAATTCTGTTATTCATTGCAGTTCTTCAGTATTTCTGATTGTATCAAGACCCAAAATAGATATGACTCTTCTGTTCCATTTAATGACAACAGGCATTTGGAAAACCCAGAGAAATATTTTAGCTATTTTACTTTCAGTAAAATACATGAAATACATGTATAATACATGAAAAAATATCACACAGATTTTTTTGTTTTTCCCTGGCTTATATAGGACCTGATCTTTCATCCATCTCTCTACTTACCTTTTCCAGATAAGTTCAGGAAATGGGCCCTGAGTCTAATGCTTCTAGAGCTGACACCAATCTTGCAGAGCTCTTGAGTAGTTACAGGAAATAACTTTTAATATGTAAAATAATTTCTGTCCTCGTTTTTGTTAATGCTTTAATTGCTTTCATAAGACTGCTGTTGAAATCAGCTCCCTCAGCATTAACTACCTTCTTTATCATGCTGAGAAGTGTTGCTCTGTATGGACCTCTTTAAAAATTGTTTCATAAAATAGTTCCTGACTGCAAAGAATAAAGTGTATTCCAGATATAATTTAGAGATTTGCCTTTCTGTTTCATTTAACTATCCATGGCTGTATAAATCTTGAGCAGTGTAATTAAAGCAACATTAATGCAGTTAAAAACAAGAGGAACAAATAATATTCCTAACATTAGGAATTCTTTTCCTGCCTTTTTGATTGCATGATGGTGAAAGATTTCTCACGGGGTATCTTCCCTGTATTTATACATGAAAATACATAGTTCAGCCTTCATCCTTTACTGTTTTCTCCCTTAAACTCATTATTGAAATTACAAGCAGGGACACTAGATTGCTGCTTAGCGATTTACTGGGATTTCTTCAGTGCTCTTACAGTGGAATGTGGTATTGCATTCCATATTTCAAGGCAGACTTTTAGAGTTGTTAGAATTTACCATTTCATACTGCAGAGCACTCAAAGGCCAAAAGTAAGATGGAGACACTCTTTGTACTCAATACGCTTAGTGAGTACTTTGGTCTTTCTCCAAGGAGCTGACAGTCTAGAAAACACAATGTAACTAGAAAACAGTACAAATAAAAATATGAGCAGGAGAAAATTGGAAACAACTGTGTTTCCATACAGACAAGTTCTAGCCACTCTCTGTTGGGAGTGTTGGTCATGACTCATGTTTTCTAAGTCACCAAAACTCTTATATTCCTCTCTATTCTTCGTTACTATTTCTGTTTGAGGGGGCAAGAAAAATATAATTTATAACACTTCTTTAATAAAATAAGTGTGAGATTGGGCAGGAATTTACCCTGCTAAAGGCAACAGCTCTAATCAGGAGCATGATTTCATGTTAATGGTTGTATGTGATTGATTGTGGACATATGCTCAAATTACACCTAAAGATATTAGGAGTTCCTTTGCAATCACAGAAGCATTGTTTCTTTCTCTACGCTTGGTATTAATGGATGATTTTGTCTTCAGTATCATCAGTACAGGTTCAGTATTTTCAAAGGAATTTGCTTCTGGAATGTGAGGGTTGTTCAGCAAGTAAGTCTGTTGGTGATTTATAAGAAATAGAATCTACCTCACTTGCACTTATCTGTGTTTCATCTTAAAAGCAACACAGATAAGTGGAAGTGAGGTAAAGTTCTCAAAAAGGTAGTGAACAGTAAAAATTAAACTTTGTGTCTAATGCAGTGAATCATATCTACTAAAGATTTCAAATTGGACTTACGCTTTGTGAGAACTGTAAAGCAGACTGTTGGTTAGAGTGAGATTTTTCACAGTACCCTTGACTTCAGCAGGAGCAGAACTAAACCAGTGGTGTACTGACTAGCAGTGTACTGATCAGATCACCTTTTGTGATCACATTTGGATGACTTGTTGCTATTTTTTTCCTTCTAGCTTTTAGGTGGAGCAGTTGCCAGCTACATTACTTGGCATTTATAACATCAACATCTTAAAAATTGCAAGGCAGTAGAAGAAAAGACTTTATAGCAGATTGGTTCTATTACATGTCTGGGCTTTTCTCTGTCCTTAAAAATTCAAGTTTAAAAAAACTCATAATGTCTGCAAGCAATAAGTAGAACACTGATGTACTATCAACACTTCTAGCACAAATCCCAAACATAGCACCTCAATGTCTGTTATGAAGAAAATTAATTCCAGTCAACCATATCGAATACAGCTTTGCCATTTGAAATACTGCTATCATATATGATGTGAAATTTCACTTATTTTAGTTGTGGTACTATTTAATATACATTTTTAATAATAATAATGACAGTAATGTTTTTAATAAGGAAATACATTACAATATAAATGTCATGCTATTTTTTATGCTACAGTCCTCTTAAGTTAGCGGAAAATGAAAGAACAGTAAACTGATAACTTTAAGCAAAGTAGTAGGGCTTAAAGAATGTTTTGGAAGCTTCTTAAAGTTGGTATTAAAATAAATATTTACTTCCTTTCAAAGAAAGAAAAAAGATCCAGTATTTAGAGGAAAATACATACATCAGATTTTTCAAAATTACTGCAACGGGTAGTTGCTGGTAATTTTTTCATATGTCTCCATTATTCTGGTCTAAACTGATCAAGCATTTTGTAACTGCAGGATCTATGTGGGCTAATCAGTTCTTGAAAGCAAATACATTGTTTTGTCTCACACCGACACTCCTGAAGTATGTTTTTACCTCTTGAAGCTGAAGATGAAATCTGTTCTCTGGCTCTTAAGGCTTTTTCTTCTGTTCAAGTAGTGTTACAAGGTCACTTCAAAGTAGCCATTAATGTAATTTATAATAACTCTCATCTAATTTTTGAAAATCGCTTATAAAATATGAACACAAGAGATAACACTCTGCCTTGATCCTTTTACACTGGACTTTATGACTAGGCAGGAGGTAATACAGCTCACCACAAAACAATTCAGGTTTTGGTGGTACCTAAGTACACAAGCAGTTCCTTGAACTTTAGAGCTAAGGAAGCTTTTTGACAACATCTGCGTCTTTTACTTAGCTGTGAGCTCTGATCAGATGTTGTGCTGATGGGTATAACAACAAAAAATTTGTCTTCTGGGGATTTTCAGATCTCTTATGACATGAGCATAAGGCACAGCCTTTGTCTCAGTTTGAACATGTTCTTCTATCCAGATCTGTGTGTTCTCCAAACTTCAGAAATCTTACTTGTCTTTGAAACAGGCTCCTCTTTCAAACAGAGTTGAAGTCAAGCTTTGAGGTTAATAGTTACTAGGGAAAAAGACTGCACAGGGTAGATTATAACCTTGCCTTGATTCCCTATGAAAGTCTTGGAAATTACATGGCCCTATGGGTCATGTGTGTCTCCTCACATAGGAGAAAGTCAATTACAGCAACAAGGACATAGAAGCAGCCTTCTCCAGAGCCTGTGTGCCCCAAGCAGAGTGAATGTGAATTTTCTGGACCAGTTAGTTCAGTGACAAGATTTCTCTCTTCAGGATTGTCCTTTGAATGTCTCTTGTAACTCCTTTGCAGCGTCATAGATTTTGGTGGATTTCTCCTTGTTTCTCGAGCTTCCCACATATCATCAGAAAACTTTAAAACATGTTGCTATATAGAGGAGTATGGTAATGAAAGAAATTTGTGCTGAAAATGCTCTCACTTTCTGAGTTGCAGCTCTTTAGCCTAAATAGAGCATGTTTGACCTCAGCCACCTTCTTTCCTGTTTTGTTTTTTACTCACTTTGAGCCAAAAAAATAAACAGAGACACTTTCACATAATGCAAATGCAAAGGATATGATCTAATAGTGAAGACATCTGTATCATAAATGTATCTAATGTTATTAGAACACATACATATACGTGTGTGTGTGTTTTTTATCAAAACTTATAAAAAATATACCTTCCATTTTCAGCCTGCATAGCATGGTAGTAGCATCAATATATAAACATTTTCAGGAGCACAAAGCATCAATTGCAAGTATGTTCCCTTGATAGATTAATATTTTCTATTAACAGTAGAATTATCAATTTATCTGTGGCTACCCCTGGTTATCTGTGGGGTTTTCTAACTGTTACATATCCATAGTTTGGGATTGTGAGTCAGAAGAAAAATACTACAGAAGGGAGGAAACCATGCCATCACTCTTTCATTTCAAGAAATGTAGCAATTCATAGTTCTGTCACTCATATGCTCTTAAAAGAAGACAAGGAGGAGACAATTCTTCTGTCACTTTTCCTAGATAGGAAGTCACAGTTTTGTTCCAGCAGGATGAATTTAGAACAGATGACAACTATAGCACAAATATGTTTCCATCTACCTTTTGAGATCATAATCCTGCTACTGAGGTAAGGAGTGGGTAGCACAAAGGTAAATACTGTCACCCATGACTTACTCTACTACCAGAAATGTATATGATGGCATACACAGCATAATTGCACACCATTTGCTCACTAATCACTGGTTTTCAAGCTGATAGACCATCTTCTGATGAGAGAAACTGTTTATTGTCTATGTCAACACTGCAAGACAGAGTAAGATATTCACCTGGTTATTTTTACCCAAGGAAATGCACTGAAGCAATGCTTAATGCAATATTAAAAGAAAAATTATACAGTCTATAAAGAATTGTTCAGTAATGATAATAAGAATTAACATGTTTCTCAGAAGTTAAAGAAATCTAATGTTAGTTTTGAATAAGTTCTTTCTCTGTCATTAATTGAGGAAAAAAACTAATGGGTTGCAGAAAGCCAGAAAAATCCTTTTTTTTTTCTGAAAGGGAACAATTTATTACTGCTTTTACCAGCAATGAATTATTGCCTTTTTTTTCTTATATAATGGGAATATAGTTTCAGATTGTATAGTCTTAGGCTGTTCCTTATCACCTCGCTTTAAATACTTATTTTTATCATTGAGTGAAAGCAGACTTCAAAAGAAATAAAGTTTTTTCTATGTAAGCTGTAAAACTTTGTCTCAGTTACTCACATGGGTACCAGATACCGCAAGTGCGTAACTTTATATCTAAATAAGAAAGTGGATATCATTATGACCATGTTTTATGTCATGCCCCAGCATGATGCAAGACAGTGGTTTTTGTTTTGGAAATTTTCAGACCCAGGAGTCTGCATTCTCAGTGAAGCATGTCCAGTGAATTTGTCATATTGCCTAAAATAATCCACATACTTAAGTGGGCAGTTTATCTGCAGATTTACAAAGTATCCAAGTACTTTAACAGACACCAGAAATCCCAGCATGTTTTTTATATAAATGTGGTCACATATGAAATATAAAACACTGATGTTTGGTGGCTTTATAGCCAAAACATCACCTGACATTTGCTGTTTATGAAATTCTCTTATTACTCATGATAGTAGTTAGATATTTCTTTAATGGAAACCTCAGTTTTCCAGAAAACCCTAATATCATGTCTGGGTGGGAAGATAGTGAAGATGGTTATTATATACCGCAACTGTTTTCTCTAAACTTTGCAAAAATAAGCACTTTTAAGTCTAAGCATATAAACCTTATTTTGGATGGGTTTTGTCTTACTGAATTGTCTTGATTTGGTTACAAGTTGCTTGTGATTTACACCCTGTAGCAGACAAGGGAGTTACAAAATTTAAAAGTACTTTAAAATCTAAGCCATTTTTAGGAAAATGTTGCTAATGAAGCCATTAACAACTGTGTTGTGCACTCCTGTAACAGTAGCTAACTAAGGTAGACAGAATTATAAACCCTGGAATGAGTAAGTGCTGACACTAACAGAACTGTAGCGCAGGAGTGGTGTCACTGTAATTAGCTTAGTGCTAGTACAAATCATGTTTTATTATTCCTTCAGCCTCTGCAAGAAGAGATGGTTTATTTCTTTCAGGTATAATTGCATTTGTCACATTTTTTGATATTGCAGAAATGATACAAGCATGAAAAGGCAAAGATGACTTTCAGAGCACTTAATATCATGTTGTTTGGAATATCATTACAGGGAAGAGATGATGGGGAAAAAGTGGGAAACAAAAACAAAGCTTTCAAGGTTTTAGATTTTTTTTTTAAAGGATTCCTTTTCAGAAGGAGAGAATAGGATGATGGGTACAGAAAAAGTGTTCTCTCATGGATGTACCAGAAGGATGACATACAGGGTGGAGGGAATCTCTGCAAATCCTCTCATGATTGTTCCCTCAGTGAAGAGAGAAAATTCTAACTTTTTTCCCCCAGGAGCAGATCACCAGAACTCACCATGTCTCTGCAAGGAAGTGTTTCGTTAGGTTCAGGCTCAAGCTCACAGACCAAGTGCACACAGCCAGTTGTGTCTGCAGGAGCAGAACTGGGAGCATCAGTGCTCCACAAAGCTGCATTTGTCCTCTTAGTCCGAGAGTTGACTCAGACTGCTCTAGAGTGAAACTGCAGAGATTTTCTTCACATTTGAGATAAGGGATTATGTAAGCTGGGAAAGGAATGATCATGGGGCAACCAGTGTGTTCTGCTGCCAGTAGAAAATGATTGCCTATATTTCTGTGTCTAATTTTAATTTTCCAACTATAAAGAAGACAGTCAAACGAGTTCAGAGGAGGACTGCTAGGATCACCACTGGCTGGGCATGTGCTCTGTGTGGAGATGCTGAGGGAACTGGACTGACAGGAGGAAGAGTTGTCTCCAGGGGACCTAAAGCTGCTTCCCTACGTTTCCCTTCCCTGCTGTTTGCAGGGAAGTTGTTGAGGAGGAACTTCACAATGGTGGATCTTAGGGAGAATAAAAGGGAGCAGGTATAACTTGAAACAAGAAATGTTCAGACTGGATGAAAGGATAAACTTTATCAGCATGGGAACAGTAAAGTAAGGAGCAGGATGCCTAGAGAGGCTGTACAGATTGAGGGCATTCAAATTGTACTTGGCTGCAGCCCATTAAAACACAGTATCTTTAAAGTGGCTTGTGGGGTTTTTTAGCAGGTTTTCATTTTTTTAATCGCTAGTAATCTAATTGCAATAGCTCTGAGTTCAATAAGGGATTTCCAGCTGAAGACTCAGATTTCTGAATGGATTGAGTAACTTCAGTGCTCTTATATATCTTGATTGTATGTACGCAAGTAGTGAATTTAGAAGTGATTTAGGTATACCAAGAAGTGCTCACAGGTGTAGAAATACTCTTAGTTCTGTCTAGGATACTCTGTTACTAAGGTTTTAGATTATACAGAAACCTAGCATGTGAACCGAAGAAATTAATAAAAGGGAAAAAATACTCATTTTTTTCTCCCACTATCAAAAATTCAAAACAGAGAGAGGAATGAATAAAAGTGATACCAGTATAAAGAGCTATTTATATAGCAGACTTGGTTGCTTTCATGTAAAAACTGTCAAGAGAAAACTGCCAAACAAATCACTTTTAACAGCAGATATTCATTGCAATGAAGAAACAAGGATATTTTTAAATAATATATTATTTATTTGCATTTTTGAGGTATTTGGAATGCTGTAATCTCCAAACACTTTTTTAGTCAGACAAGAAAATGAATGCTAATAACAGGAGGCATCTATTCATTTGAACTTTTTATTGCAAATGTTATCATAAGAGATGAATTAACTGGTACCAGAAACATTGATAGCTCTGTTCTGGGGAAGGAGACTCAAAAATAACTTTTGAGATAACAGTCTGACTTTTTATTTGTCACTGAAGGATGTGATCAATCATTGAAATACTTCAGAAACTATAAAAAATTCTGCGAATGCGTTGCCCATTCATGCTTGTCATGATTGGCTAAAGGTACTTTTATACTGGAACAACAATGGGACAAGTCCCTTCATTCCAGTCAGAGAGGGATGGAAAAGGAGTGAGGGGATTCACCTAGAAAGGATTCCCACTCAGCTATGTCCCCTGCATTCCCCCAAAACCTACATGTAAGCAGACTGTAAGGTGTACAGTCTTAGAGGGATGCACTTAATAAAAGAGCAGGTTTTTTTAACTGAGAGCACTTAACCTTGCCTGTAGATTTGTGTTAAAATGTTCCCTCATCCTTCTAAGACCACAGGCTTCCTTAAAGAATTAGAAAAAAAGGCTTTTCTAGGGTAAATAATTTAATCCTAAATGTTTGCATGTGAAATGGGTTCCCTAAAAGCACCATTTTGTTTTTTTTTTTAGTAGTAAGCTGGCAACTTCTAATGTAAAGTTAGTGAAATGGAAACCCTAAGAAAAAGTAGCTATTGCACTCTTGGGATTACCACCTAAATATTGAACCTGATCAAAAACATTGAAAGCCATTGGAAAAGCCTCTCCAGCTCAGCTGTTTCTCTGACAGTGTTTGTTTGAAGACACTAGCTTTCTTTACTTACGTATCTTACACCTTGGAACCAGGGATTTGTATTCCCTCCTATTTATATGTTTTCTCACAGGTCCACTTTTCTTTCCAAACTTCTATATAGAAGTAAAGAAAGTCACTTGTCAAAAGTGGAAAGTCAAGTGGAATAAGAGACATTTGCAACCAAATGTTTGTTGCATAAAGAACACACACGTGCGCACGTGTAGGAGGACCTTTTAAGAAGAGCAATTCTTGTGACATAGCAACTGACAAAACATGGCTAATTTTACATCAGCAGCATGGGAAAAATTTGTGTTTCATAGGGACAGTATGGAGAGATTGCACAAACTGCCAAATAGATTGTCATAAAAAAATTAGTTTATTAATGTGTAGTACTATCCCGTACAAAAACAAACAAAAAATTACATTAGACTGTGTGTAACATTAGGCTTTTATAAAAAGATAACTTTTTTCTCAATGGAAATCTGTTCCTAAGTTTTTATTGTTTTATTTCTAGAAAGTATCACTATCAGCTCCCCTGTCTTATCCCCCCCACAAAAGGCATATATATGGCTTTTTCCAGTGACAGAAAGAAAAAAAAATTCAGTTTTGTTTACAGGTTAATTTCCTGGTAAAGGATGATAGGGATGTACTGATAGGGTGTAGAACAAGCTACTTAATGCATTTAAGAAAGGCGTCTGAGCCACATTACAACCACCACAAACAAGGCTTGGAGCAGATTAAAGAGAGTTGTAGAGGTTATCTTTAATTCAAGTTACTGTATTGTTACACCAGCAGCACTTATGCTTAGTCTGTTCTGGCAGTCACTGTTAACTTCAGTTGTTAATTGAAAAATGCTTTAGTACTTTGGCAGTAGTGCCTTCAGTGTTGCTGAGGGTCAAGCTTCAGTTTCAGATGGTTGGGGTTTTTTTCCCCAGTGTGCTAGTTTGACTGCTCTCAGTGTATGCTGCTGTAAAGGTGGTGTTTGTATGTGTAAACTGAAAAAAAAAATGTATTTCTGGAAGTGATTTTGAGGTTCAATTGCTTCTTCTTTGCTAACTGTGTGTACTGGGTTTTATCAGTGTGATTAAATGGATATAGCGATGCAAAATGTGGTCTTTTTCTACCTGTCTCCCACTCCCCTTTCTTTAATAATGCTCTTGAACTGTGTTTTTGCAGCTATGATAGACACATCCAGTACACATTACATTCATGATTCCTACATCTTGGATGTAACATCCCAAAACCAGACTCTTGTTTTTACAGGAGAACAACACTGGGCAGTTTTGAGGTCCTTTGAGGAAGTTTTTCTCTTAAATCAGAGATTCTATTGCCAGCTGACCATACTGCAGTCATCACTGCTCTTGGTTTTTTGCAAGGAGTGATTACATCTGTAGTGGTTCATATTAGTATATTTGGATATGTAACCTGCAGGAACTTTTTTTCTCATTTATCACATTTCTGTGTTTAAAATATATGAAGTTTAAGGAAAAGAAATACTAACACTTGTATTACCTGTTATATAGTGTACTTGTATACTTGTACATGAAGACCGCATTTATGTCATGAAGTGAACAGACGAGTCACCGAGAGCACTAGCCACAACAAAGTTTGTTGGGTTTTGGGGATGTGGGGTTTTTATTCAAATGAGATCTCTGTGGAAACAGGTACTAATCTGAAGTAATATTACAAATAAATAGGTCACAAGTATAAAACTTGAGATTAACGGTGTATTAGGAATTTGTTGATGGTATTGCAAAGATTTGCATATATTTTATGTTTTTATGTGATCTGTTTAGTTTACTGAAGACACTGGGAGCATTCTTCTGATGCATAAAAATGGATTCTTTTTTTTCTAGAATAAAGATTTCATTTAGAGCAAGGAAAGTAAAAAAAAAAAAAAGAGGATACTGTAGAGTGCTGTGAGCACATTCTCTTCAACAGTTAATTTCTGCCTGAAAGAAATAATGGCAACATCGAGGGCTTATTCTACTGACTAAAGTAACCTGAAATCTGTTAAAAAATAGTCTCTAACATGATTGAGTAAATTATAAGTAACTGTTTTTACTTCAGTAAGTTTCTCATTTTCTGAATAACTGTCTCCTTCATACATTTTTAACTAGGAAAATCAGGAGAAAACACAGGTTATTTCAGTCTGGTGCTATATCTATATGTAAGCAATGTGTCAGAGATATAAAATACTTCATTCAGGGCTTGAATGGGGCAAATATATAGACTTGGATTCACTAATGTTTAACTTCACATTCTCTTCGAGTTTCTTGATTTTGCACCACTGTAGTCTGTTAATTATTTGAGAAATGAGCTGAGTTGAAGTTGATGGTTTATCAGGCAGTACAATGGCTTACAATGAAAACAACAACATACAGGATGCAGAAGATACTGTGATACACCTGTTAACTACTCATCTTAATTTTTAGGCAATTTTTAATTGTGATGTTTCTGTAAAACTCATTTATTACTGTTATATAACTTAGAGGGAAAATGAGGTACTCTGTTTTGGTGGGGAACTGATCATGGGCACATCCTATATTTTTCCTGAGTGACAGGGTTCTCTGAAATGTACAGAATAATAGCAATAACAGTACTTTTTGCAGTAAGTCATAAAGGAAAATAGTATACTGGTCTTAAATGAAAAGAACATTAAAAAATTAAAAGATTATGAAAAAACAGAGAAGATAGGTACAGTTTTTCTTTCCAGGAAACAGAAGGCCAATGGCTATTTTGAAGCTTTAAGAATTTTTTTTTTTTGAGGAGTGTGGTTAGAAAAGGTAGTAGATTTCATGTAAATTGTTATTACTGTGTTATTCTGGCATCCAGTGTATTTGTCAAGTTTTAAATGAAATTTTCAGCTCAGGAAGTTTAAGGTCATCATTTGACATACATCTTGTGTTAATTCAAAAAACAGTGAAAAGTGGTTGTTATTGTATCCATCTATAGCAGTGGAAAGCAATTTAGTAGGCTTTGGAATAAATACATATAAGATGATACACATTTTTCTACTGAGTCTGACATCTGACTTCATGAATAAAAAAGACCCTATTAATCATGAGGTGATAGAGTCACATACATTACATTTATCATTCTTGTTGGAGAGTAAGATGTCTCTTGTTAATGTTTTGAGGAAATGCATAGTAATTATACAAAACAAATAAGAAAGTAAAACATACTGTTGACTTCTGCAGAAGCTTGTATGTTGGTCTCTAACTTTTATGTTGCTACATTACAAATGATAGTGAGTGTGTGTAGGGAATGCAATTTCTTTATAATTGAGCAGTATTCATATAGGAATGTCTATGTGAATAATACTTAATTCCATGGCCTGAAAACAACTTAAGCTTACTATACATAGATGATATCCAACATCAGATGTGCTCATGCAATCTAGAGAAAGTATGCAAGGACTCTGCAGCACAGATATAGAAATAGTATTTTCAAATAATCTTTAATAGCATAAATGTACAACAATTCCATATCACAGTATTTGTTCCCTGGAGCTGACACAGCATGTTGGCATGTACAATCAGAGTACACAGGGAGGGATCTGTTGTCACTTAGCTGGGAGCACAAGACTATGGATATTTATTGAAATTCTCATTTTTGATCTATACCAGATAATTTTGTGGGAAATGAATCTTTACTTCTGCGTAGACTTTCAAATACCACCTGGCTCGTACTCCCCTTGAAGCAAGCAGAATTCATGACTACTGGACACCTATTCTAATATGCAAATGAAGTGATTTGATTATTTCAGTTGATTTGTAATAATTGTTTAGTACCTCCAGTTTGTGCACTCTGTCCGACCTCATTTTGTACATATTATACCTAGCTCTTGGGGATTCCTGAATGTTTTACCTATGTCATTAGTGTCTTCAAGGAAAAGAAAGATTCAAATATTTACTCATAATGATGAGTTGATTGCATAAATTACCTTCTAGTCTTTCTATCACCCCAGGACATAGTGTAAGACAGTTTGCTTTTCTTCTCCCCTTTTCACACCTCTTCCATCATTTTCCTTTGACATTCACTGCATTATATGAAGAGATGAAGCTTTTTGGTAAGTATTAGAAATAATATTATAACAAATATTGAAAAATTAGATTTTTCATCTCACTAGGCTGAATAGTCTACTTCAAGTCAGAGGATCACAGACTAGATTCCTTTGATGATGTTTGAAGTAACAGAGAACACTGAAACAGGAATCTTTAAGTGTTTAACAAACCAGAGCATCCTTAAGTCTTACAGATCTTAGATTCTTTTTTAAAGCTTCCCATCACTTGTTGAAATATCCTCTTTGTAATGCTTTACTGCTACTCCATATTTCTCCTGTCTTAAAAGTCCTGAAGTATGTCAGTGTTTCTGTCTTTCTTAGGTGTGTATCAGTATATTCTTGAAAACCACATTCCATAAAAATGGCTTAATGGATATCAAGGTGTGCCAGTAACAAAGGATATTTGCTGGTTTTCCTTTTCATTATTTTCAAATGACAGTATACAAGCCCTACGTGCTGTAGAAGTAGTCTTGCCAACTCTAGTTTGATAACAATATACACTGTAAGATAGGAGTTATCAATATGTATGACAGTGTGACAGACTTCAGCTATTAGAGCTGAAAACAGATTTAGTACAAAATGTAGAGCTAAAATGACATATAGAAGGGCTGGCAGCATCATTTCCATAATAATTTTAAAATATTTTGTAAGACTTTTCTAATGGTTGTATTTTTCTGAGAGCTGCTGTTTTCTTCTGCCTCTTGTCCATACTATGGTTTCTGGCTCTTAATCTTTTGTTCTAGGACTTAAGTTTGTCATAGGTCATTGTTGACTGTTTTGTGCCTTTTTGTGTGTTGGAGAAAGAGACTTTGTG
This sequence comes from Cisticola juncidis, assembly GCA_013400215.1. Classification (NCBI taxonomy): domain Eukaryota; kingdom Metazoa; phylum Chordata; class Aves; order Passeriformes; family Cisticolidae; genus Cisticola; species Cisticola juncidis. The sequence goes on from VXBR01010763.1 coordinate 872,978, forward strand.
AGTTACTGTATAGTACAAGTGTGTGTTGAGACTCAGTGATCCACATGTCCTTTTTAAGTCTGTGTGGCTGTGAAAACTCCCCACATATTTTCATATCAGTGGTTAGGGAAATCTAGAACTGCAAATTGAAAATCACTCCTTTTCTCCCTCAAGCCCATCATTGCCTCCATGTGCAGGCAGCTGGAAGCAGCAGAGCTGAATGGATGTTGGCAGGGGAAAGAGGAACAGGTGACTGCCTTGTAGCACTCATGAGCAGGCAGGTCACAGCTCTGCATCTCTGTAAGGATAGCACATCTTCACCTGCCACTGGCCACTCCTAATGCCAGTTATTTGCCCAGTAAGACATAAACTATGAGAGCAGTTTTTGAGGCCATAAACTAGAATTCAGTGAGAGCTGATATTATAAATAATACATGATGAGTAATACATAATGAATTACATTTTCATCAGCTGTCCTGAGTTACAGGACACACAAACCAAAGCAGCAATTGTCCCCTCACCAATAAAGGAGCTTATAATTAACTATTGTAGGTCTCTCTCTGCCTTTTCAGACCTCTATGTACTCTTGCTTAGCATCCCTTTGTGCAGTTCTAAAACTTGTCTTGGGTTGCAAAACGTAACCAAAAATGTGTATTCTATTTTCATCTGTTGAAGCCGTTTTGCAGATACTGTTCTTTATCTCTTGTGACTCTACGGGTGGAGGAGGGCAGATGCCTTCTGTTGATGGGACACCTGATAACACCAGATAAGGCAGTGCCTTCTTATCTCTTCCTCCACCCATCCTCCTCTGAGGGACATCACCTGTGAATGGGCCATTTAAGGCTCTCACATGACTGATAATATCACCTCATTCCATTGTGAGATGCTCCACCCAGTGGGAGGAGCCAAAGCCTTTCCACAGCCATAAAACCTGCAATTCCAAACCCCAAGGGAATCTGTTTCCACTGGATTCCCAGAGGACAACTGGACCCTTTCTTTACGATCATCTCTGCTGCAATGGAGCCACATCTGTCACTCTGGGAGGATTTACTTTGAGCTGCTTCCAACACCCTGACCAACAGGGTGTCAGGTTTGCATTCTGTCAGTGGTCCTTGGTACTATTGTATTTATCTTATTTTATTTTATTTTATTTTTACCCTTTTTTGTTGTTTGTTTCTTCTTTCTCTATTAAATGGTATTTCTGACTTGGAGTCTCACTGGTTTTGCTTTCAAACCAGTACAAGCCTGTTTGCTTATGCTCTTGCTGGAAAGTAGCTATCATAGATGACTGGTTTTCCAAGCTGTTAGGACACTATAGGTAAGTGTCTGATAGGTTTTTAGGTGTGTGAAGTGATCTACACGCAGGTTTCTCCCAGTTTAAAGGAATTTAATTCCCTGCTTTTCCTTATATATTTAAAAATATTATTAGACATTGTCCTACACATATCCATAGCAAATTGCAAGTGTGAAATGCACAGTTTTAAGCAGTAGCTTGCATGTGAAGTGCCAAGTCATCACCAGAGGCAGTCCCAGTAATTTCAAAGGCACAGTTTTTCTCTTGGCTTCTTGCTAGTTCTTGACTTTATAGACACCAGACTACCTAACAGGTGTTGGCATTTTACTTTCTGTATTCATTATATAGCAGACACCTGATTGATTATGTGTTTGTTTTGTCCATCCTTTAGTTATTCTTCACACACTCTTGTCTTCCCATGTATCTGTTTCAGATAGACCAGTTTGTCTCTTTATAATACCTTGCCCTTCTTTTATGTTTTTCTAACAGCAGATGTTATGGATTCTTGTAGTATTGTATTATCTTGTAGTATTCTATGTATAGTACTCTGTTCTGTACTACTATGTGTGGTATTCTGTCCTGGCTAAATATTTGTAGCATTTATATGCATGGCCTACATGTGGGCACCTTCATTCTTTTCAGGTACACTTTTTATCTTTATGGAAAGAACAACAATAACAAAATGACTTCTATTTTAAGGCCTTAGTAATGTATTGTAACCAGAAGAAGAAATGGATATTTCAGAGATTCTTATATATAGGGGCTAATAGAGTATCTGTGGCTGTTTTTGGGAAATTTAGCTGTGTGTGGTAAATCACAGTGTAAAGAATTCAGCAGTCCATGGATATAGCTGCATCTGTGCATATACTGACAATCTTACAACATTTATCTTGTCTTCTGACTCTGCTCCAGCGTTGTTCACTGTAGTATGTTATGCATCCTCTGTTAAGGAACTCTATTTGTCATTCTCAAGAGCACTGTCAGTGCAACACTTTAGTGACCTCCAGACTCTGTCTATCACAGGTTTCCCAGTCTCAGATGCCTCAGAAATGCTTGGGTTCTTTCCTTCCTGTTAGTTCCTGACATCCCCCATGTCAGGAACTAACTTCTCTTCTCTTGTCACCACTGATTATTAAAAACCTGCCTCCTACTCATATGCAATGTAAACGGCACGAATCAGAAATGGAAGTTTTACTTGTTAGCATGTCTTTTTGACGTAATTTCCCTCAAAATTTAATTTTTAAAGGATACTAAAATCACTTGGTAAATGTAACCCTTATGCAGTTGTTATTTTGAATGTTTCTTCCCAAACTGTGCATAGGGTAGTGCTGCCTTAGGTCCTGCAGACAAAAGCCATGACCATTATGGTTGTATCCTGTAAAGCTCATCTTGGAGTTGAATTCTTACTTGTCCAAAAATGGTTTTTTTTCTCCTTGAGAGACCCTACTCTTTTCTTCACTTGTTCCTGCTGTGTCTGACAGCACATGAAGACACAGTAATTCTTCCAGCCAAGCATGTGGATATCCTGAGGGTGACTTGCTCCAATATTTGTGTGTTTCTTGTAGGCTATAACTGATTGTCTCCACTAAGTATGTCAGTGCTAACAGGCTGCTTAAAACACCACTGACTTCATAGTGTCATTAGAAGAGAGTCTGTGTCATTAGTACATGTGTAACTGACATTTGTTCACTTAAAGCACAGGAAATTAAATAAATACGATGGGGAAAAAACCTTACATGCACCTACCCATGCAAATAATTAATGTAATTGAGTATGTTTCTTCAGGATTATTAGTGGAAATTGTTTTTTTAAAAGACAACTATGAAAAGCATTATGAACTGCAAACAGCATATATTTATGTAAGAGTACAGTTGTTAAATCTGTTTCATAAATACACAACAAGGTATTGACTTCCCTGATTTTCTCTGTAAGTTCTATTTTATTTTTTTCTGTTTGGTGGGAATGACTGTCACTTTATTGTTAAATAGATAGCAAATCAAAGCAATCAAAATGCTGAATAGTTTGTGTTATTCTGGTGCAGATCACAATAGGCATTTTATAATTTCTTTATTGACTAGTATATTTAAATTTATCTTTTATAGTACAGTACATGCAATGACTATATGTTTTCTGTATATCATTCTCCCTAATGCACTTCAGGTTTTAAGTTGTTACAAAAATGGTTTCATATTGCAGAATGATATACTAGCATCTCTTCCTCCTGGGTTCAGAGGGATTTTTTTTTTTCTGGCATCTCAACATTTGTTCTCCAAGTGAGTTACACATTCACAGGAGGAAAGTACCAGACATCCATGTGGTCACTACAAGATAGCCCTCAAACCGTAGTAGATTACTTAGGAACTATGTTTTTGCAGCATCACTAGACCAGTTTGTTTAGGGAAATGTGAATAAAAATTGAATCTATTTGGTATTAACAAAAGGTAACACATGAAAGTGAGTAGGGGGGGGGGAATGTGATGTTGAGCTGTTCACTCTGTCCACTTCTCCATTTTTTTAATCAGTCTTGATTTTTCTCATCTTTCTCTCCATGGTTTCTTTTCCTTTTTAAGTCCATAATGATCAAACAAGCATTCTTTGGCTGATAAATATTACTCTCCCAGGTAATAGGAACAACATTTGATATTGTTTCTTTATGTATAAGAAAGAAGGCAAAAAAAAGGTGTTAATATTTCTGTCCAAGATTTTTATGTAATTTATTATGCATAAGTTTTTATAGTTCTGGAAAAAGAAATCACTACATTGCTTCAATGGAAAGTAATTTGTGGGTTGGAGATTAGAGCAGTGGTATATTTCTTTCAATCAAATCTTGCAGATTTATAAACATCAATACATCTAAGACTTCATACAGAATTAGCAATGTCTTTTAAAGATTTATTGTTGCAGCAGCTGCATATTTGTGGAAATAATAAGAGGCCATAGGTCACTTCTCAACTGCACCTGCAATTTGCACTGATGGCTGTTCAAGAGGCATCTGAATGGGTTGAGTCTATATGCCCTCTGACACTGAGGTCAGCCAAAAATTACCTCTCCATTTCAGTACCCTATAAAGATTTGGTGACTTAAAAGTTGCTGCCTTTCTAAGTAGGGCAGATCAAAAAGAAAATGACAGTGTGCCTAAAGAAATATTATACTTAGTGGATAAAAGCAGTAGCAGGAATTTCCTATCCTCTGGATAGTCTCATGACTCTTGGTCTCACTACTTGTGTGTCCTGCCTTTTAAGCCATTCTAAAAAAATTTCTCCTAAGCAGACTGATGCACTGCTACTAACCTCGAAAATAATATCTTTTTTCTTAATATGTTTTTAGGAATCTCATATAGCTAGACATACTTTTTATTCTCTTTTTGATTATGGCAAATGAGACATACTTTCATTTTGGAGAAATAAAGATAATAATTTTCAGCACTTGATATGTTCAACTGATACAGCAAGAATGAACTGTCCTCATTCCATTTTGAACCTAGAAAGAATTGTTGTCAAGCAGTCTGTCACATTATGTCATATCACAGAAATTTCCATCTTGTACAGTGATCTCCTGTTATTATAGGAGGATAATTGCAGCAGCAGGACTATGTAATGTGTAGTTTAAATATTAAATATTTATTACATATTGTACATAATATTTAGTTCTGTGTAATAGTTAGTCCCTCTGTATAAACTTTAGAACTATTTTCCGCAAATATTATTTTTCCTTTTTTTTTATAAATTTTAATTCCTCATACCTTCAATGTCTTCGTAATAGGGTTTGTTTCAGTGGGTGTTACAACTGAGAGAAACTGAGCTAAACCCACCATTTGTCTTTAAGGCAAGATAACCACTTATGCAATTTTCAGTTGAATTGTGGTCACTGAAGCATTTTGCTGCTTCTGATTAGTCCCACAGAGTGTGAGCATCCTCATCTTGTCAGTTCAGAGGAGTCATTAAAGCCTGGGTAAGCTGTGATGATGTATGAGCTATGTGTATGTAAATTCCCTGTTAGCAAATGCATTCTTCATCTTGTCAATTTTTTGCTACCTGCTGCTAGCTCTATAGGTAACCCTGTGTAGGTGATTGAGGGAAAGATATGAAAAGTAGATTGCTTGTAAAGAAATAGTAGAGGTGATCCCTACACGCTCATAATTAGGCTTCTTTGGAAGACCTTCTATTAAAACTGATTTTCGTGTTACTTGGATAGAATAACGATGCAACATAGTGTCTGCTCTTCTGCCTCTACCTTACCCCAGAGAAATCTATGATTCTACCTAGTATTAAGGCAGTTTTAGAATAGAATAAATAGTATTGAATTGGCAAGTTTGAGATGGACATTATATATTTTTGTATTATGTGTTCAAAAAATGATTTTCAGAGTAAATTCTCAGATATTGTGAGGTTTTTAACATAGTTCTGTCAATTATTTTGACAATGTAGCTGAGACTTTGCACTGGGTTGTGTTGGCTTCTCTGTAGAAGTTCAGCAAGATAAAAATACTCCTGCTATACTTAGTAGTGACCTTCTGTATCAGTAATTTGTTTTCCAGCTGATGGAAATAGGTTTTCCTCTTAGCCATGATGATGTTCATACACACCGTGAGTGTCCAGTGATACTACTAAAGCAGAGGCATGCAATCAGCACTTTGAGCATCACCATAATGACAGCTTAGCAAAGAGTATTTCCTGTCAGAATTAGACCTTTTAAGTTCAATTCAACAGCCCAGTTGAGAGTGGATTTTTTAAAATTTTCATTACTACAGACTCATTTCCTTTTTACTTGTTTCAGATTCCTAGAAAAAAAGAAATTTATGGACGTTTTTAAAACATTTTGGGCATTTTCAGAAAAACAAGGGCATAGTTCTGATAGCTATGATTTACTAGCCTCTAATATTGCTTCTTGTAAAGGTAACTTCTGTGAAATTCACAATTATTAACAAGTGAAAGTAAAGCACAGCTAGGAAAAAATTACTATATATTACACTCATAATTAGTCACAGTATATGCTTTTAGAAATCATCCATTTATCAATATGTTTTTTTAATGAAATCTAGATGATTGTTTTTTCAGCTGAACTAGGAGGTACTCAGCACACACCTACCTGGTTGGTCATGGGAGAGTCTCAAATGGCAGATAAATATGTTACAAGTACTCTTTATACATACTGAGACGTTCCATACAGTCATTAATGAATCTGAGTAGAATTATTTCATTGCAATCAGCAGATCAGTTTGGGAAGGTTTTCTTAAAATATTTATTTTGTTCAGAGATTGTTCTAGTTACTAGTGTGAGGGGTTTTGCACAGCTGGTGGTTGTTTCTGGGACTATGTATGAGTGACTGTCCATCAATCATATCGCCTAATTGGCACTGACAGCTATTTTTTACTGTATTTGGGGAAAAACAACCACCCTAAACCAGTCTGGAAAACCCAAATCTTTGTTAAAATAATCACTGACATGAAGACCTGCCCAGCTACATTCTTTCCTTCCATTGATTGCTTTCAATTAATAACAGTGCACATGTATATTTTTCTGTCAAAATCTTGACATCTGTATGGCTGAAGATACACTAACAGCTCTTTTTTTGTGCTAAATTAGTTATACACAAAAGCATGTCTGTCAAGCAGTAAATATCTAATGTATAGTTTTTGAAAAAGTGTTCTTTATGGAGTTGTTAGATTCCATAACTTCTTGCTGGGTGTTCTGGAAGCTGTGTTTTATTTTTTTAACCAAGCTTTGAGTTGTGGAACATGAGATCCGTTAGCCACATATTAAGATTAGTATATAAGTTGGTCAGAAGAAAGGGTGGTGAGTTTTTTTAGATATTAAGAAATGCTAAGTTCCTAATAGGCACAATAATTGACAGTCATTAATCAAAATCTGAAAAATGTGTTTTTAATGCATACTATGCCAGCATTTAATATTTATTATTTTTAATATTTATTACTTTTAATATTTATTAACAGCAATTAATATCAGGTTATGTAGTACTTCAGACTCTGTTAATCTCTTTGTGAACATGTCTAACAAATGTGGCTGGAAAACAGAGGCATGAATTTTGCCTGGGTGGTTCTTGACATAATGAGGAAAAAGCTGCTGAACCCATAGCAAAGGGAGTCTGATGTTCTTTGATTTCTAAAAGATTAATTTTTTCTCCTGATTTTTACTACCAACTGTCCAGATCTCTTGGGGTAAAGGAGCTTGGGATATAAGCATGTTTGAGCATGAGATTATGCCAATGAACTCTGGAATGATTTAAAAGACTTATTTAAGCCCCAACAGTAAGAGTTGCCTCTTCAGCCAGAACTAGTCTGTTATACGAGTAAGTGCTAGAAGATATTGGCAGGCACTTGAGCCAAACTGGCCATACTGTTAAATTGTTGAATGTTTCCTGACTTGTTTTTGACTTGGCAACAGGGCAGTATTTCACTAAAATTTCACTTTTATTAGTTTTCAATTTAACAAATATTGAAAGATTTCTTGGGCTTGGGTTCTGTGCAAATTCCATAAGACTGACCAGTTTACATCAGATTAAATGGCTTTTGTGACAAGTCTTTATCATCTAGTGTCATCTTGCATAATAAAGGAAAATGCTTCTTCAGATTAAAAAAAATAAATCAATGCCTTCGAACAGTTTATGAAATTATTTCCAGTAACTCTTTTGCCGTGTGAAAATTCAGCTCTGATACATAGTTTTTCCAGTATTTATATATCATTAGGTGCCTTATTTACAGCAGCATGTTTAAAAACCAGGTTAATTTCCACATTATTATCTCTGTGCATTGTTACATGTGCATATGCTCTTTGTTACAGCAGAGAATTGTAATTTTCTTGTGAGTTGATTTGTAATAGTATGTATATTGGACTAGGAACCTGTTGATCGAGTTGCTTTGCAGTTTCCATTCTAAACTCTGATGATCACTGTCTCTTTTGGTGATGCTGTTGCTTGTAAGTAGCAAATGGCAGAGAAGAAGTAGGAGAATGTACAGAAGATACTGTATAGGATAGAGGTCTCCCAGGCTGCAGAACATGCTCTGTGTGCATGCCTTGCCCCAGAGGGCTTAGGGAGGTGAAGCATCAGTCCTTGCCCTTCTCAGCATCCTTCTTGTGACTGTAGAAATACAGTTGTGACATGATTCAGATTTTATTGCAGTTTTAGAAGTGGGTCTTAAAGGTAGAGTCACAGAGAAGGCATAAAATTGGTGCTTTTGGCAGGCAGTACCCTTGGTTTGGAAGTGGCACCAAGTAAGACCTCATGTAGTGCTGAGTATCTGAATAAATCTTTAGCTCAAGCTCTGTGTATGAATTTGTGTGTAATTTTCCTGGACATGCCTTTCCTGGGAAATTCAAAATGCTTTGGAACACATGTTTAAATTGTAGACTTATTAGAAGTAATAACAGCTGTGCTCTTTGCTGACTACATTCCCTCTTTGTTAGTTGAGATTGAGTATCAGTGCATCAAGATTCTCATTCTGCCAGGACTCATTGCTGAGGGCTGAGTTGAAGAATTGGCAGAGGTAACTGCTCAGTCTTCTCCTACCCCATGGTGGGTTTGTAATGTGTGATGGATTTCACCAGTGACAGTTTCCCTAAAGCCACTGAGGCAGTGGGGAGCAGATATAGAAGGAACCAAATTCTGCTGAGTAAATCAGCAAGAACATTTAGTGGCATCACCCCAGGAACTGATTAGTGGCAACTGTCTAGTGTTTGGAGATAGCACAGATTTTAGTGTAGCTTTGGGCTGAAGGAGAAAATGAAATGTTGGCAAAAAGAGCACTTAAACAGCTACTGTTCTATTAAAAGGATCTCTCCTATTACAGGAGTCCTCTTGATTTCAAGATCTCTTATGAAAGATCTTGAACATGAATTCATTTTAATAGCTGTGAACAACTGAATGTCTGTTGTATGTACATTTGTATGATGGCACTTTATCTTGTATTGCTGTATTAAAATAATTTTCTCTCTGTACTTGACACTGGTGAGTCTGCACTTTAGGTACTGTGTCTGGCTCTGGGCCCCTCGCAGGTGAGGGTCAGCCTCTTCCCCAGGAAACCAATGATAGGACAAAAGGAAATGTCCTCAAGCTGTACCAGGGGAGGTTCAGGTTGGACAGCAGGAAGAATTTTTTCCTGGAAAGGATTCTTAGGCATTGGAGCTGTCAGTCCAGGGAAGTGATGGAGTCAGTGTCCTTGAAAGTCTTCAAGAAATGATTGGACATGGCTTTTAGAGCTGAAATGGTCAATTTGGCATGGTGATGTTTGGTCAAAGGTTGGACTCAGTGATTGTGGAGGTCACTTCCCATCTAACTGATTCTATGATAATCATTGGCATTACAATAAAATAGTTTCTTCACAAATTACTTGCTTTTTTGTTGTCTGGTATCTGGTTAAACATGCTTGTCAGGAATGCTCACAAAGTTACTGAGACTATTCCTTCATACAAAGAAGGAAAGGTTCAATGAACTAGCTTTACTGAACAGCATGTCCAGCTGCTCTGGACAGTTTTCAGAAGAAGGATCTGATGCTTTGGGGCATCACGCTCCTGCACTGTTCCATTGCCTGACCCCCATCTTGGTAAAGAAATGCTGCCTGATGTCTGGTGTAAACCTCCTGTGGCACAGCTTTAGTCATTCCCATGGGTCCTGTTACTGGATACCAGGGAGAAGAGCTCAGCACCTCCCTCTATCTTGTCTGGAAGCCGTACAGAGCAGTGAGGTCCCTCTTCAGCCTCCTTTCCTCCAAGCTTGACAATCCCAAAGTCCTCAGTTGCTCCTTTAAGACATCCCTGCCACCAGCCTTGTTGCCCTCCTCTGGACACATCCAAGGACCTTCACATCTTTCATCAGCTGAGGCCCAGAACTGCACACAGTTCTCAAGGTGACACTGCACCCATGCAGAGTACAGCAGGATGGTCCCCTTTCCTGACTGGCTGTGTTTGATGCACCCAGGATGGGTTTGCCCTCCTGCCCAGGCTCACACTGCTGACTGGTGCTGAGCCTGCTGCTGACCAGCACCCACAGATCTCTTATTGCAAAGCTTCTCTCCAGCCACTCCTCTCCCAGTTTGCACCTGTGACCAGCAGTACTTCCTTCCAAGTGCAGAGGCCAACACTTTGGCTCGTTAAATTTCATGCCATTAATCAAATCCCAGTGCTTCAATCTATCTAGACCCCTCTGCAAACCTCTTGTTCCTCAGGAGAGTCAACTGCACATCCCAGTTTGGTATCATGGTGCACTACATAAGTGCTAAAAAAGTATTTCTCCTGTTTTGGAGACTACTTAGGTTACTTTTTAAAAATATTGAAAAGTCTTTCTAATTAGTTTTGTAATTACATTAAAAATATTTTAGATCATTCATAGCAATACATTGTTGTTGTCTGAGAACATGGAACAAAAACATATTTGAAATATGTTTGTTGTAGTATTTAAGTTGTGACAGCTTTTAACAAATACAGATAGAAACACCCGTTTCTTGGAAAAGAAGAAGCTACATTAAGGAAATATCTCAGACATAATTGAAATTTAACATATAAATCATGTCAAATAATAAAAACTGTAAACCTAAACAAAAGAAAATAAATTTTCAAATATTTTTTCAAATAATGAACCTTCTTAAAATACCTGAATAATAGATTATAAACTACTTTGTAATTTAATAATCGAGTTTCACTATTTTTTTTGCTTTACTCAGATGAAAAAACTAAGGAATTTCTTATGAAGCAGAAATTACTTATTTTGAATAGTTCCCTTTTAAAATTACTTTGAATAAATTTTTAGAAAGTATTAGAATTGGAACAAAACCTAAATTTCCCAAAGTGGTGTAAAATGTGGTTAATCAACAACAAGAAAAAGGTAGATAATTTGTTTTTTAAAAACATTTTTCATGGTAGCATTCATTATGGCATATTGACAGGTTTTGTTCCTGTTTCCATGGGGAGAGATTCTACTTCCAATTTAACATTTGTTCTCTAAGTGTCATGAGACCCCTTTTAGAAAAGAAAGCAAACATTTACAATAATTTGCTTGGTCATGAAAATCATGCTCTTTAAGGAGTGTGCAGTACAGGTAATAAGGTTTTTATAGGATATGAGCTGTTTGGAAGAGAGATAGTGTCTTTTTTAAGCTTAAGGTGTCTTAGCAGTACTTCTCTGCTTCCTCATTTACTGCAAATAAATTGTTCTTCCTAAAAGTTCCATTAACTTTTCTGGATATCCTCACAGCATGCTTGCCTTATGTTAAAGTGTCTTCATCTCAATAATTATGTTGTTTCACTGAAGAAGAATTTACTTAAACAAAATATTTGATGCTTCTGAATTTGGGAGAGGTTAATATGGTGAATATGAAAAAGTGTTAAGGAATCTGGCTAACCCTACAGTTGATAGAGCAGTGAGTGCTGTAATTAGTTTTTCCCAAATATTTTCTGTTGCACAGCATAACTCCACAAAATCTCTACCATCTGGCTGAAAAATTCCCCATTTAGCTCTGGTGGAAAGGTGATATTTTGTCTTTGAAATAACAGTTAATTTGTCACTCAGTGCTGCAGAATAATCCCCCCTGCTCAGTACACAGCCTCGATTTCAGTGTCAGTAAAGGTTTATAAAGTGTTCAGTGTCTCTGTTACAAAAAAAAGACATAAGATTTAGATTTCAACACTTGGCATTAAAGGAGTATGTTTGCTCAGGGATTGTTAGGACAATTAAGTGCAATAAATTTTGTTGTCCCAATTAGTTCTACATTTATTTGGTTCAGAAGTTAATTCAAATTAGGACCACATCAATTCTGAGTAAACGTGTCCAAACAAGAACTAAATGCAATTTAACTACTCCACTTTATAATTTGTTTTAAATACATTTTTAATAACACTGTAAACAAAGCCTTAGTCTTTTAACTAGCATCTTCTTCCATGGTGCATCTAGCTGTTGTTTATGGTGGATTTTCTTTGCCTTTTTAAATACAGAGAAGATGTGATGCAACACACAATCCTGAGCTGTGAGGTGTCCCCATAATGGCTCTCTTTGAGCAGCACCGTGTGCAGTGATGGCTGGAATCAGTGCCAGGCTGCTCTAGATACACCTTCATGGTGCTGGGCTCAGCTTTCCACCTGCAGCCTGCTGGCAGTTTGCTCTGCAGCTGCTGCTTCTTTCAGTGCTGTGGTACTTCCCTGTGCCATTTATGTCTTTCCATGATTGCCTAGTGTGGGTTTATAGCACTTTTCAGAGGTAATCTGATGCAGCCAAAATGTCACTGTGTTCCTTTGGAAGTCCAGACCAAAGTAAAGCTCTTTTCTTTGCGTAAGTGATTTGGAGAGCACAAAATCTCTAGTGAGAGCCTAAATATTGGCATGGGACAGTCCATCTCTTAACATTATCTTCTTCCTTAACTCTTGTCCTGCGTATAGTCCATGACAACAAACTTAATTTTTCATCCCATGGCTTCTAAGTTTCATTACTGGTATCTTGAAAGTAGTCGTGTATGTATGTACCACATACAGGAAGACAAAATATACTCCTACACAGTTTTCCAAAATCATCTAAATATTTCTAGCAGGTTGATTCTTATACATCATTCAGATGTTGTAAAATATTGCTTCATTTTTTCCCCTAAATACATTCATTAGCGTTCATATGACCGACAGAATTCTTTGTCTTTGCCTCTGTTTGTGTCTTGTACTGAGTTGCATATTTTTCATTTCACATAATCCTTGGTTTTAATAAGATAGTATACTTCATTAACAAGCATTTGTAAAATGGGGGGTGCAAAACTCGTTGGGTTTGGTGATGCACTGCAAATTGCTTTTTCAATCTGCTGCTACCAGCACCATGGTGGTTGGTTTAGCTGGGTAGAAAGGGGAAGGTCATATTTTGTTCTTCCATCAAAACGCTTTAATTACATTTGTCTGGAAAGTTATTTTTCTTAGAGTTTTCAAAAAGTACTTTAGGCTAAGAAATTCATGCCCTCTTTTAGCATTATAATAGTAATCCATGGCCTTGTCTCAGCCTTACAGAGTTTTAACTGATTAATATTCACGTGTAATACCCGAAACACTGAATGACATTGTTTATAGGAAATTCTGTTTTAATGCGAACGTGTCACAGGATTTTAAGAGTCTTACGATATTAATGTAATCAAGATGAAACTTTAGGACAGCAGAGGTGATAAATATTTTGCTCTTGGATTTGAGCTGTAACCAAAGCAGATGTGGCAAGTGCAGCAGTGCCAGTGCCTGCCGGCTCTGCAGCCTGCTGGTGTGGTCTGTCCATGCCCTTAGCACTGCCTCTCCTGTCTCTGCAAAGAGATGACTTCATTAAAAATGCATCTTGGAAAGCACTCCTGTCCCAGTTAATGCCCAAGGACGGCTTTGAGGTTGTTGGAGAGGGCTCACTGACTGGCCCAGGGCCTTGCTTGAACACTGTAATGTGTAACATTGCCAGTGTCCAGCTGTAGCACTGGGTTTGTCTCCTGACACTGTGTTCATGCAGATACTCTGCCTGTGCCACCCTCTCTGCTTGGCAGTTTAATAATTTCCAAAGTCCAAGCAGAGGCAAGAGCTGCTTGACTGTGGAACTGAGAGCAATTCCTCTGTCCACTTGTGCCAGAGTGGAGAAATGAAAATGGGTTCTTGAAATCAGTGCAGACGCGTAATCCAAATGGCAGCATGGTCATTGCATTGCAGTTATTTTGAATTAAATGAGGTCTAACATGAGTATTTGAAACATGGAGAACAGTTCTCTGCTGCATATCTATAATGTATATTTTAGTCAGCTAAAGTTTTATGCTGACTAAAACACCCAGTTTATGGTTCATACGTGATTTCCTTTGGGACACTGCTCCCCAGTATAATATATCTCACAAAGTCCTGGCAATTTATGACTTCCTTGTATATATCTATATGAACTAATTTTGATTGTGCAAAAATAGAATAAATTGATTTAAACAGAAATCAATTGTTTGGCAAGGCTAGAGAAGAGTCTTTATTTCTGACCTTTGTCCTAAATAGTATTCTAGCATAATACTTTAAATAGGTAGTGGTTTGTTTGTTTTTTTAACAGGATGATGGGATTGAAAAATACCTAGTCACCTGAAAGGAAACTCATCTCCTTAGATGTGTACAGTCACTTAAAACAAGTAAGGATTCATAGTAATTAAGTAAATGTGTTACAACTTCTAGTGATAGAGGCTAAAACAAAGAGCAAAGAAAGAAAATACTTCAAAGGGGAAAACAAGCCAAATATATTTTTAATCAATCTTTTTGTTTCTGGCTTGTGTTTTCCAGTAGTACAGAGAAATCTCAGTTATAAGGAACCATTTTGTATAGAATGGGAGGGTATTTATAGTTCCTTACAAATTACTGTTTCTACTTAGAGCTTGATTTGTTTTCAGAGATGCTGTACTAAATTTTGCTTGGAGACACTGGCACATTGATTACTTCTAGTTTGCAGGTCAATGGGGACTGTGCTCTGCTTATAAAAAAAATGAGAGCTTACAGTAAAGAATCTTTGATGGAGTTAATTTAAGATATGAGTACTTATATACATATGGGTCTACTGTATACTAAATGGTATTTAGAAAATCTCTTTTAGTATAAAACAAAAAATATTGATTAGCTGGGCAAGTTGTCATTTAGTAGTTTACAAAAGCACTTTGAAACCATTTATATGAAAATTAGGAGTGACAGTATACTGAATGTTTCATTAATTTTATGTAATGACATACATTTTTTGCCAAAGTATGCAGTATACTCAGATTGTGCAAATTACCAGTAATTGTGACAGTAAAAGAATATTTTGCCATGTTTTCTAAAGACTTTCCACAAATCCTATGCTTTAAACATCTCTGACTCTCTTTTTGACTAATTCCTTATCTTCTCCATATCTTCTAGTTTTATCTCAAACAATTTGTTTGCTTTATGGTTAATAATAGATCATTCTTCGTAGCTTTATACCCACTTCTCAAAAATAATTATTCAGGAGTTTGCTGGATACTCAGGCCTACGGCCTATAAGTGCTGCAAAACTCTATAAAGGTAGAAAAAACACTTTAAAAACATATTTTACAGATAAACTATGATCTCTACATCTAATAACAAATACTTTTTCACTTATTCAGTCTATCCTGGTGATTTCTGTCATTTTGTAAATAAATTTGATGCTTTTTAGTAATAAATTAAAAAAGGAATTTTAATCTTAAAACTTGCAAAGGCTATTTCACAATTACATGACTCTCAATTCAGCTACTGAGTCTGAATCTACACTGAAAGGCTATAAAGTACTATCTTTTAAAATCAAGGTTGCAAGAGATGAATAATAACCTTTTTGAGATTAATTCTTATAAAGTATACATCAGATCATTAATCACTGTGCTTTTAGTAAATCAATAGGAAAAAACGGAGAGAACCCCATTCTTCACTCTCCTTGTTTTCTTCCATCTGAAGCAGACCAAGCGTGAGTTGTATGAGAACCAGAGTGTTGAACGATAATTCTGTAACATCCTTGTTAATTACATTGCATCCATTTCTTAGTCCTAAAAATATGAAAATTCTTGGAGAAATAAAAGAGTACACTTAGGCCTTCAGCCTATTTTTATAAGTTCCAGTGTGAAGAAACCAAGGGAATTAATTTATTTGTCGTAGTCTGTTGGTATGAAATAAAAAATACACATTGACATTTCTTCCTGAATAGCAGAGGAAAACATGACACCATAGATGGATTGTAGTTAGCTTTTCAGAGATGATAATTTATTTAAGTGAAGAATATAATTTATTTAATTGCCATCACTGTTATAAATTGCTGTCCTTGCATCTGAATAGAATCTCTAGACACGACTCCATAGCACTGTCAAAACTGCATCTTTGGAGCTTAATATTTGAATCAAAGTGTACTTCAAAAATATCTTTTTAATAAATTTCAGTCAATTATGTTTGAACTAAAATAAAAGAATTCTGTATGTATGCCTAAAGTTTGAGAGTATGATATTATATCTCAAAATAAAATTTAGCATAAAAATTAATTAATTTTGCAGTATAATACAGTATGAACAAAACTCTGGTGTGTTTTGTTTTGTTTTTTCTAACACTTTTTACATAGTAACATTTTGGTGCCAGTACACCGGATGAACATAGCATGTGATCTATAGAAAGATGGTAATACTTGCTTCACCATCTCTGACTGTTTCAAACTCTTGCTAAAGATTTCAAATGACATTTTAATCCATTTCCTGTATGACTAATGCTGTGGTTCAGCTTTTGCAGCAGTGACCAACACTGGAAATGGTGACTAAAACCAAAATGGAATAGAGTCAAATCTGCAGAGATACATCTTCAGAATATTGCCCCAACTTGCAACAAGGCTGTCCTGAGCTCAGGGTAGTGTCTTCCGGTGAATCTTCTGGTCAATCTTTGTTAAAATTCAAATTAGAAGGACTGTTGTGCAGAATGATTTCTTATGCTGGTTCTGGGACTGTTGCTTGCAAGGGTGTCCTTTCCTCAAGCTCCTGTTTTTCCTGATACAATTTCCAAGGACTTAGAATCAGCACATCATTTTGTTTATAAAGGTGGAATGTGTTTTAAAGTATTTTACATTTATTTACATGGAATTTCAGCTGCAATTTTGTCACCAAGAGTCATAAGATACAGTTTTTTGTAGCCAGTCCAGCCTTCAGAAGCTTGACTTAGTTTAGCATCATCAGTAAAGTCTGTTTTGTCACTCCTCATTGCTTTATCTGGCTTCAGTCTCCTACTGGATCTCCGAACGACTCGACTAATTACTTCCTTCCAGTGTGAAAACTGATCATTTACTACAGATATTCGCCAGTATTTAAACACTCTTAATAAACACTCTTTTTCCAAAACAGGCTCTTCCTTCTAATACTATGTCAGCCTGGTCTTTTGGAAATCAGGTATCTGCTTTGTTGGGATTTTGAGAGAGACGGCACCACTGAGAGATGTTTAAAGTATTATTTATTGCTTCAGTCTCACGAAGGGTGGAGAACATCTTCACTGCATGTGCCAGGAGTTCATCATCAGTGGTCAGAAGACCACAGGTTACAAGGGATTTTAAAGGTTTTTTAGCCAATAATCTACTGCCACACATACTAAGTTTCATACCAATGCTAATTAAACTGTTTCACACATCCTACTGCAATGTGGACCTTTTTATCCCATCATGTAGTGATACACAACCCGACAGGACTACACCTTAAAACTTCTTACCATTATAACTACTTCTGTATCTTGACTTTAAATTCTGAAACTTTCCACTACCTAGCTTAATATGTCTCTGTCTAAACTGTAAACCCACATTCTTGCATATGGTCTCTAAATTTGGAAACCTTTTCCAAGGCCTCAGGTCGAACCCAGTATTCTTTACTGTATTTGTTCCTGCATACACAAGATCTTGAGAATTTTCTGTGCCTTGATTTCCCAAGCTGGTTATCAGTTTTCTTTCTTGTCCAGGTTAGTTTGTTCTTTAGAGAACGCTCATAGATGCCTGAGAAATTATTTCCCTTTAAAATAGCCATCTCTCAGCTTTTTACCTAATGTATTTATTTTATTGTTCATTAGATGCATTGTCTATTCTGATTTGTAGTAATTTAATTGGAAATTCTTGGAAAATTTTTATTGCACTGCCTTCCCGCCAGCCACCTGTCACAGTTTCCTCCACTATGAACCCAGATGGAGAAGAAACTATTTTATTTTTGTGTTCTGACCTCATCTTTCTTGAATCCTCCTTTTATAGCCTGAACATCTGTTAACTCTACCAGCTTTTTGTCTGGCTTCCAAATTTCTGAATAGAATTTTATTTTTTTTTTATACTTTTTCAAGTTGTTCCTCAGTTTTTTCTTACTTTCTTTGTGTTAATTTGACTTTGGTTTTTTAAGGCTGGTAGTTTATGGTCATTTTTGTTTTCCTTATTTGAATACAATGTTGGATTCTAAAAAGATCTTTTTCTTATATTTAATAATTGATTTAAATATTACTCCACACCCTGCATATGCCATCTCTGATTTTTAGGCATATCCACAGCTGGATCCCTTGTACTTCAGAGGAGATCTTTTCTGTTTGTACAGAACCTTCCCACCCTGGATGTGGCCTCAGTTCCAAGTGTTTGTCAGTTCTTCCTCCTGACACTGCTGTTCCAGCCCATGGTTGTAACTTTGTCTGAGATCATCCCCTTCTCTCTGAGTCTGCACATAGCATAATGAGAATGTGGCAAAGGCTGCTGCCGTGGGGTCGCAGCTTTCAGCTCTCAAATGACCTACATTCCATCTCTGGAAATGCCGTCCTGCATCCCTGGGCTCTTTCTTTTCTTTAATGTAAGGACTCCAAATTGCTGCTGCTAATGTTCCTCTGGAGTCTGCACGGACTTATGGGGTCTGCAGGATGCACATTCTTCTCAGACCCACCAGTACAGGTCTCTGTCCATGTCATGGTTATAAATATTCTGTGATATTTCCAAGAGAATAATGAAGTTCTAGGCTCACCAGACTTGACTGCTGTGACACTGGAATTCAGCAGCTGAAAGCCCCTTTAGGATTTGGGCATCCATATTTTTTAGTAAGCATGGAGTTAATTTCTTTTGTATTTGCTAAAGATTAATGAGACAGCTGCTTTCATTATTCTAAGTGGGTGACGTACAGGCCTAAGAATAACCAAACATGCAATACCCAGGCTCTACATCTACAAGCATTTGACAAACCTCAGTCTGGAAATTACACTTTTACAATACACTCAGAAACATACATTTTCTGTTGTAATTACAAAAAATGCAGAATGCCAGATGCCGTAAGTAAAGATGTGGCAAAAATGAAAGTTGTCATCTGAGACAAAGCTCTGAATTTAAATGCTTTACATGAAATTTGATGTTATGCACTGATATTGAAATAAATAATCTTTTTATAAAGCAGTTTCTCATATTAATCTAATGATGTAAGTCTATATACCACTTTGTGATTTTGAGGATATTGCTGTCAGTGTGAGGATGCATTTGCTTGGTTGTCAGCATCATTGTACAGTGTTTTAAGTGGAGAAGATTACATGAGTGAGTGGTTGTCCATTGATTTCATTGTTGCTGCAGGTTGAAGTACACTGGTTTGTTCTTATTTTGGTGCAATGTTATTTACAGGTGGATTCAGTTTTAAGGGGAATAGAATGGTTTTGTAAATAAATTTGTGGGAAAACATTGCCAGTAAATTACACATAGAACAAATCCTTAGTTTTTACCTTTAAGAATGTATCAGTTTGCTTCCTCTAGTTTGCTATAACCTAAATGTTTGAGACATATATGGTCTTTATCAAATAAAAAACTTTAAAGCACTTTTGAGATTTACGCAGAATACAATATTCCACATAAACTTGCACTTATATTTCCCCTCAGTGTCTGTTGGAAGTTAATTTTCCTTATTGTTTCACATGGTTTTGTCACATATTGCTGTCATTGTTTTAGTTCATTTTAGTGGCTATTGCATTTGCAGGCAGACAGGGAGTATAAGTGCTGAGGGTTGCAAATCAAAACATTTCCTCAGTTGTAACAATTGAATGCAGTGATGTCTTGAGGAACATGAAAGGGTACTGGAAGATGCAGGCTCCCAAGAGGATTAGCAGTTGTTCTTCTGTTCATTGCAGGACCTAGACACTGAGTGCCAAACCTGAAATTTATGACTTTTGTAAATATAAATGGGTGGGAGATCCCAAAGTTCACACAGTTACTGAATGAATGAGGAAGTTAAACTGGAGATGAACAGCAGCTCCAGGTAGAGAAGGATGTGAAAATGGGACTGATGTGCCTGAAATTCATCATGTAGACACCAGTCACACAGCTTGGTCAGGTGCCACTGTGAAAGTGAGTTTCAAAGCCTGAATCATCTTCCTAGATACCAAGTCTATTCTTTGGGTATGGCTAATTGTGTCACTTTAACCCTTCCAGGAGAGCACTCCCAGGTCCCTTGACAAGCTGGAGCTTGGGACATATTGTCTTGACAAGGTGAATCAAAAATACTCACTGTCTTCATATTGGTGGCTCTCTTTAAAATGTATTTTGCAAACACATTCATCCTTCTTGAAGGCTGTAGATGTGCTAAAGCAAGGTAATCATGATGGAATAAATATTAAGTTAAAACCAGATCATTATTAAATATACCTGAGGCATTTCTAATTCTTGTCTTAGAGGAGAATTCAATATTACTTCTATAATATTCTTTTAAGTGTGAGTCAGATCTTAGCCTGGGATCAACGAATTAGAAAAAAGGTACAAGTGAAAAAAATAGCAGATCATTTAATATTTTATCAGGTAGGGGCATCCAAACCACAGTTTGTTCACCCAGGAGTTTTTGTGTAGCAATGGCAAGACTGTTAGGTATTACAACCTGCATTATTCAAAGCCGATCAGGCCCTCCAGCTCATACTTGCCATCTCATTTATCACTTATTGTATGTCTTGGTCTTTTAAGGTGTTGTTCTGAAAATACTTTTTTCTGTGTTATGTTAATAAAAGTTTGAAGCACAGTTATGTTGCTTACAAGGGAATGCCATCAGCAGAGTATTACAAATGAGTCTCAGGTTTTTGGATTCTTTTGATGCTCAAATGCTATAAAATGCTCACTAATTTCTACTTTTTTTAAACAGAATGAGTTGATATTCTGAGTTGCAATTACTGAATGCTATAAGCTGTCAACTTGGAAATTATGAACATTTACAAATCATAGAATCATGGAATTGCAGAATAGTTTGGGTTGGAAAAGACCTTAGAGTTCCAACCCGCCTGTCAGACAGGGACACCTTTCAGTTGATCAGGTTGCTCAGAGCCCCATCCAGCGTGGCCTCAAACACTGCCAGGGCTAGGGCATCCACAGCTTCTCTGGGCAGCCTATTCCACTGCCTTACCACTGCCACAGTGAGACCTTCTTCCTTATATCTCATCTTAATCTACCCTCTTTCAGTTTAAGGCCATTCTGCCTTGTCCTGTCACTCTATGCCCCTGTAAATGGCCCCTCTCCATCTCTCTTGTAGGGTCCCTTCAGGAACTGGAAGGCTGCTCTAAGGTCTCCCCAGGGCCCTCTCTTCTCTAGGCTGAACAACCCCAGCTCTCAGCCTGTCTTCATAGGAGAGGTGCTCCAGCCCCTGATCAGCTTCATGGCCTCCTCTGGATGCACTCCAACAACCAAATACTGATAATGGGAGGGAAAAGTCACATTTGTTGTATACCTATTTAGCACAGTGATTGATTCTTTACAGTTAGCAAATCTGTTGCATTGCTATCAAACTACAGAGTGATTACTGTCTATATGTTTTAAATCTGGGTTTGCAATCAGCAGAGTTAAATGAAATGTACAATCAGGTGTCAGCTGCATTGGTTACTACTATTGCAGTTAGCCCTGTGTACTGTGGAGGAGGAGGCTCTGTAGGTCCTCTGGTCTGCATGTTAAAATGCAAGTTGGGGCATTTCCAGTTTGGAGAATGGACATGCTCTTTCTGAGCCCAGTATGTTACCCACATAAACTAAGAGAAAGCCCTCTGCCAGATAATGGAGTTAATTCTGGCTATTTTCTTTCTGTAAGCTCATCACTGTGAGGAGAAAAAAAAAAAGAAGAAAAAGAGTCTATTCAGTTAGTGTGCAGTCTGCTCTTCAAACAGATTGCTACAGGAGGTGGCTTTTGAGAATCAGCTCATGAACAGTAGCAATTTACTTAATGGTATTTATCCTGCATTGTCCCAGTTTGTATTCTGTTCTGTCACATCTCACTGAATGGACAAATAGAGCACAATATCTGTTCTCTGAAATTTGTATGATTTTCACCTGAATTATAGTTGCAGTAAAATTAGACATCTGTCCTATGTCTTATCTGAGCTGTTTGGGAACGGAATTCAGCAGCAGTTTGAGTCCTTGAATTAACTGAGTCTTAACTGTTTTCTCCTTGCCAATATTATTTTGGAATGCTTTCCTCCTCTTTAAATATTTCTTTGCATTACTGTCTCAGGTCAGCCAACCATTTATTAAAAAACCTTGAAGGATACTTGGTTTTCTTCTCCAAGTATAGTGGAAGTAGAAGATAATGAGATGGAAGAAAGAAAAAATTTATTTTCTTGGATTTGCCCTTAGTAACAAAGAACAAAAAAAAAGGCAGTATAGAAAATGCAGCAGGGGAAGTGAAAGAACCTGAGTTTCATAAAATATTTTGGAGTGCTTTCACAGGCTTAATTTCCACAGAGCTATGTGAGTTTGCCTGTGTCAATCACTTTAAAGTAATGCTTTGCTTTGATTATGGACCTGACTTGACAATAAAATTGTTTGCATTGTGTTCAGTATATGTAAATTGATACTTAAATGCTGTTGTAAGTATAATTACTTCTAACAGCAAAAGGCAAAATCAAGTTGACTGAGTTTTTAATTAGATTAACATAAGTCATTTGTGATTCAATACACTGCTTTCTACAAAATTAGTTACTATATGTATGTATGTTAAATCAGTCCATTAACACACTGGGTCCAAATTAACTCTTGTTATAATTTCCTTGACTGTTCAGAAATTTGTATTTTATGCTATATTTGAGTAGTTCACTAACATACATGGGAAAGATACATTATTTTTATGGTTGGGTATTCAACCCTAACTTATCCTGATTCTTGTTGACTTAGAGATTATGTTGGCAAATACATCATCTGGCAAAGAGAAATCTTTCACCTAATATGAAATCATATTCAGCTCAGTAAGAGTAAGATGATGTGCATGGAACTCCCACTATATTCCTACTTCTTTAGATACTCCTTTAACATTACAAACTCTTCAAGTTAGAAAAAGTTGTGAGGTTGCTGCCAGTTAGCAAAGAGCAGATGGTGTTTATTACTGTGACTGGTAAATTGTGTATCTGTGGGAGTAATAAGCTCAATTAGCCAAATGTTGATTGTGCTTTTAAGTGTTGTAGTCTTGGTACCTATTTCCATACCTGTGAGTATGCTCAGTATAAACTTACTTGTGCACTTTGGAGAAAGCTCAGTGGTGCACTTCTGCAGCCTGAAGTGCTGGCATTTGTATAAATACCATTTTAGATAATGTCTTGCAAGTGAGCCAGTCTTAGACGTACAATTACAATAATTCCTTATTACTTTGTATTTTATTTTCCTGTAAATAGTAGAAGTTGACTATTTCAAGCTTGGCTAGAATGAGTGTTAAAAGCCAGGTGGCTTTGTGTCCTAAAGAATCCTCTTGCCCTTCATTGAATAAAATACAAATCCAGTACAAGAGAAAGTCATGTTTAGCTCAGCATACTCTGCACTATGCAGTTCCAATCACCCTGGCTGTGGGCAGGGGCATCTTCCACTAGACTAGGTTGCTGAGAACCCCATCCAGCCTTGCCTTGAAAATTGGGATCCTCTTTCTCATTTGGAGTTGCTAAAGCAGTCTCTGGTGTCTTTTTGTCTGCTGGTGCTGCTGCACTTCCTTCGAGCAGTAATACCCTCTTTGATATCTGAGCCTGATGATTTAATAGCAGTAGTTTCAGCAGTCACTTCCTCACAATCCAAATAAGCAATAGTTGCTACATACATCCAGTAGGGTCTGCTTGGGGTTTTTTAAACATACTTGACATCTCTTCGGGATCAAAATCATGTCTTCCTACACGGCTGTGCAGTGCCTGGTACAATGAGTCTCTCTGGGTACCTCTGCAACTAAATAATAAAACCTTTACAATTAACAACTTTTGAATTGAGGATTTAACATAGATCCACAACTTTAATTTGTTCCTTGGCTCTTCCTCAATTATCTCACCTTAGATTTAGAAACAGAACTACATAAAATGAAATGCTTGGATGTTCTACAGATTAGCAGATTTTAATAAATGACACCACTAATGCATGTATTAGAAAAAGAGTCATTCAAATTTTCCTAGCTTAAGAAAATTTAACTGAATAAGGGTATATCAGACACAATTTTTTTCTTTTTATCAGAAAACTTACTTTCATTTTAGGGCTCATTTAAATTGCTGTATTTGAATGCCACAACTTGTTACCAGAATTCTGACAGAAAACTTATAAAAGTGAGAGGATATTTTTCATATCTCAGTGTAGACTTATATCCAGAAGATTTTTGTCTCGAGTTGCTGACCGTCTGTTTCATGGAGTTATACAAAAAATATATTTTCACTCTAGATCTAGAAGCTTGCAGTGAGCTAGTAAATAGCAAGACAAGTATTGCAGCATATTCTTCAAGCACACCATAAATGTGAGTTCCCAGCACTTCTCAAGATAAAAAAAGGTATAATAAAAACCCATTTATTTCTTTGGTAAATCTTCTAGTCACAGTAACTTTAATAATTCTAACTTTGTTAATCAGATTTAATTTATTCTTGAAGCAATTCCACTGATTTAAACATGAAATTAATTTGGCTTAGAGTTTTCAAGGAGCTGTATTTTGCTTTTTAGCAAATTTTTTTGTGCAAAGACTGGCAGTGGGTTGTTGTTCAAAGCCTAACCCGGAGATGAGACCCAGTGAGCTCTGTTGGAAAGGGCAGCTTTCTCCTTTGGTTCTGGGACTGCTGTAGAGACATTTCTGTGACACAAGACTATAAGAAAGTGGTAGCACACGTTCTTTGGAGTAGATCTCCAGGGTACATTCATTTGCTGCTTCTGCTGTTTACTGTCTCCTGACATGCCCTCCTAAAGTAGAGCCCTGCAAAGTTCCGTCCTGCCAAATGGATGTCTTGGAAGCTCTTCTCCGAGACAGCAAGCATCACATCACATTGCTGTAGTACAAAAATAATGTTGTATGCTTATCTAGAACATAAATTAATTGTGCTGAAGCCACGAAGTACTAGATAGTGAATGGGGTAAGCAGCTACACATACAGAGGGAGACAAACTCTGCAGAATCTCCTGAGGAACGGAACAGAACAAACTAGAATAGAATGCAATAGTTCCAGTAGGATAAGACCTACAATGCTCAGTCCAAATACCTGACCAATTCAGGACTGACCAAAAGTTAAAGCAAGTTATTACAGGCATTGTAATACAATGCTTACAAAATGTTGAGAAGAAAAAAAAAATTGCTTTCATAACAGTCCAGTACTGCCTTAGCATGAAGTCCTTTGTGGATATCAAAACATGAGATACTTCTAAAATAAATGCTGTTCTAAATGAAATAAGCTATCAGAAGTCCTAGAATAGGACCTTAATTATAGGCAGGTCTTAATCAGTAAGCTTTTATTCAGGCATGACTCTTTGTCTTCTCCCCTTTTCTTTAGACCAGGACTGAATTTTGAAAGATTCTTCCCCACCCCTTACCCCCATTCTGCTCTCCATGAATAAGAACAGGATTTTGTGAGGATAAGTTGCTGTGAAAATGGAATGACACTTTGTCTCTCCAGGAAGGAACTGATAGCAGCGGTGAACAAAACACTAAGAAATAATAAACCTGTTTCATGTTGTCAAGTCAGGGCTGTTTTGCTGCTTCTAGAATAAATTAGTTTCTTCTCCCAGTTCAGGGCTTTGTTCTGCATTATCTTACAGCTGGAAACATTTGTCTTATCCCATTCGTTATTTATCTAGCTTTTGTTACTGCTAGAAACACTGATCTGTGTATAAAACAGAAACAGTCACTGACACAAATGTGGTTTTTGAATGGTAAGTATATTCCTTGATTCTAGTTGTAAAACCCTATTAAATTAGATTTTATAAAGTACTAAGTGTTACAGTTCTAGTAGAAATGTATTTGGGCTGCATCAAACAAAGGAAACAAATATTCTTCTAAGTGTAAACATGGATTTTCTACCAGTCATTGTACTTGGTTTGAGGCTTGAATGCTGATGCTGTAAACTATACCTTAGATTTGTTATACCTGTGGTATGTTGTCCTGAGGTAGTTTGAACAAAAACTTTGATGAAAACTAAGGAGGCAGAGCTTTGGCTTTGAGCATCTTACTGTCTGATTGCTTGTGTGGGGTGAAGTGTGAAAGCAATCAGGATGCAGATAAATCTGCTGAAACTGTGTGTATATATTGGCTGGGGAAGATGTTGGAGATGCTGGCTGTAGATAAAGGGAAGATCTATTGAGCTGTATTCTCTGCCAGGTTTTATTTTGCGGAGGAGAAGGTTTATTGCACAGCTGTTGATACATGAAGCATCATGTGCATTTGATTATAAGTAAAGTTTCCCCCGCTTTCACCTGATCATTTTCCCCTGAAGACATGAATCATATCTCCAGACAAATTACAAAAAAATCTAAGAAAATATTGTATAAAATCTCTGCCATAAACAAGGACAGGTTTCTGCAAGCAAGTAGAAAGCCTAGCTTATGTTCATAAACATGATTGAAAAGTTAAGCCACCTATAAAAACATCTAGTAACACAATAATATTTTTCAAGTGGAAGTTTGTTTGCTCCCCAGCAGTGAAAGCTTTCTGTTCATACTCTCTCTTGTATATGTCAGCATTTCTCAGCTATCCTCTCCTGATATGACCAGATATTATTTCAGATACTTAGAGCTACTATTATTTGGAGAAAATTTGTACACATGGCAGAATTGGATTGGATCTGAGATTGCAGAATAAGATCTACAGTTCCAGCTGCTGTAGCAGGAATGTGTGTGTGGGGGCAAGGCTCACTGTTATATGCAGTCCAGCTGCCTGAGTTTCCTCATCGTCCTTCACTGCTCTGTGCTCAGGTTGTGTGTGCATGTGTGTGGCTGCAACTGGAGCCTAAACCTTCCAGCATTAAAATTAGTTCTGCCCAGCATATGTCTTTGTTTAAAAAAATACAAGAGAAATGAAGTTGTGTTTCAGATTTCCTACATTTTGTGCTGTTCACTGAAACATCCGTTTTCTTATGTACTTCTTTTACCTATATGTGAACATAAAGTAGTTGACTCAAAGTTGCTCTACCAGTACTTTCAGACCTTGGGGAGTTTTAGGATCATACAGTGGCCCCAGACATGCTAGGAAGACTGAGCACAACAGTGGGATGCCAGATACAGTGCTGTGGCTTTCCTGCAACTTTAGACAAAACCAAACTAAGAGCAATTCAGTTTTTTAATTGTAAGTAACTGCTTCCTTCCTGATATGTGTTTTGTAGATAGTGGATGAAATGTGTCTGTCTGCTACATAATCAATAGAATTAAAATCCCCAGCCACTTATTTCCTGTGAAGTGATTAAAATGCACTTAGTGCGTAACATGGTCTATGCTGGCCGTACTGCTCCTTTGCAGCAATATGTCAAGGTAATGACTGTACAGTTTATGAAGTGCTTAAATATAAATGGTCAACACAAATCTTCAGAGTGTATTTTAATAGTTTCATTTCATTCAGAGAACAAATGTAGTCAAGCTTTCATTTGCCTTCTCCTAGTTTCCCCTAAAATAATGTCATGTTCCAGTTCTTTCACCTTACGAGGGGTAGCTTTTCTTAATACTAACAAACGCTGTAAAGTTGCAGCAGGACATGGTTCTTGTCTGATTGCTGATGTCTAAATGTCACAAAAGATTTGGTGGTGTAACTTGTGACACCCTGCCTTCTGCACATGAGGGGGTCCCTGCAGAGAAACAAGTGCTCTGCTGAGCAGCCATGCCTAATCAACCTTTATATACATGGGTATATAAATGAGTGATTTTTGAAATCTTATTTCTATCGATAGATTAAGTCTTCAATCTAGAACGAAATTTTGGTTCTTGCCATTTCTTCCCATTTCTTCCTCATTGTTTTGTTTATTTTCTTACAAAATTGAATAATCAATTTGAAGCCAACAACTTCTTCTAAGCCAACTTTTCCCTGGAAAAGGTAGAGCAATAGTTTGAAGGTGCAGGATTGTTGATACATTGATTGGGACATTGGCTCAAAATCCTACCCTATTTTGAAGGGTTGATAACTTTTATTAAATCAACAGGTAGAGTTGGAAAAAGTAAAAGTATACAAGCTTGAAAAATCTGGTTTTGGAGCTTCAAATCATGCTAAATTTTCCTGCAAATGTTTTCACTTCCTACTTCCCCCACAGACACATTATCTTGCAGAAATCAATTATTTTGGTTTAGGTGGCAGTAGATTTTATGGTACATCTTTATTTTTCCTGTGATTACATACTATTTCCTTAGATAGTTTAACCAGTATTTGAAGGAAGTTAAAAAATATTTTTAATTAAGTCACTGGACTAAAAGCCAGCTTGGGATTTGGAGCATCTGGTATGATTCAGAGTTTGGGTATTACTAACATGGCTGATGCATTTGTGTTGTTATATTCTTGCTGGTTAAAGTGAAAACAGGAATATTTCTCCATTTTTTCATTTTAAAAATAGAAGGTAATGCAAAACAAAGTATATTATAACATCTTTATAGACTTATGTGTGTGTTTTTGACAGCACCATTTTCTTGATGGATATTTCTGATTGTCATCTTCTTTTTCTCTGAGGTAAGACCAAGGAAGTGCTGATACAATATTTTTTTTTTTTTTGCTTTGGTGGAGCTTACTCTTTATTGAAAAAAACAGACTAGAATGCTGTCTGTTCAGACTTGAACATAATTTCAAAACATCTTAAGCAAGTGCTGATGATGTCCAGTGAGCTTCTGAAGACCACCAGAGCATTTTTAAAGATGCTGGAAATAATAAAAATAATAAATTGAAAAGACTATTGATTGTAGAATAAACAAACTACTTAATAGACTCCCCACTTCTTGCTGCTTTGTGTCCACATGATATTAACACCTCATTTATTTATTGTTCTGTCTTCTGATTTTCATGTAGACATCTTTTCTCTTCATACAGAAAAACTGTTGTATGTGTACCATGAAGTGTGCTGTGTTGAGGAATATTAGCAGTGTGGCAGAAAAAGCTGTGTTCATTTTAGAAAATGCCCTTGAATATCTACCAATGTCTACTGATTGTCAGTTGTTCTGGTGCTGGCAAAACAGGTGTCTGAAGCTGATACACAGAACAGCACTTACTTTCAAATCAATAAACAAAGCATCCAAATCTTAAGAATCTGTCTAAAGGTTCAACTTTGCAGGATATATTACTTGCCAGTAGAACTGGCTAACTTGGGAAAGAACTTGAGCATTCTCTGAGTTCCAGCAGTACTGTTTCATGAAAGAATATCTTGTTTAGCAGTTCACTAAACCTGGCAGCCACTGGCCTAGAGAAAAGCCTCCTGGGGTCCAAATAAACCATGAGTGCTGTGACTCTCTTTCACACTAGAGGAGTGAATATCTTGGTTCTCCAGTCTTTTATCTCTGTCAGTTAGGCTCAAAGCTAACTAGGAGTATTTCTTTTAAAGGAAAGTAAAATTTTCTTGTTTAATCATCGTGTTTATTCATTATGTTTTTGGAAAAGTACCTGTGCATTTAAAAGAGTTCTCTTCTTTTTATTCTAGTTCAATTTTGTTGGGAAATTGCTTGGACCAAGAGGAAACTCCTTAAAGAGGTTACAGGAAGAAACAGGTGCAAAAATGTCCATCCTGGGAAAAGGATCCATGAGGGATAAAGCTAAGGTACTGTGTCAGGATTCTGGTTGCAATTAGTGTTGAAACGTATGTTGTTTTAGGTGTTATACTTAGATTCCCTGTTTATTTATTAATGACTCAATTAAAAGGCCTTTAATAGACTCTTGACTCCAAGACTAGTTTGTTTTTTTCATGTTATATCATGTGCTTAACTATAATTTTTTTATTGCTATGCCAACCTTCCTTAGACCTTCACAGTCACTATAGTTCCACTGTTATTTAAATAATTCACCTAGAAGAGAAACCAATTTAAAGTTAATTTGAGAGAAGTCTCTTTCCCATTTGAAAGTACAATTTGTATATATTTCTGATTTAATACTCATGTACATAAATGAGTTTTCTCTTTTGTTTTCTGTTTCTTTAGTGATGGGGTTTTTTTTAATTTTTAATATTTATTCAGGATGTAGTTCTAGGAAAAGATAGCAAAGTGGACATTTTGCTTAAAATGCACTATAGATAAAGAAAAAAAAAGTAAGAAGTGTAAAAATGCACTATAGATAAAGAAAAAAAAGGTATTTGGAATCACAGCCTGGTTAATGCCCTTAATTACTTGCAGGTAAGTGTTACTCCTCCTCAACAAGTTCCCTGCCCAGTGTATGTACTGAACATGATGTTCTGTAGTATGGAATATGTCTTTGGCCAGTTTGGGTCAGCTGTCCTGGCTCTGCTCCCTCCTGGCTTCTTGTGCAGCTCCTCACTGGCAGAGCACAAGACACTCAAAAGTCCTTGGCTTGAGTTTAGCAATACTTCACAGCAACCCAAACATTAGTGTGCTATCAATATTATTCTCACACTAAATCCCAAAACCAACATGGTACCATTTACTAGGAACAAAATTAATCCTATCCCAGCTAAAACTAGGACATTAGAGAAGCCTTCACATGTATTTGAGCCAAGGAAGAAGTACTATTTGCATTGTGATGTCTTTTTAGAGTCTGTAGAGCAGCAGTATTGTGGTCAATGCAGAGATAATGACTGCTAATTTCACTGTGCTTTAACTGTGTGCAGCCTCTAGTAATGTTGTGCATTCTTCTTCTTTCCTTTCTGTCGCCTCTGTCATTAATCTCAATAGCTGAAATGATATGCTGAAATAATATTAAAAGCAATAATGTGCTGAAATAAAGAAAAGACCAATCAGGATTTTTTGGTTGGCATTATTTGGTTTTGGTAATGTGTATCAGCAATCACATAGACATTATGAGGTCTGCAATTGCAATTTTTAAAAAAATAAATTCACAAAACAGACAAATTAGGCACACTGGTTGTGTTTAATTTTTCAGAGTTTTCCTTATGACATTTTAGTCAGACATTCAGTGACACTTCAGTTATGATTATAAGATAATAAATGTTGAATACACTACTGATTTTATTTCCAGGTATTGACAGGTAACATATTTTAATTAATTTTGTCTAACTTCTGAAATCATAAATACTTCCCTGGATGAGAGAATGTATGTGCTGCTAAGCAGCAGTAATTTGCATCAGTACTATATCTGATGCCCACTCACTCCATTCTCAGCCACCCACTCTGATTATTATTGCTGAGAGCATAAATTGCTGAGTTAGAGGAGTGTAAAGATGTTTAAACACGTTACCAGACAGACTAGAGATTCTGAATTTGAGATTGGTCACTCTTCTGATCATATAATTTGATTTTTGTCTGTTCATAATGAACAGTGCCAGCTTGACAGGTACTACATTCATTTATGACTATGTCAGCAAAATTCAGGGTATTTTCTTTTCCTCTTCAAAAGGTTTTTAGTCCTTAAGAATAATCTGAAATTGAGTATGAGCTTCATGGAAGCTCATATGACTGGTGTAAAAAAATGAAGTTCTAGGGTAAACTGGCATTAAATATAACAGTCATGAAAGCAATTTCTGTAGAGAAAGGCTCATAAGCAATTTATCTTAATCCAATTAAGACATTACTGACTTAAAAGAAAACAAAATCCCTGTGCAATTACAGTGAGAGATAGGAATTTTCTGATCCATGTACATCACTGTTACCAGTTCCTAGCAAAAGAATGTGAGAATGATCATGGGATGGGTAATAGTTACAATCAGCATTTCAGAGAGGCTATTCTATGTTGAGATCCTAGTAAAATGTAAAGAAAATATGTTTGACTGTGAGCATAAATAATGGTGTGAATTGCTACATTCCTTAGGAAAATACAACTTGCTCTGGTTAAAACAGTTTTCTTGTCAAAGAACAAGTGCACTAGTATAATTTATACAGTATTTTCACTGATTTAAATACAAATTACCAAAGTCTGGAGACTTTTTGTGGGTTTTTTTGAACCATAAAAGAAATCAGTTTATGTTTATTGGTTGATAGATCTTTGTTTTGCAGGAGTATTCAGGAAAAATCTTTGTAATTTCTCTCTGGAAAGTTGGATTTCCTTAAAGCTGTCTGTATTATGCTATGAGCCATAGCAGTCCCTAGACAGACTTGGATGCATGTGAGATTTTTCCCCTCCAGTCTGGTGCAGCTGGATGCTGAGTTGCATCAGAGAAGCAGAAACAGAATTTCTGCTGAAAAGTGCTAAATACATTTATGCCCTGGATCCCCAGATACTTAAATCTTCAAAGAGAACTGATGTGCTGATTCGAGAGTTTTTAGTGCTAAACTGACAATAGGGAAGGTCTTGGCTCAGCAGTGTAATTTTGGTCAGTAATGTTGGTCATACAGAGGGGCAGTTTCTGTGTCTGGGAAGCAGATAAAATCAACGGAGGCATGTCTGTTCTTCAGGATTTATTTATCTTGTTTAAAGAAAGCTGTGGGTAAATTTTAGAGACTAAAGATTTTAGGCCATTTCCTTCCAGAGCAACGGGGAACACTTGTCAAAAGTGACTTGTGATTTTTGAGAATGCTGTGCCTACCATGTGGGAACAGGATAAATTAATTTCAAAAGGCAATGCAACTTATCTAAAATGTGTATTATGAACAGCTCCAATAGTGCACAAAATACCACACAGCTATGTCTGCATGTCACAGAAGGTTGCGTTAGAAGTTACTGAAAAGATGCCCAAGTATAACTGCATCAGTAGTTACTTTTTGAGAACATTTATATTTTAAAAGTGTCCTAAAGGAATCTGTTTGCAAAGAGCAGTAAGAATAATAGAATGTTTTAATTTAGCTTTAGTAATATTTAAAGTGTTAGACAAAGATTTTTGGTTAGTTTTCATTCAGTTTAAAAAATGAAAAACAGATTTTTAACCTGCATATCTTTTCCTGAAAACTCATTGTTCATCATCTGTAAGACATTTAGAAGACTGGTCAGTTATTTAAACTTAAAGGAGTCACTTTTTTTTCTCCAAACATATTTTTAACCACATTTTACTTATGTAGAGCAGGATTTGGAAATTAGTGTCCTGATAAAAAGGTTATATATAAGATTAAAAAAAGTTAAACCATTAATTTTTACAGTAGCACATGAGCTGTCAGACATACATGAAGTAAAATGTAAGTCACAGTGTTTGCACTAAATCTTCTGCATACTGATGTATAATTGCCATTTCAATTCAAAACTTTTTTACCCAAAGAAATCCTGTCAACACCATTTTCTATTTTGCACACTATCTGTTTATTATCCGGTTCTCTCATCACTTACACTTCTACTTCTGTCTTTTGTCCTGGCTATTGAAAGGATTCTCTAAGATTCATATTGTCTTCCTATAAAACAGAAAATTAGAGATCAAATTTGAACTGCAGATTGAAAAAACACATAAACTATTTGTCTGTGACTCCATGTTTTATTAGCTACTGAGCACTTTTAACTGCTGCCTTCTTCTGGTTTCAGTTTTTGTTAAAACTAGTCCTTAAGGAGAGGGGGGAATTGCAGTCGAACTACATGCTGTTCATTAGTCTGTGGGTTAAGTAATTTCCAAAGAAGGTCCACTGTCACTGGACAACAACTTTTCCTGTTAAACAGAATTTGTTTCATTACCTTTTCCTTATAAGAAACACCAAGCATTAAGAACTTGTCTGTAACTAAAAAGATCTGAAATCAGCACACA
The DNA here is from genome assembly GCA_013400215.1 of Cisticola juncidis. NCBI lineage: Eukaryota > Metazoa > Chordata > Aves > Passeriformes > Cisticolidae > Cisticola > Cisticola juncidis. Next base: position 906,714 of record VXBR01010763.1, read on the forward strand.
GAGAAACTAGTGAGATGCAGTTAGCATGTTGGCTTTAGGGTGGTTTTTAACAGATGTGTAATGTGAATGCCTTAAAAAAGATTTTGAAAATGTGGGGTAGTTGCAGTGCACAATGGTCTCTTCCCTGTGAATTCCAAGTGCTGTGAGGTCAGTCCTGCAACCTTTAACTAAATGTTTTAATATCTTACAGGATTAAGTCCATATATGACATGAATAATGCCCAATAGCTTTTTGGTTTGAAGCACAATGGGTTTTTTTTTTCATTAGGTCATGACCACCCATGGGCGTAGTGTCCTAACAGTGGAAAGTTTGTTCTCTGATAGGATTCTCTTGACAGCACTATTTTTTCACAAAAGTTAAAAATTAATGCTCAGTCCAAAAGGGAAGAAAAAAGTTCCAGCTTTTGTCTGTAGGATGTTGTGGTCCAAGCACTGCATTATGTTCTCTCCCAATGGTATTGCTTCACTGAAATACGAGATGAAAGCTGTTGTCTTCAGTGTCCGGAGTTTGAAAAGCTTTTGAGTGTCACTGTCTGTCAAAATGTTTAAGGTCATGTAGTATTGGTACACATGCAATATATTTTTCCAAGTGAGAGTGACAGCATTCTCAACAAGAATAAGAAGTAACAAAATACTTAGAAAGTGAAAAGAAAAACCCCAAACCAACCAAAAATCACGTAGTGGTCTGTCGCTCAAGATTTCACACTGGTGCCACTCCACCTGTGCCAGTAAGGTTTCTTGCTCTGGCTTATGGCAGTGGTAGTTTAGCTCAGTGTGTTGCCAGGCATTTCAGCTCTTACAGTTAGAAATTTGGAAATTCCTGTAAAAACTCCTTTTTAGTTTTTTAAAAGATAACCTTTAGATTTACTTCCAACCTGCTGGGAATTTTGATTTGGACTTTATGCAAAATTTCTGAAATGTTAATTTCTTAGGCAAGGTATTTCTATTCCCTTTAAGTACTCCTTTTATATCTTCAGCTGGAAAATCTCTAAGGGAAAGATAGAGCAATGTATAGCATTTAATTTAGAAAACTAGCTCACAGCTAGGAGCATCAATAGTAGTTTTAAATCACTACTTGGTGCTCACCCATTTTGTCTTTTTCTGCTAGGTTTTCCTTTTTTGTGTTTAAAAGTTGTAAGGACTTTGTATTTTATCTCTACAGAAAAGGTACCTTACAGCTTACAGCCATTTCACTCCACAAACGGGTTTATGACCAAGAGCAGGACTGGGTCCTCAGTTTGTCTTCAAGATGTGAGAAAGTTGGCCACTCTATCTTTTGAAACTGAAATCTTCAATGACCATTTGCAAAAGGATGTTAACTCTTGAAATCTTACTATAATCTTCATTCCCTCGATTCTTCCTTTAAGTGAGCGTGTTGAAAGGCACCAAAGACTTTCACACTCTAAAGCTAGGTTTTTACTTGAAAAAACGTTCTAAATAAAATACTTTCTCCTTATACAGTAAAAACATAAATCTGTTGGCAGGCACAGATTAAAAGTAGATATCATCTTTATCACTGTTTCCTCCAGCGTTACTTGTATTCTAGCAACTTCCAGATGCTCAACCACCTGTTTCTTGGAAAATACCTCTGTATATCACCTCTAGTGAGTTGTAAAGTCCTTTGTTCCCCTGATAAGGGAGGCAGTTTGAGGTAAATGTAGAACACAACCAATATTTCATAGAATAGCTTTTATTCTATAGATTTCTACTGATTCTATTAAGCATTGCAATTGTTTAGGTTTCTACTAAAGGCAGATAATTATTCTCACAAGCTATTCACCTTCTTGAGTCTCACATCTGAATTGCAGTCTCACAATTACCTGGTTAGAGCAACATTTGGGAACACAGCTCTAACTATATACTCAGAAAATAGAGGGCATTAGTAGCAGGTCAATGGTAGGTGTTCAGAAAGTGTGTAAGAGGATCCTTTATTTCATCAGAGGCATATGTGACCCCATAGTCTTCATCTGCACCGAGCAGTCATCTTGGATATGGGCCAAATTCCAGACTCACACAGACACAAATGTGTGCTTGTTCACCAGCACCAGTAGGCTCCAGGGCTTGCCAGACCTTGGCAGGCTTTCATGCGCCACCTTCTCAGCACATACTTTTCATTCCTTTGGCTTTCTTCTTTCTTTTTCTTGAAACTATTTTTCTATCTAAACCTGCAGTTGCCTACAGAATTAATTAGTGAGAAGTCAGTGGATGAGACATTAATGAAAAATTATTTTTCCATTGCTTCTCTTAGGTGTCACATGTCAGTGTGTTATCCGCCCCCTTTATGTTTCACCAGCTCCTCAGATCTATGCAAATCAGCTTGTTTTCAGAAGGTTGAGCCTCTCTTTTTTTCAGAAAACTCCATGTTACCCAGAGTGCAACACCTAGGAAAAAACAAGTTGCGTTTTCTGCTTCTCAGCCACATCCTTTTAACTAAATTTGTATTTTTTTGATATCACAGTAAACAGAATGCTTTCAGTCATTTATCCTCCCTCTGGCACAGAATGAATATGTTTATTCAGTGAGATTTTTTCCAGATCGGGAGTCATAAACCTCTTATTTTCTTGTCTGATCCCTGCATATTTTGTTTTTTATGCCTCTTGCCTGTCTGCCAGGGATGTGGTGCTACAAATGGTCTTGGGAGAGACCATAGGACTGTTGTCTTTCCCAAGGTCATTTGTAGCACCACATCCCTGGCAGACAGGAGCATCTTCTGTGTAATAGTTTTTGCAGGTTCCATTAGTTACCTATTTGCCTTGGCTTGCTGGCTGAAGTGGAGTCAAGCTCAAATATATGCAGCCATTGAGCTAAAAGAGTTAAATAAATAAAATAATAAATAAATAAATTCTTCCCTTCCTGATACTCAACTGCATACCTAATCCAGGAGATGCCTTGTGATAGATAGCTCCCTATATATCAGAAAGCTCATCTGTGTTAACAGGCATCTCCCAGTAACTTGGGGTTTGGAACCTGGCTGGAAAGAGCAATTGCCTCTTTTCCTTCAGTTTATGCAGTTTTAAATTATCTGCAGCAGAGTAGTCCCTGGATTTTTCAGTTTATGTTATAAAATTTTGGAAATCCATTTCTTTCTGTTTCTCTTAAGTTTGTTTCTTTGCAGTATGGATTTTTCCTTATAAAGCTGGTTTGTTATATTTATGTCAGAGATTTACAATGTTTTCTCTGACATCCCTCTCTGAATTTTAGAATGGATTTAAGTACATAGTCCGTCTTGCTATAGAGAAAACAGCCTTTTATCCAATTCCTTTTTGGTTAAGAGCAAGTCTGCTTTTTTTCACTGGAAAAAACCCACTGGGTAATCACTCTGATCTTGCTTAGAGGAGGTAGGCTTCAAGTAAGCTTTTTGGAAGCTTTGTTATCTGTATGTATATGTGAGAGAGAAAGAAAGATGTGTGTGTGATATATTGTTCCAATTCATGGTTGAGCACTAAGCCTGTTAGCCAGTTCCTTCTGCTATTTTTTCCTACACAGTGACTAGGGATGTCTGTCTCTTAACCATTTTAAATTCTCATGCTATTGAATGTTCAACTCTTCTATCCCCAAAAGATGCACAGTCACTTCCAAAGTCTCAAGATCAATTTTTAACTCATTTCCTAAATGTTTCTATGCATTGGTAGGAATTGCATTTTAAATGGAGTTGACATCACTTACATTTTAAGAGGAGTATAGCTCAAGTAAAACTACTTTGCAATTATCACCAAATTACTCAACAGTGTTCCTTTCACTTTGATGTAAAACCTGCTCTATTCTCAAGTCATACTTGAATAAGCCTCCAGATCATTCCATGTCCTAAATGGGGATGATGTACCACATTTTTCTTTTTCTGCTGTGTTTCATGCCGCATGTAAAGACAAAGCATCAGTACCAAACCATTCCTTGGTTTGGAAAAAGATGTCTATGTTGGAAAAAGATAACTGTGTCAGAACCCATCAAGTTACTGCTTCCTGCCCATACATGAGGCAGTGCAGCTCCTTGTCTCTGCAGCAGTGACTTCCACCTTGTTTGAGTCTCTCATGTTTTAGAAAAATCTTTTCTCTAGCGATGTGGCTTGTGGCCCTGCATTTGAGAATCTAGGTCTGAAGATTGGGCACTGGGGCACTCTGTTGACTTCTCCAGTCAGGTTCCAGTTCTTCTCTGCATTTCCTGCCTAGGCACTGTAGGAGTATGTGAACAGGACTTTTTTTGTCTCTTTAGAGAAGTAATTTGTGTTTCTCAGTAAGCAACGTGTTCCTGCCCTCATGGCAGCTGGAAATTCTTTAGGTGCACTTTTGTAAAAAATAGTACTTCTGAGTTTTTGTCAGCAGACCTTTACGGCATTCTAATATTATAGCTAGAGCCCAATTTACTGCAGCTTTTTTCATGTTAGATTAGATACTCATAGGTACACAGTGTCAGTTTCTGAAAAGAGACACAGGATTTTGCACAAAGTAGATGTTATTCCTCAGTATTGGAGTTTGTTTTCAGGGTTCAAGATCTGGACTGTCACAGAGTCAAGAATTAGCCATCAGGAATTGCGAGGTCATGGGAGCCTCACATTTATTTCCTGACCACTTCTTATCCGGTGCCTCCCTGAGGCAACAGTAACAAAAAAGACCTTGGTGAAGATTGCTCTGGTAGCATTTTGCTCAGTAAATATTCCCCAAGAGAGAAAAGTCCTAAATTGAACAAATGAAAAAAAAAAGCCTTTATGTTCTTTTTGTCTGTCAGAGACAACTTTTGGACTATAAACTTTGGGCTGTAAATGTTGGAAACAGTCTGCCTCGTTGATTCTGTAACTTATTTGTCTGTGATTTCTTGAACAAGGCCATAAATGCCAAGCAATTTGTGTAAGTTTGTGTGCTTATTCAAAAAAACCAAACTGAAATCTCTGATCTTTTTGATATTCTTGTTTTAATGAATTTGTTTGGTATTAAATAAAAAAGACTTACATTTCTTCATAGCATGGAATATTGGAACACAAAGTTTTATTTTAAATTTGAAAATTTAAATTGGCATAAAAATTGAGATTCATATCTTCCTACCTTAGACCTGTATTAATTACTGATGAAAAAATAAAGTTCATAGATTGTTACATGCCAAGACAAGTTAAAACGACCAGGAAAATGGGCCACTTATTTGAGTACTTGAAATGTTCATAATTTAAACAAAATGTGAAAAATTGTTGGAATGTTCTCCTTTGATGCATCCATAAGATCTCCTCTTAACACTTCCAGAGTCTCAGAAATGCATTTTGTGTACTGCTGGAGCCAGTAGCAGTTTTGCCAAATGACCAGTGCAAGGAATAAATCACTCTTTATTGTTTAGCTGAGTGACCAAATGAAATTCAAATGCCATCTCCTTATAGTTCTCTATTAATTTTTAGACTAGAGCTCCAGTCTAAAGAGTGAGGTGTTAGAGTGGTTGTAGGGATTCAACAAGATATAGCAATGCAAGTATTTCCTACTAGCACAATTCATACAGTGATATGATGCTTCCATGTAATTAGTGATGACATTTTCAAAACTAAATAGCCAAGAGTGGAGTTTTGCTCTGTGTTAAATATTTCATACTCTGAAGCTGATAGTTAAGAAAATTGCGTTGTCCTCACAGTAGAATCACATCAGACCTCAAGCAGATGCTGCTTTATTACTGATATAACACAGTGGTGATATTAAAAGTCTTTATGGCCTTCCTTGAATATGATGTTAGAACAGACTTACATATTTTGTAGTTCAGACAGGACATCTGTAAGACTTAGACTGCTGGGTTTAAAAAGATGGGACACATTCTTTTCTTTCTACAAAATTAGGTATTTGTTTTGCCCCTGCTTCCAAAGGGCAAAACATTGAGGTAGTGATTCAGCTTTATTCTTTCTGAGTTGAAGATAATGGAAGGCCATGAAATTTTAAAGATGGCAAGTCAAAGAAGTGGCAAGGGAGCAATGTGGGAAGGGTAAAGATAGCTCTCAGCAAAGAAAAAGTTAACATGATTTCTGTTTTGTCAACTTGTAAATGTTTAGTGATTTTTTTTACCTGAAAGCAGTTTAAATTTTCTGTTTGTGGAGTCTTGTAAGGTTTTCAAAATATGCCAGCAAAACAAACAAAGCTGTGTATAGGTGTATTATGCATTAGAAACAAGCTGCCAAGTGACTCAGCTGCAATCGCCCCTCTGTCTGCAGTGGTGCCAGTTTGACACCCAGAAGTCGGAGTGTCACATGCAGACCTGTGGCAAACTCTTCTTGATTTCAGCTCCCTTGTATTTCACTGGTCAGAGACCCAGTTGGTGCCTGTTGGCAGTGTCCCACTGTCTGCAGGGCCACTCACCTCTCCCAGGAGGTTTGGTTGTGTGACCTTGCACCCGACTGGGAGATCCCCTTCTCCTGCACATGGCATTTGCAATCCTGAATGGCATTGTCAGGGTGAGTCCTGGCACTGATATCCCTGCCTGTGGAACAGGCAATAAGTTTTCTTGAAAAAAAAAAAATAAACACGAGAAGAAATAAAGCAGCATATTCATGTGTGAGAGATGGGAAGATAAAAAAAAAAGAGAGACAAAGAAATTAAAGTAAATTAACTCAATTGCTTACAGCAATTCAGGGGACTGAATATGTTTTCACATGGATGTTTTTTCCCATCTGTACTTATTCAGAACAATGATTTATATTCCAAAGTATTTTATATATATTTATCTCTATGCAGCTTCATAAAGACCAGGTTTGATCTTGCTGAGTTTAGTTTTATGATGATTATTATTATTATTGTTCTTCCTTTTTTACATATAGATAAATGCAGAAAGAACTGCTTTCAATTATTTGTAGCAATTACATTAAATCCCAGTTTTCCATGCATAATGTTATCTATACTCCTGAGGATCATGATAAATACTTTTAATATACTTTAATGGGCTACTCTTACAAGGAATTTTGCATTGCCACAATAGAGGCAGCATTACAGTAAATTAAATTACAGTGCACACAATTAAATAGAATAATGAAAAAAACCCTCAGACTTGGAGCAACAACTCTTTGGAGTCCCCTGAAATTCAATTCCACAAGAAACATAATAGAAGATGGTGAGTGGTATTTAGATAGTTAAGTCAGATATTATTTACTTTGTAATATCTCCATCAGGGATTAATGTTCTCTTATTCAGAGGCATTGATTAGTCTCTGGATCATTTTTTAGATTGATTACTGTTGTAATGTAGTATTCCTTTTTCATTTATCTACCCAACATCAATATAATTTTAGAGATATAACTTCATCGCAGTACAGTTGTTATGCAATCCACAATAATTTGTGGCTTCTCAATAATAGCTTTAAGGAAATCTGTACAGATTTAATTTGAGTTTATAGCCATTTATTGCAAGAAAAAGCACCCCATCCTCCCTTCATCTTCTCTGAAAAAAAAAAATCTCTGACAGAGAAGTATGCTCTGACAAGCTTCTTTTCAAGTATGCCTGAGAATGAGGTGTGTTTCTGTTTTATCAAACATAGTTAAAGTGGGGCATACGTGCAGCTCTGACAGTTATGTTTGGAATATGCAGTAAAATCAGAAGGTATGATATTAGCATTGCAAATGATACTTACTTTTTTCCTAATTTTTCTAGTTTCTGTTATTTTGATTGGAGGCAAACATGAATTCAATCCAGTTTGGAGCTGGCACTTGGAGCCTCCAGGACTACAGAATTTTCCTTTAGTTCCCACCACTTCGTGGCTTTGGCTTTATTTCTCAGATTCTTGCTTTCCCTACAGAAAGGATAACAGCTCTTGTCCATCTGATTTAGAGGTGTCTACAGAGAATTAATTTGTTGACAATTATAAATCTTACAAACGTAATCTTACAAATTGACATGCTCTGAATTTAGTGCATTAACATGCACTAAATTCAGAGTCTTCTGAGTTCAGATGAATGAGCTGTTATCCCTACAGAATATATACCTTACCTAAGGACATCTGTGGGTATGCTCAAGGCTTTCAGGCTCTTTTGCCTATTTTTTACTGATATGATATTGTATCTATATGTGAATTCAGATATTCCATTGGTTTGAATCAGATCAAGTCCATTTATAATACAAAATAGAATGCATTTTTATTTTTGCAGAATTTGTGGAGGAGATGAGAGGGGTAGCAGTTAGTGATTAAAATCAACACAAAGCCTTACCTTAATCCCTGCCTCCTGTCAGCTTCTTCCTTTCACAGTCTCTGAGAAATTTCTTTGAAACCAAGTCTTTAGAAGTAACCCTAGCACTTACTGGACTCTGATCTCATAAACTGTGTTTAGAAGACATGGGAACATAGCTGGGATTTTGTAATGAATGTGCAAATGTTTTGCTGAATTTTGGCCTTACTGGCAAGTCTTCCTTCCTGAGCTTAGGAACCCTACGGTGAAAGTCAATGGCTGCACTGTGTGTTTGTTCTTTGGTGCTCCAACAGATTAATGGTTTAGGGGGTGTCTATAAACTCTAAATAATTTACTTAAGAATCATTTCATGAAGTGGGGAGGAAAAATAAATAAAAACAGCTCTGTTTTTCTGTTCAGCTGCAGGTTCTGCTTCATTTCCTCTTACGTTAAAAAAGTCTGCTACCAAATGCTTTTTTATCTGTCATGAGAGGAAAAAAATAGTGTTTTCTTTGTATTATGTTGTTAATCTTTCTCTAAGGGTTGGTTTACAGAATGAAGGGTATATAGGGAATGTCCAGCAAGTCTTACTTTCTTAATTAAAAATATAATTAGCCATCTATATAACTTTCAACTCTAGTGTAACACTGGTTATATTGAGTCTCTAGCTGTTAAGAGGCTTGATCCGTAGGTACATATGTAAGTCCAAAAATTAATGCTTCACATTTCTTTAAATTGATGTAGCAAATGTGTACTCTTGAATAGTTTGACAATAAATTATTAATTCTGTTTTACTATTTCAAGGACAGACCCTGAGTGTCAACTGTTGCAAACAGAATTAATATTTTAGTTTGTTCTTTTGAAGATTTAGCTGAAATTGCTAAAACATCGTCTACAGAAATGAATCTCTTGCAATCATCACCTAGTTAGATACAGGAAGCTTTTTCTTCAACTACTTTCAAATAGAAGGCTCAATCATGATGCTGAAAAGTGTGTGGTGAAAAAATGATGTGATAGTAAACCTTGATTTCCCCGCCCCACCCCCTTCATGATCCAGATCCTGGGTAAGTTGTAATGAGGACCTAATTGCAGCTTTCCAGTAGCTGAAGGGAGCCTACACAAGATGGAGAGAGATCATTCACTTATAGGAGCCCGTAGTGACAGAACAAGGGGTGATGGCTTCAAACTGAAAGAGGGCAGGATTAAATTAGATATTAGGAAAAAGTTCTTTACTGTAGGGTGGTGAGACATGAGCAGGTTGTGGATGTGACATTGTGGATGCCCCATCCCTGGAAGAGTTCAAGGCACATTTGCATGAGGCTCTGAGCAATCTGATCTAGTGGTGGCTGTCCCTGCCCATTGCAGGGGTGTGGAAACTAAATGATCTTCAAGATCCCTTCCAAACCAAACAATTATGTGAGTCCATGACTGTGATATGAGTCCCCAAGTTTTACAATACCTGTATTTTAAATGGCTGGCTTTGGTTTTGTCTGTTTTCTGCCACCTTCTCTCTTGTCTTTCTTATTACATCAGCAGCACGACATTGAGAATCTGCAGATTTGCTTTCTCCTTTCATGATACAGACAGCTATCAGCTTCTTATTCTGAAGTTTGTAGGGCAAACATTACTATTATATATTCTGCAAAAAAAAGTTACAAAATGTAGTGGCTGAACTTACAAAATGTGGAGTTTTTTAATGAGATTCACATATAGTAACTGCTATGTTTTTTTTTCTTTAGGGTTTACTATCTATTACTTTTCTGTTTAGTGTACGAGATATGCACTGTGATCTATAGGTACATATTCAGATAAAATAATTTTAATGCAAGTTCACTACTAAATGAAGATGGTACATTCATTTCAATGAAGTATATCAGTACTATGGATTGGTAGAATAGTTTATAAAAGATTCCAGAAGTACTTCAAGTATAGCAAAAAAGATGGTATTCGGCATTAGGACTATATGGAATTTTGGCCTAATACATGTACAGAAATAAATTTCAAATGTGTACTGGGAATCTATTAATGAAGGGAATAGTCTGTAATTAAAAATAAATGAAAGATTTCACATGTGTAGCACAAAAACACAGCAAAGAAGCCTGCTATGTAAATTACTTAAATTACTTTTTTTACATGAGCTTTGGTGAGAAAGGGCTTATGATAGATCATAGAGCGTGTTGGTCTGTGATGTCCATTTGTTGTATGGGCTTCTGTTTCCAAACTGGGCTTCTCCATGCCACAACTATAATTTTTGCTCTTATTATATAGCAATAAGGGCAAATTTTCACATTTTGTTTTATACTATTTGTAGAATGTAGCTCAGCAATGAAATCTAGGAGATGTTGCACTACAATGAATTATTAATTCATCTAGTGTCATTTCCTGCCTTTGGAAATTCAGTGGTTTATAAAATTGAGAGGAGAAAGAGGAGCAAATTATATTCTTGGATAATTGAAAAAGCTAGTGTGATTGAGGAGACAATTTGTTTCTCTCACACATAACTTATCACTGTATACCATGGAACAGAGTCTCAAATAACTCTTCATAATACACTGGCTAGCACAGAAGCATATGTTATGTGTCTCCATTCAGCATGCCTAATTAAATTTTGCTAAGATATTTGTGCAAAGATTTCTTGCTGCATTGTGTGAAGAAATGTCATTAGAAAGAAAAAAAACCAAATAAGCACAATTCTTTTTTGTCTTTAGAATATATTTTATGTATGGGGTGGAAGTTTGGGGGGATTATTGCAGGCAAATATTAGAAGAGATTCCAGATACCAGAAAGGAAACATAAGAATCTTTTCAGATAATAAGTGCAAAAAAGCTGTAACAAGTGGTACCAATCTAATGAGTTTTTCCTATCATGAGTTTGATTTATTTCTTTCATTTTCTCTAAGTTAAAGAAAAGGGTATATAGACTTAAAGGAAGCATCCTTGCATTAAGACTCAAATACTATGGGGCATGAAAAACTGGGATTTTTTCCATACACCATTGACATATTTATGATAGTTTGTTCCTTTATTTCTGTGATTTGTGAGGTATGCTCTCATTTTAATTTATAGAAAAGTCATTCTCTGTTTGTTGAATTGGCCACAGTTGAGGTGCACGTGCTTCTTGACTAATATGAGTGTATCTGAGTGACTCGAAATATTAGCAATAATTCTGTTGCCTTTTGGCATCTCAGGGGATAAACCAAAAATGCTGAGACTACACATAAAGTGAAAATTCTATATTGTTTATTCTTTTATATGTTTTTTAGATGTCTTTGGTGACTGAGTTGCTGTAGCATTAGTTGGAACTTTGATCTGCTTATAGTTTTTTACATGTTTGGGTTTTGTTGGTCTTTTTTGTTGTTGGGATTTTTTTTAAGGTGGAATTTTATTTCTGTCTTGTTTATTACTTTATTCTCAGTTCATAAGTGTTGTGCTGTTTAATCTGGACAGTGTATAACCCTTTAGACAGATTGTTCTTTTTGTACTTGCACAGTCCCTGCTGTGGGCCTACATATGGATATTATAAATTCTGCAAACAACATGCATGTCTGAAGTTTCAGTGAACTCAGACATAAAAGCAGGGAAAACCACCTTTTTCATGCAGTGCTATTCACACCACCACATCACCACAGGTGAATTCACTGCTACATTCTGCCATCCTTCAGGCGGGGCTGCTGGGCTGTGCTGGCTTGCCCAGGAGTGATCAGTGTTCTGGTTTAGCTAGCTAAGGTCCATGCCTGAAATCGAGTGGTGCCAATGCTGCTTCAGCATGTGCAACACCACATTTTCATAAGAATGACCTCAAGCTGCTTCTTTAGGCCAGTAGTGGTAAATGTATCACTGTGGAGTATAGTGAAATAGTTGGATGAAATCTTGGACGTGAGCCGGCAATGTGCACTTGCAGTCCAGAAAACGAACCCCATGCTGGGCATGGAAAGCAACGTGACCAGCAGGGCAGTGGAGGGGACTCTGCCCCTGACTGTGCTTCCATCAGCCCCACCTGGACTACTGTGTCCAACTCTGGGCTTCCCAGCATACAAAACACGTGGACATGATAGAGTGGCTCCAGACCAGGTCAGAGAGCTGGATCACCTCTCCTGAGGAGACAGGCTGGGACGGCAGCGGCTGCTCAGCCTGGCAAAGAGAAGGCTCTGAAGAGATCTGATTGTGTTTTTTCTAAATATAAAGGAGGCTTAGAAATCAGACACAGAAATCCTTCTTACCTGAGCCTGTAGTGACTGTACAAGGGACAGTGCATTTAAACTGAACAAGGGTAGGTTTAGATTTGGGTTTATGGTGAGGGTAGTGAGGCACTGGAACAGGTTGCCCAGAGAAGTTCTGTGTGTCCCATCCCTGGAGGTGTTCAAGGCCAAACTGAGTGGGGCTTTAGGCTTTGGGCAATCTGGTCTAGTTGAAGATGTCCCTGCCCAATAACAGACCACTTGAAGCTAGAAGATCTTGAAGGTCCCTTCCAACCTAAACCATTCTACTGTTCTATGAAAAGAATGCAGATTTGATTTGTGAAGGCGTAAAGATATCTGGGTGTGCAACACCCAGCCTGAATGTTTATATCTTTCTTAATGAATAGTGAGACCATAAATCTTGACTTTGAATTTGAACCCATATTTAAATAAAGTCCTGGTTTGGTCAGGTAGCTTCTTCAGTGACTTTGGAAGGGGTTCAGTAGAAGAAAATCTCAGGTGTCATTTACTGCATTCTGCTTTTGCTGCCCAAATAGATACCGATGCAGGAAACCTCTGTTGTCTCAGATTTTATGTCTGAAAAACATCAGTAGCATAGTTTCCAGTTTTACACATGATTCTTACCTAGTTAGATCATTATTATTATTATTATTATATCCAGATCTTCCCACTTTTTTTTCTGTACTGCAGTTTTTAATGTATTCATATACATCTCAAGATCGCAATAGGTTTGAATGGGATTAATTTTTGGACAGGCTATGGTGTTATCATTGCAGAGAACTTTTTTATTGAGCCTGAGAAAGACAAGGGTTTTGTAAAAAAAAAATTAAGTAACTTTTTTCTTATGTTAATCAGACATTAAGATCAATGTTGCCACAATGAGTAAGAATAGTAGTTCCTAAGTAAAAATAACAGTTCCTGAGTACTAGATTACTGTTTATAGTTTTCTAAATTTTTATTAAAAAATAAAAAATAGGCTGCTTGGCTCATTGATTATGATCATGTGCAAAAGAACATAATAAATCTCAAATTACAGTTATTACATAATTATATATCATTAGCTTATTATATTTTTAAAATTTTGACTGTCCTCTACAATTAAGAATGTTATTATATATGCATTTTTAATTGCCTTACTGACCGTTATTTTTCTGTTATTCGAAAATCCTTTGAATATGAATATAATTTCAAAAGTGTTTCCAGCATTCATTTAGGCATTTCATAAATGCATGTTTCTGGCAGACTGTTTGTTTAGGTAATCAGCTCTTAAATACTAAATACTGCATTTCAGTTTAGTTTTGACATGGATAGGAATGACTTGTCAAGTAGCTTTTGTAAAAATGATATCGCCAAATACTTTTGCAACATAATATAAAAGGAATGTTGAAATATAAAATTATATTTTCTTAGAGAATAAGTAGGTTGCAATCTGGTAAAAATATTCTGCAGAATAGCATTTCTTTTGAAGTTTTATGTGAACTCTGAAACTAAAAATGTTCTGAAAATAGAAAATAATCATATTTTTAATAACATCATTTTTCCATTATAAACTTTCAGAAAAAAATTAAGTATCATGAGCAACATAATTAGCCATAGTAAAAATAAAAAATTAAATAATATGGACATAGTGTTATTTCTCTCATGGTACATCAGAAAATACAAACTTACAGAAAAATCTAATGAAGCTAGTGAATATATGTGGATTTAGAAGAAAAAGAATACTGTCTACTAGAGATTGAATTATGTGTAATTTGGAAAAAAAAAACCCACCTTCTACCTGCCAAGGTCATGCAAACCTTGGAAATGTTTGGGGGTTTTCTGTTTGTTGGGGGTTGGTTTGTTTGTTGTTTAAATCAGGGTATTGCTCTGCTTTCACTTTTGCTGTCCATCTTCTGCACTGCCACTGACCAAACAAAGTTTTGGCCATCTTATCTAAATTCCTGCTGTGCATAAATACAGCTCCTGATTCAGATGGATAATGTAATTGGCTGTTTATGTACAAAGTGCATAAACCCTTGTTGGAATGGCTGGAGATTTAATGAACACCCTCATTAGAGTGAGATTATCTCTTCATTTGACAAAATACAGACATCTGTCATAAGGCAAGCTGAATTATTCTCTGATTAGTGTTGAGTGTTGATTTGCTTAAACATGAGCCTCTAGTGCCATTTAAAGTGCCAGAGGGTATCTCATGTACCCCGTACTGTGAACTTTGACCTTCATGTCCCACACACTTTCCTCACACCTTTTATGTTTGTTAAACTTCTCATATCCTCGGGTGTGTCCTGGCCTGTTGCATGTTCTAAGCCTTGTACTGCTTGGATGATTGCCTGTCTTGCCTGTAATATGGTTTTTGGCATATGGCTAGGATTGTGGAGCAAGTATTTTATCAAAATTGAGGGGGTTAATGTACTTCTGTGACTGCTGCTAATTTTTCATATTCTTTTTAATTTCTTCTGGGTAGGTTTTATTTGTCTCCCAGTTACCCTTATCTGGATGTCCCTTTATTTCATATAATGTTCAGAAATTTCTATATCTTTCTTGTACCTCTGATATATACCCTGAATGCCAGTTTCATCATGTCAGGATGTTTAAACAGAGCTGCTTTAATACGTGGTTTTGTAGTTTCTCGGTGTTCTCAATCCCCAGTTTTGCTGCTAGACTGAACTCAGTCTCCTCCTAGACATTTTGCCAGCTATTCAGCAGTATTCATTTCAGGCCACCAGCATTGCTGCCATGTACACAGCAGTTGTCTGACTTGCTGCATCCCTTCTTGTTGTGCTTGAAAGCCCTTTTCTCTCCTCTCATCGCTGGGCTTTGGCAGCCTGGGGCTCGGGAGAGGAGGCACAGTGCCAAGTTCTCACAAGCTATCGGTCTTGATTTCCAGAGCAAACCCTGTGAAAGGGTGCTGTGGATAACATGGCCAGTGTCAGGAAGCACAGCTCAGTGGTTCTTCACATACACACACTGTTCACATTACCAAAACCCACTGGGGATTGGCAGCAGCTGCTGTGTCATTGCTCTGCCACCTGTCCTGTCCAGGGCCCCATGGGGCCATCTTCCACAGCACATGCAAGGAGACATGGCTCTGCCTAGTTCACATTGAGGAAATTGCCTTTTAAAGCATAATATTACACATGAGAATCCAGATTTTCCTCCAAAAATTTATGGCTTAAGAAAAGAGTGGCAGAGTGGCACTTCTTGGTGAGGAAGGAAGAATCAGTCTGACAGTTGCCTGCAGGCTCCTGACCAGTCAGCAGGGCCATAAAAATCTCACTGGGAGATTCTGGAAATCCTGGAAAGGTGAAGTGACAGAAGATGGCTTAAAGTGATGTAATTCAGTAGATATGAGGCACCATCCCACAAAACCAGTGTATACAAATAAACATCAAAGCCCTGTCAGAAGTGTCTTCTCACTTGGGCCTTTCCCACAGAGTAGATCTTCCATATTTTGAGTTTCTGTTTCTCAGTGGACAGAAGGCACTTACTGGTTCCTGGCCACACACTTATTCGAGAAACTTCTAAGCTATTACAGAATGCTTAATTCATTTATTTTTGCCTACATAGAATAATTATAAAGCACTAACAATATCCTCAGTGCCTGTAGTCAGGAAAACATTTGTGACGCATGGGAGCATGGCTGATAAACCATTCTTGTGAATTAAACATTTTTCTGCTTGCTTTAGTTTTGAGCAGTTCTCCTCCTCAAGCATGCATCAGATATTCTGTCTTTTGAGTCTGAGTGGTACAGATAAAAACATTTTTTAAGTAAGGGTTGGTATTCATCTGAGTAAGCTTCTTTACTGATTTTTGCCATTCCCTTTAACACGGAGGTGGTGAAAGAGATTTTATCTGTTTTTATCTCTGTATACACCTGTTGGTGTATACTGAGATATATTTCTGTCTGAGGAAAACTTGCATGCCATGAAATCCAGTGTTTATATTGGAAGTGGTCTTATGTGCCACATCTGTGCAACCATGGTGTAAGGTCATAGCAAAGACTAAGGCCTGTTCTCCTCATCCTCTTTTCTGGAAGTTTGAAATATGTTGTAATAAAGGGATAGCTTTGGAGAAATGTCCTCTCAAACAGCACACATGCTTAGGTCAGAAGATCCTGTACTTTGTTTTACATCTGCTCACTGATTTTCTTCGAATGTAAATCTGCCAGATCAACATCATCCCCTTCCATCCCACAAGTCACCCAACAGGCTCATTGACCTGCCCATTGCGATGCTGGGCCTATTTTATTATTTCTCTTGCATTTCTGTAATTCTTCATGTTACATCTTCAAGTCAAATTTGAATTCATTAAGATTAAAAAAAAACCTGTGGGATATGAGAAATAGGGGTTCATGAACCTAGGAATGAGTACTATAAAAATGCTTGTGTAATTTTAAGAGAGGGGTCTGCCTTTTAAAGTACCTCATTAGAACTTAAACAGAGAAGAACTAATGACCAAGGACAATGCTCACTTAATTTCCAGAAAGCTGATAGCACTCCAGCAGTGTCAAGGGAAACTTTGTTTTGATGTCTTCATGACAACACATGGTTTTAGACCACCTGGGTACAAGGCAGGGTGCTGGGGAAAGATAGGCTGGATATTTGTTTATAGTATTGTGGTTTAACTCCAGCTGGCAGCTCAGCACCACCCAGCCACTCACTCCCTTACTGGTGGGATGGGGAGACAGAATTGGAAGGGTAGAAATGAGAAAACCCAGGGGTTGAGACGAGGACAGTTTAATAAGTAAAGAAAAAGCCTCACATTCAAGCAAAGCAAAGTAAAGAATTCATCTACCACTTCCCATGGGCACTTCCCAGGTGCTCCACCTTCCCCAGGAAAGCAGGGCTCCATCATGTGTAAGGATTACCTTTGAAGAAAGCTGGAGAGGGACTTGCAGGGCAGTAGTGAGAGGACATGGCACAACAGTTTTAAACTGAAAGAGAGTAGGTTCAGCTTGGATGTTAGGAAGAAATTCGTTACTATGAGGGTGGTAAGACAATGAAATGGGTTGCCCAGAGAAGTCATGGGCTCCTCACCCCTGGAAGTATTCAAGGCTAAGTTGGATGGGGCTTTGAGCAACCTGGTCTACTGGGAGGTGTCTCCCCATGGCAAGGGGGCTTGAAATGATAGTCTTTATCCTTCCAAACCACACCATTTTATGAAGAGGAACATCCTCATTTCAAATGTCCCTCCCTTTTTTCTTCTTCCTCCAGCTTTATATGCTGAGGATGATGCCATATGGTATGGAATGTCTCTTGGGTCACTTGAGATGAGCTGGGTTGTGTCCCAGTTGGGTTGTGTTCCTCCCAGCTCCCATGCACCTCCAGCCTCCTCCCTGATGTGGTTGGGTGAAGGGCAGAAAAGGCCTTGGCTCACTGCTCAGAAACAGCAAAACCATCTGGGTATTGCCAACAACGTTTCCAGTACAGTCCTGAACATTGCCAAAATACCTTACACTGTGAAGAAAATTAACTCTATCCTAGTCCACACCAGTACTGGGGGAGCAGGCCCAGGGTGACTTAATAGGTCTTCTTTATTCATCCCTTTTCTAGGAGCAGCCTCAGTATTTGAACAGTCAAAGTTTGTTAGAAAACTTTGGAATCACATCCAGAAATACCCTTGGTAATCCACTTTTGCTGTTTCCTTGTGCCTAAAATGCTCATCCACTCAAGAAAGTCAAATAACATTCTGGTCAATAAACACTGGGGAACTTCAGCTCATTGGCTGATCCCGTGTAAAAGGCATTGACATCAAAGAGTTTGCTGCTAGATACTTCGGGAGAAAAAAGCAAAGGTCAATAAAAGCAAATTAAATCCTCATTGCAGATTATTTATGTAGCTCTACTTCATTCCCATAAATTACACATCTTTCAAACCAGAATCTGTGCCATTGCTGCCATGTTAACAAATTCATCTATGCCACTTAAAATAACCAATAAGGCCCTTTAAAAAATAAAATTACTTCAGACAAGACTAGTAATATTTTCAGGTTTTCAGAATGGTCTTAGAAAAGTGAAAGGTGTTAAGCCCTTTGGTGCCTAAAGGAAGTTTTTCCTTTGTCCATCCTGCTCTTGGTGAATCCAGGAGCATAGTACTTGTATTGGAGATTGCTGCATTTTTTAGTTCTTGTTTGCACAACTTGGTCTGTTGTTTCCTGTTTCCTTGTACTTCTAGTGACCAGATAACGTTTAGGCAATTTAAGATATCACTTAAGAAAGGTTAGTCATTTAAGCAGCAGTTCTTTCTTCTTTAGGTATTTAAATTGCTGTGACCTTCTCAGCAGTTAACATATTGGACCTTCTTGAGTACTTAGAAGGTAATTGGGTTTTAGCTTTAAGAAAAAGAAGTATAATAATTTCAAAACCTATCAAGTATGGTTCCTTTCACTTCTCAAAAGGAGAAAAGACTTCTCAACAAAAAATGTAATGGCATTTACCTTCTGGAAAATAGCATCATGTATTTCAGTCTCAGATGCCAGGGCCAAAGTGTGTGAGCCCACCCAGCACACTGTGACATGGAGATTTTTTTCTGGTGTGTTTCTACATAGTCCAGTTTTGACATTGTGGTGTTACATCCAGTTTGAACCAGATCCAGACCTACACCAGCCAAGTCTGCACTTCACCGAGTTGTCCCATGAGGTGTTAATAATTTTCCTCACTATCATCTTGGAGTTCCATTGTCCAAGGAATTATTTCCATAGTACACCCGTTCTCTGAGATTTAGGGTAAAAAGCAAAAAGAGAGGAGAGATGAGGAGTTGCAGTGGGGCTGCTTCCTTTCACATCCATTTCATAGGGAGGATTCTGTAGCACTGTGGGACACAGAAAGTGGGCAAGGTCCCCACAGTAGTGCTTCCATGCCCCCAAAATAATTTGGTTGCATTCAGATGAGAGGAAGAATGGAGGATGAAGGATAGAGGTGGTCTATGAACTGCCCTTTAAGTCCATGGATGATCACTGCTGTAGATAATGCTGTGGTCATACTGATGCGTTTTTTCCTAATTGCGTCTTCCAGTTTTTCTCCCCAGGGGACTCTGTGGTTTGATGCAGAAGTAAAGCTAATAATACACAGGGTTGTTTGAGTTGGCAGTTGTCCATCCCCTGCCACTACACTGTGCTCTTTCTGCCTCCTCAGAGCAGGCAGTGTCTGTTGCCAGACTTGGGAGTTGGCAGGCTCTGTGGGCTCTGCTGGTTCTTGTGCCCAGCCCTGAGCAATGCTTCCCTCCCTGTGGGCTCAGAAAGTAGAAATCCAAGAAGAAGTAAAAAATGAACGCATGACTAATTGTTACAAGATCAATAACTGACACATTTAGGATTGCTCTATTTCATTAATTTTTAGTGCAGAGGTGTTCTGCACTGCATTCAGCAGTTCTACAAACTGGCTTTGCTCTTCAAATAAGCTGTCAATGATAACCTTTTCTCCTAATCACCTCTGGAAAAAAAGAGTCCCTTAGCCAGGCTAAGGGTCCAGTACTACCTAGGTTCTGCACTGGTATGTGGAAACTCCACATGTATTCATTACCAGATGCAAATATTTAGAAGGAAAAGTTTTTTAAAAGAAGCGAGCATGCATAATCTTAATGCACATAAAGACTAAATGAGGGCTTTTGGAAAACACTCAGTACTCTAGCCCCTGTTCAATGCATCACCACATAGAAGATAACTCCGACATGAAAGATGTTGCCCTTGTCACTCTTTGTTTCTGTCACTTTCCTGATCTGGTGTTGGCCACTCTTCTTGCTGGCTTTCCTCCACAGACAGTCCGCAGACCACCCCCAGCCAAATCTGAAAGCTCTCCTGAGCTGGAGATGGAGGCAGTCTCATCTAGAGCAGTGCTCCAGTTCATGTTGCTTTGTTTAAAGATGAATGTGGGAGCATTATGTGTTACACAGCATATTCTGAGGCAGTGTGTGCTTTTAAGGAGTAACTGTGCTTTATTTCTCCACATACAAGCAGAAAATTTCCCCATTAGCTTTCAACAAAAGACAGACTGTGCAACAGCAGTTTTCTTTCCCCTAAGGATGGCAGCCTGTCATCTCTATTAATCTTCCCCACATTATTGTCACCTGCATGCTTTGTTCCTATATGATGAATTTTTACACCAAATATAGAAAACTAGTGATATTTGAGAGAAAGTAATTCCCTTGACAGACAGTTATGGACACAAAGATGGAAGTGGATGGAGTTAAATTTTTGAGTAAGGCCTATGCCATGTTTTGTTTATCTTCTTTATTGTGGTTATTTAAGGATTTTTAAATCAGCAACAAAATTTCCAGGGAGTGTTTTCCTGTTTCTTTCTTTTTGTTGGAGGTTATTTTATATATTTTATGAAGTCATTTTGTGAACTTAAAGGGATATTTGTCCATTTAAAGTTGTAAACATTCGTTACAGTCGACATTACTGAGGCCATTCTTAGGGCAGCAGCCAATGCATTTAATCCAAATGGGATCTCTGAGCTGTCATCAGAATAGAAAAGGTTGAATCATGGGTGTTCTCATTCGCATTGCTGTTTTTCTTTCATAGTTTTGTTGTGGGTTTGTTAGGTTTTTGGGTTTTTTTTCATTACTTTCAATTGAAAAGGGCCTTGATTGTTTTTGTTACTCAGGTTCTATTGTTGGTGTACGCTGGAGGTTTGCAGTGATGCATAGCAATGAACTTTATTGTACATTATAGCACTATGTAACATAGTATTGAGATCATATTATTTGTTCCAGGCATTTTGTGAGATGCTGACTTAACATTTAAACAATGTTTATGTGGGTTATGAATTAAATTGTCCTTGCATATTATATTAGTATTGCCTCTAACTGAAAACCTAATTTTCGAAATTAAGAGGAAGTATTTAAGCTGCTTTTCCCACTAAGTTTATTATTACATGTAATTAATAGCTATGTTAAATATTCTAGTTAAAAATGTTTTTCTGCTTTTTTTTCCTCCCAGGCTTCTACTCATTATTATTAAAAATGTGGTTTGGTTAGGATGAATTTTGCTGAGGTTTCAGCAAAATATAGTGTTGTACTGACGTTTTTTCCTTGGCTCAAATTGAGTTCAATACCTATATTCCAAGGTACAGCATAGATATTTCTTAGAAGTGTCATTCTTTATAAAAATGTATTATTTTCTTGGATATTTTGCAATCTACTGGCTTAATAGCAAGTTGCAGAATTATTGCCTCTCTGCCCCAAGTTGAAAGAAACCTTTGTTAAAAACAGTGAAGTATAAATTGTCAGTTATACCTCCTGGCGCTACTGCAAACTTGAATACTTTGGATCCAAATTATTTCTTTCAAAGTTGTACAGTTTTTAGTACCAGCTCTTGCAATTTTACAGAACCAGGTAGGGAGACCAGAAAAGTATTTGTAAAGAAAGAAACCTTAAAATGGCAAGTAAAGGGAAAATGTTCAGCTTTGATACTAATAAAGTGTTTAAAAAATTGTTTCTGTAATATAAAGATCCAAAATTACCCTAAACACCCCTTATTTTCCTGCCACACCATTTAGCATTATTCCTTTGGGATTGGAAAGCTGATGAGAACCACTGAGGAAAACGTTAGCGAATTCATCAGGAATTCTCAGTCAGGACGTGGAGAGCTGTCCTAGCCCTGGACTGTGCAGCTCCAGTGGGAGGGTCCCTCTCCTTGTCTGGGGGAGGTTGTTCACCAGGGTGATGCTCAAATGAAGCAAACCTGGATTTGTTATGGTTTCCTGTTTGTGGAGGACAGCAGTTCTTTGGAATAGCAATCAAAGCAATTCTTTGTTGGAGTGGAACCTAGGGAAGGAAACTAGGGATGGAAACTGGCTCTCGGAAGTACTCTCTGAGACAGCTCCTGGCAACCCTTCTACTACTGAAACAGCTTGTTGGGTGTGCTGTGTTCAGGCTGACAAAACCCATCACCCCTCGCTGCATGCCTGGGGCAGGACCATGAGTGGAGTTCCTGTCACAGCTGAGCTTAGAGTACACATGCTCTGAGGTGTTTGTCTTGTGCTCAAGGTCTGGAAAATTATAGGAGAGCAAACAACCAAACAGACAACAACCCTACAACCCAAAAATTTTTAGCATGTTCATTTCTGTAATGAATGAAGTGCAATGGAGTCAAGCAAGCAAGAAAATACCACTTCTTTTTCCACGTAAAATTCATTAGAACAGACAAGAACATGGGGGAAATAAACCACATCCATGTATAAATATAATGGGATTATTTTTTTCATGTAATACAAAATTATACTTTTAATGAAAGATATTTCAGTATCAGCTTAGGAAAGGCACTTAGTGTAAGCAGAGTTACTTTGACAGCTTAATGTGATTAAATAAGCAAAATTGAAGCAGGAGAAAGTGTATTCAGTTCAAATACAGTGTTTTAAAATTCCTGCCATATTATTTCTAATATCTTCATGGAAATCAAAATGAAACTTGGAGGCACTTGAGTCTTTTTGTTCCTGCCAATTTCATATGCTGGCAGCCAATACCTCTTTTCTTGGCCTGTTGACTGAAAAAAAATTAAATGAAAGAAGTAGCAAAATTAGGTGGTTGGATTACTTATTTCTTAAAGCTAACACAGCCTCAATTTTAAAACTGAGTTTTCACCCTGTAGGTAGTCTAGTTTTTTGAATTAGTCTGTACAAAGCTATGCTAGATGAAAGGCATACTATACATGTATATTTATGTAATATGTAATGCCTCTGAATCAACAAAAGGAAAATTGTACAAGCCATATCCAACTTTTCATTCTTTTTATTTTCTGAGTATTTTATGTAAGTAAAAATACAATACAAATATCAAACATATAATGTGACTCATATCCTATATAACACTGTGATATCCTAATAGAATGCATTTGAAAATCTGGTTATTTTTCATTAATTTGTTTCATGTTGGAATTGATGAAGTGTATTAAGCATATGTCTAATCATAAACAGCACTACTCCATTCTGCAAAAGAAGCAAGCACTCTGCTTTTAGTTGGCTGGCATATTGTAAATCCATAGTCCTGCCAGCTTTGTTGGTCTAAACATTTATGAATGACAGTGACTTCCGGTATGTTTGCTAGTTACAGAAGTGGCCTCATACTTGTTTAACTCATTTTTATGTCACACTGTCTTAGGTTGCAATGCAAGATGTAACCCAGAGTATGTATGCTATTGCCATCTGTTAAAAACAGCTAGGGCAGTGTTTCTTTATCTCTTCCACCACCCATCCTCCCTCCAGGGCGATATCTTCTGTTAATGGGCCATTAATGCTCACTGCATAATTGATAAAATTACATCATCCCATTGTGAGATGATCCAGCCAAGGGGAGGAGCCAGCCATTCCTACCTGGATAAAAATCTGAGATTCAGAATACCAGGGCAGCCTGTTTCCACTGGTTTCCCAGAGGAAGACTGGACCCACGTCACCTCCACTGGATCTTCAGAAAAAACTACACCCTTCTATAGGATCATTGTTACAGCAGAACCACATCTGTCACTTGAGGAGAACCGCAGCCATGATTTAATTGGACTGTTACCAACACCCTGACCAGCAGGGTGTCAGGCTGTGTTCTGACTCTGTCAGTGTTTTCTTTTTGTTTTTTTGTAGTACAACATTTCCATTTTCATTTTCCTAGTAAAGAACTGTTATTCATATTCCCATATTTTTGCCTGAAAGCCCCTAATTTCAAAATTATAATAATTCAGAGGGAGGGGTTTCCACCTTCAAGGGAGGCTCCTGCCTTCCTTAGCAGACGCCTGTCTTTCCAAACCAGGACACATATATATATGGCATGCTATATAAAATAGGAGTATTATTGTTCATCTTGATAATAGAATTCTTACCGTGGTCTTCTAATTGAAAGAATCATTCTTTAATGCCAGAAAGCTGTCAGCTATGCCTAATGAGGAACATAGAAAGTCACAATGGACATTTGGAAAATTCAGTAGCAAAATAATTGGTGCAAAATCGCAATTCAGCAAAGCACTAATGACCATGTGCATAATCTCTTGAAATGTCTATTATGCCCACTTTATGTTCAGCACTTTGGCTTTACAGATTTATTGAGAGTCAGATGTGAGAACAGGCTGCACAGTTCACGCCAAATGGTTTGCTTTAAACCACAGCCACCTCTGGTCACTGACAGGGGCAGACAGAATGAATCACCATGTGCCAGTGCAGGGTGGGATGTGCTGCTCAGGCACACACAGGCCATGAGCTGAGCACTGTCAGTCCCTGGCAGCGACTCTGGCTGCATTTTGGGACAGCTGGGATGTTGTTCTGCACAGGTAGCAGCGGGCATCTCTCTTGGATTCATGGCAAAGCTGGCCCAGGAGAGCTCACAGGCAAGAAGGATTCAGAGGCAGAGGAAAAGGTGACCAAGGAAAGTTGGGCAGCACTTGATGGTGCTGTAGTGAGCAGAGCAAATTATTGCATGGTTGTATCTCTGTGCATTTTAAGTATACTTTGATGAAGTACTTAGAGATAATTTGTTTCTGATACTAACATTAAATTTAAAAATTATATCCTTCAGTTGTAAGGTTTACTAGAGTTTCTCATTCTCCATTGTACCTACCCCATTGTATGTACCTTAATATTATTGCTACACTACCATCCATTTTGCTCTTAACTTCAAATTGGTGGGAAATTGCACAATAAAAAAAATTATATATACATGCATAAATATATGTATGTATTTATTATTTTCTAAAATAGAGGAAAATAAAAGTCAAAATATTTTGAAAAGCACAAAACAAATCAGTGTATTTGGCCTTTATTTTTCTCCCAACAAAAGCATCTCATATTTAAGCAGTTCACATGTCAGTAAAAGTAATGAACTAACTTACCAGCACTCCAGCAAGGCATTGCTTCTACCAAAAAGGATACAGCAGCTATCTCATACATTACCTGAAGCTCCAAATACTGTCTGACTGACTGTCCTGGTGGGCAAAAGAGACTGTAAGTGTCCAAAGAAATCAGTGAAGCTTCAGCATATATTTAATGCTGAAGTGCTAACCCAAAGAAGGATGATGTTAGTACTGAGCGTAACAACTCTGTGTCAGAAGATCATACTTCCCTGCTCTAGAGGGGGACTTGCTCCTGCTCTGTCTGTAATCCTATTACATGGCCATTTTAATGACCTGATTAAACTCTTACAATGAGTTCTCCTCCCATTACTACCATCTGAAAGCTCTCTCCAGACAAAAATAATTTATGGTAGTTGGAAAATTAGTTCTTCAGTTTCATTTTTCTTCCTCTTTCTTTTTTCTTTTTTTTTTTAATATTTTTTTCATAAATAACATATGTCCCTTCCAAATCTACTAGGCAAAAAGCACAAGCTATTTTAAATGCCTCTACTGAAAGATACTCCCAGTACTTCTGAGCATCCTAGTAATTTGTCTTTGTACTTATTCCAGCTTCAATCCTAAGCTCATTCATGCTGCATTGGCTGCAGTAGCTGTTTTCAGTGAAAGATTTTTGATCAATATGTCTCATTCTGCAACAAGCAAAATGCAATATAAAAACTGCAATGAAAACCTCACTTCATTTATTACTTGGCTTAGAAACATAAAGCTGGATTATACCAACATTTACACATACAACATTTTCCAATGATGTAAGTAAATGACTTAGTGCTTCTGCCAGAAAAATTAAAGCAGAGAGTCTAAATAGAAATGTTTATTTTCAATGCAGTATAATTTACATAGAGCACAGAAGTAGATAGTTAGAAATTCTGAATTAAACCTGAAGTATTATATTTAAGAATGCATAACGGTGGGAATTTTAGTATTTCTAAGGTATACATTTATTAATGCAATATATACAGTTAAATATTGTGTTTCTTTTTTTTACATTATATTTTCTGAGACCATGTGCACTTCTACTGTTGTGTTGTGTGAATTTTGGAGATATGCTTTCAGAGATACAATGTCTATGAAAAGAGGGATTTGGCTGAGGAAAAAGTATACTCTTCTTATCTATGTAAGCCTAGCAAAGCATTGCATAAGTCCATTTAGTCCTGAAAATAGTGTATGCAGATGCTTTCAGGGACTGGCCAGGAAAAAATTAATGCATTAAGTACTGTGATCCTGAGCCCTGGGGCTGCTATGCTGGTGAATAATGCAGAGGATACAGTGCATTTTGCATCTGAACTTTGTGATTTCTCTCTGTTGCCTACATATTTAGGTGGGGGTTTTTTTTGTTTGTTTGTTTTTTGTTTGTGTTGTTTTGGTTTTTTTTTTTTGCAAGTCTGTGGCTTTCTTGGTTTTTTGGGGTTTTGTTGTTTGTTTGTTTGTTTATTTTTGTTTGGGGTTTTTTTTTTTTTCCATTTAATTAAACCTTAGCACAACTGGCA
Source organism: Cisticola juncidis (assembly GCA_013400215.1). Lineage (NCBI taxonomy): Eukaryota > Metazoa > Chordata > Aves > Passeriformes > Cisticolidae > Cisticola > Cisticola juncidis. The sequence continues at coordinate 933,339 of VXBR01010763.1, forward strand.
TTTTCAAAATAAAAGCATTTTAAGCTGTGGTAGAACCTGAAATGCAGCTCCTATTATTCACAATCTTAAATGTTTTTACTAATTCGTATTCACTTCACAGTCACAGAGTAGCCATCGTAAATTGCCTGGATGGTTCTAATGGAGCCACTTTGCTTTTGCTCCTTAATCTCACTCTCTCCTAAAATGGCAGTGACAGTGTAACTCCATTTTCAGAGTATGTGCTTTTAAGGAACATATCATGGTTGATTTTTTGAAAAGTAGTCATCCAGTCACAGCAGGGGGGATTGAGTGCCTTTAATTCAGCAATTATATAATTAACTGAGAAGGCAGGAGAGGCCTCCACAGGAAAGTGAAGATAACCAGTGTTCTGTATTTTCTAAGTGTAGGAATGATGGTGGTACTGTACCTAATGCTCAGCAGAAGGTGACAGTGGGCACATTCAAGTGTCTGAGTTTATGTGAGAGGTGGGGTTTCATGGCTGATGCATTCATCCAGTTGAGATTTAGAAGTTGTACTGTCTTTGGAGGAATCAGTACACCCCTGAATGAAAAGAGTAGTTTGGGAAGTATGGGTGTGATTTGGCTTTGACAGACAACTTTGAAACTGTGCTTTGTAGGAGAGTCATGTACCTGTGGATGCTGATAGCCTGGTCAGAGGGAAATTTTCCTGTGAGAAAGCTCAGTGGAAGAACTCAAAACAATCCCTGCAGCTGGTGTTTTGCACTTGTTATTTGCAAGATGTTTACAGAAGGGTGTCATTTCTAGCTAGCCAGTGATGATGAGAGGTGTCGATTGAATAACCAGTCATGTCCAGCTGTGTCTGAAGAGTCTCTAAAAGATGTGATTTCTACATAAACCTTGCTGTATGCCATCCCCTGGGGTTGGAGTCTGTGTCGCTTCATTCAGCTGTCCCTAGTGCAACAGCAGCATGTACCCATGAATTGGAGGACAGACACGCTTGAGGAGCTTTGCAAAGTAAGGGGGAAAAGGCCTTTTTCCACTTATTTTGAGTCGTCCAGAAAGAGGGATTCTGCAGTCGTGCCATGAGAGAGACAGAATATGAGACAGCAAGACTGATTGTGGCTGTGGGGTTTATTTTCTTCTGCTTTTTTTTCCTGAAAGCAGGATGCTTAGTTAGTGGAAATGAACTGTGAATGGAAGGGATCAGCTCTGTGCTGTGCCTGAGATAATGCACCCACCTTCCAGCAGACAGAAGTAGTGTTTCTTTGCATGTTGCAGCTCTACAGCACCTGCTTTTCAGCTGTATGTGAGTTTATCCCAGACTGAGGGCAGAGCACACCATCTAAAAATGTTCTCTTCAGCCAAGTGAAAAACTAACTGCTGGGAGAATGAGGTGAGCCTTCTGGTCACTCTGAGAAGAAGTTTCTATCTATTCCTAGTTATTTCAGGTGCCTTCAGAGACCAGCTGGTGCAACCCAATTTGCTCTTTGAGACCTTTGGCATTCAGCAAAGCTCATTGTATCCTTCCTTGCCTTTCATTTCCAGGTAATGACAAAACGAATGACATGAGCTTAAAACATGATTTTTCAGATAAAATGTTCAAAGGCAAATGTACCAGTAAAGTTGTCAAACATACTTACAGATTTATGAAGATCTGTGGCATCATATTCAGTGTGTAATGTGCTAGACTACAAAGGGCAGGACAGCATGTTCAAGTAGAAAATAATTCTTAAAGTCTTTTAGATTTTCTAAAATTATAATTTTGAATTCAGGCTGTAACTCTTTGTCAATATCCTATTGCTATTTCCTAAATTTGTCTTTTGGTGTCTAGCCCGTCTAGCACCAACAGAGAGGGATGTTGTTGGGATGTAAAACTTCTCTGGGCTCTATCAACAGAGGCTGAGGGATGTCCAGAAGTGTGAGGGCTGAATTAGAACCTTCAGAGAAACTAAAATACAAAAATCTACATAGACATGAGGCAGGAATGTAGGTTTAGTTTTAAATAAGTAGAGTGCCTTAAATAGATAAGACCCTGTATTAGTTCATAAGAGAAGCCCTAAAGCCTAGTTTAAAGCATTGCCTTTTGCAAAGTTAACTAAGTTCTAATCATAACAAAAACAATGTAGCCTTGCTAAACCATTCCTAGATGGAACGGATGGAGTCATATATGTAGAATTTGTGTAAGAAATTACAAATACTGTCACACATCAGTCTTAGCTTAGGATAGGTCCAGCATGACTGTCGAAACGTTGTGTTTTTACCCGATTAGTTAAAAATAGAATAAAATGCACTGCTGGAGGATGCTAGCATGCTCACGGAACACAGATTACAGATGCCATTGTTGTTGGTGCTGCTGATAAGGTGCTGCTGCTTCTGCTTGGGACACAGAAACTTTATGCTAAAGGCTTTCTGCATACTGGCACGAACTGTAACACCAATGCCTTCCTGAGACTGATTCTAGCAATGCAGTAAAGGACTTCTGCTTTTACAACTACCCAGCTTTTGGTCTTCAATGAAGATGCACTAAAATCTCAATGACAAATGGTGCCCCTCCATTCTCCTAGTACTTCCAGAACTTCTTACTTACTCTCTTTGGTTGGGTAATGCTCTTTCTGCATCTTGTAGAGGAAGAAAGATGTAGCATTTCTCCACTTTGTTAACAGAAAATGCGTGCCATACACCCTTTACCTGAACGTAGCAGGAAATATCAAACAGGTAGTTTTCTTGTTCAGAAAAAAAAAAGCTTTCCTTTAAGAAACCTAAGTCCAAGCAAGATCTTTTTCTTGGCTTCCTCCTGTGAAGACTTTCACATGGACTTCTATGTCTGCTTACCTCTGTTTTTTTGTTGGGAGGCAAAAAGACCTCTAGGTGCAGCCAAATGGGTGCTGGGTCCTACATTATGTTCTGTGCTGCAGGTAAAAACTCCACATTGGATTGTTTCATTTTTCCATTGAGGAGCTTTGTGTGCCTGCTGGTTTTAACCTCTCGTTGCGCAATGTGGTAGTGATGTGTTCTTTCAGGTAGCCCAAATGGGTGATGTCCAGCGTGAACAGCAGATGTGACAGCCTCTGGTGAAAGATGGAGGCACTGGCAGATGTAACCTGTCTCCAGCACAGACTGTGTTTTGCTGAACAGCACTTGTAGCTGTCCCACCAAGTCTGTTTGGCAGTACTGCTGGTGGCACATGTATGTCAGTGCTTGGGTCTCCACCTTGCTCCCAGGGCTGCCTCAGAGGCTGTGCCAGGCTGCCCCTGTGGACACCAGGCAGCCTGCAGAAAACCAGACAATGGTCAGCAAAACAGAGCAGCACAACCTTCTGCCTGTGCCTGATCAATGGCTCATGGTTTTTAATTTGTCAGTAACCAGAGCTTATCAGGCAACAGTGAAGTAGCTGCAGCTATCTCTTCAAAACCCAAAAAAGATGTGCGAAAATCTGGTGCTGTGCTCTAAGACCACTGTTATCCATTATATAGAGCACAGTCACATCCCTTTCCTAATCTACTAGGAGCAGAAAAATCAGCAATGAAAATTGTAAAGGCCTTCAGTTTGCCTATACAAACCTAAATAAACAAGGTACCAAAAAAGAGAAACCTATTATTTTCTGGCTTCATTACTGCATTTTATGTACCCTTTCCTTCTAGACCTCTAACTCTTTTTCCCCTCAAAATGAAAGCTGAAATTCTGTGAGCAGGGAACAGAAGGATTGTGTTTCCAAGTCACCTGTTTCTTTATGAACAAGCTTTGGAAACACATAAAAAGATTCCCCCAAGATTATGTTTGTAGATATGTTCTACCCAGCTGGGTAGAAGAAAATGAATGGAAATAAGAGAAATTAAATACAAAGTAGTCTACTGAAACAGGCAAGATAAACATCCCCATCTATTTAGATGAGCACTGTAATGAGCTGTACTGGAGACACTGAAAGATATGGATGTGCTTAAACTGTTTGTCAATCATGTTGACCAAAAGTATTGCAAACTTAGAGGATGCAGATATTTAAATGTGAAACTAGAATGGTTTGATCTTTCAGTGCAGAAGACTTAAGTCTAAATTAAAATACATGCATGCTGTGCTTAGATTCAAAAAGTGATAGAAACAGCAGGTGGCTCAAAAGATACAGCATGGGTTGATTACAAAGCTAGTCAGCAATCATAGGCCTCATGTGCTGGTAAATGTGATGATTTATTTCATCTTGGACTTTGTTTGTGCATTGACCCTTTGTGCTCTGGCCTGAAAGTAAAACGTTCTCAAAACTGTACTTTTTAAGTTTTTTTAACAGTGTGTTTCTAAGTGCATTTCAAGGGGGTGTTACAAAGCAAAGGAAAATCCTTCAGAGTTAAGATTAATGCATGGCACTTCCAAGAATGCATCTCCCTAAGTCCTGTGTTCACAAAATAAAATAAAACTTAAAGCAACCGATCACATCAACACATATGCCGAAGGCTCCATTGGCTCTCAGGCAATCTCAGGGAGCCCTACTTGCTGATCTAGAGTTGGACTGGCTGGGTCTGGCAGTCAGGCTGTCCTCTTCTCCCTTCTAACCTGCTGAGACTGTTTGTAACACAGCCTCATGTTCATTTTTTTTTTTTTTTCCCCTAGAAACATGTTATGCAATAGCATACAAAATATTGTGCAATAATAGCAATAATATTTGCTGGCCTTACATTCATTTCAGAAAATAGATATCATCACAGCTACTTAGCCTCTTAAATATTTCCTTTCTGTTATTATCAATATGGCTTCAATAAGATAAGAAGAATGCACACTGGACCTCCCTAAAGTTACAAATATTTCAATTTTATGTGCTGATCTAGGGACAAGGACTCTGAAATTCACAGGTAAAGCTACTGCATTTCTGCATTTCTGCATTCCTATCAATACTCGCCTAATTTGAAGAAACGGAGTTTTCTGCTTTCTGTGCAAAGGAAATTTGGCAGACCTCAGTTTGTTAACCTTTCCTCTCTACTTCTCTTGTACAGAGATTCTACCATTCTATGTGACAGAAGATGCTAGCAGCACTTGGTCAAATATATTCTCACTGTTGGAATGAAAGAAGAGCAATTCCTAAGCACAGAACTAAGCACAAAACCAAAAGGTTTTGGACTTATATTCTGCCAGCTGTCTGAAGTTGGTTTTACATAGTCCAGTGTCATTACTGCATTATATGCAGATTACATTTATTTGCCATAATGTTCTCCTGAAAGAAGCATTTAATTTCTCTCCCCACACAGCAGGATGCTGATCTCCATTTCCACAGACACAGAAGAATCAGATCTCCTGTCCTGTGGCAAACACGATGATTCATCACATTTGTCCCCCTCCCTTGTGTCTGAGGAGATGGTGGCAGGAAGACAGCAAACCCACATGTGAGTGGATGAGAGGCTTTGTGGGCAGTGACTCGTGGGGACCCCGTGCCCCAGGGAGAGATGCTCCTTTGCCCCATGCCTCTGTCACCAGGTGCTGGCAGCAGGGCCAGGTGACCCTGGCAGAGGCAGGCACTGGTGAATGCAATCTGCCAAAACAGCAGTAGCAGGGAATGCTTGACAAAGAGGATTTCTTTGCCACCGAACGTTTCTAGCATACAAACACCCTTTGATAGAATGGGATCCAGAGAGATACTGGGGAAAAAAAAAAAAAAAAAAAAGAGAAAGGCAGGCAAGCATCTTTCCTTCCTTGTTAGCCATTTTACTTGTAAGTCCCTGGTGGGTGGAGGTCTCTCTGTGAGTATGAGGAAGGGATGTGCCAAGGAAAGACATATGCAGTCTGGTGCTGGAGGAGGCATTGCAGCCCCTGGGACAGGGTGCAAGGAACACGTGAGGGACAGCAGAAGACTGGAGGCAAGTGAGCCAAAGGGTGGTAATCCCCATCAGGGCCAGAGGTTGAGGAGCACTGTTAATGGAAATTTTCCATGCTCAGCTTACCAGAGAGGCATCTCAAGTGGTTTCTCCAGGCTCCTCCATGTATCTTAGGGGAGTGCAGTAACAAAATATGATGGCTACAGTGCCATTGTTCAGACTGCAGAGGAGCAGAACCTGTCCTTTCATGATAGATTTACTGATTGTGAAAGAATATAATTGGTAAATGACAGCTGAGAGAGGGTTAATTAATCAGCTCCTGTGGTACAGCAGCATTACCACAGGTCCCTGAAGGCTGAGCACCATGTAGCTTTTCTGTTGGGGAACTCCATCACTGTCAAACCCCTCAATAACTTACATAAAGTGAAAATAGAACAAATGGAGTTTCTCATAATTAGGTATATCATCTCTCTTAACCAGAATGCGTTGGCCAGTGTCGCTTTTGCAATCACTCTTTCTGAGTGGAATAAGAATTACACTGTGCCACAAAATAATAGGTGTGAAGGTGGTAATAGTGACAACCCACGTTTGCCTGATTGCTTGGGTTTCCACCTCTTTCTTTGCTTTTTGTGTCACCAGCAGTGCAGCATGTAAGTCAATTGTAAAATACTGCAATTTTCATTCAGCATGCCCAGTGAAAACAGGTAATGCTTAAATATGTGTTTGGAAGAGCAAATTCAATGTTTCAGATTCATGCTGGATATATTATCTTTTCCTGAGCAGTTAAAATTACGTCTCTAATCCTTCAGTCAGTTTCCAAAGCACTGCCAGCCGTCTTTAAATTTGTCTGACATGGTTCTATTACTTTTCTTTTTTTTTTTCCTTCATGTTGATATTTTTTATAAAAGAATCCAACCTATGCTACATGCTTTTTTTTCCCCATTTTCATAGTTGCGAATCATATTTTGATTTCTTCTTTATTAATATAATTTGGACAGATCCTAAAAGATACTTCAGTCCATAAACTGATTTATTCACCTAAGCTCCCAAGTCATCTTGAACACCAGCCTCAGCTTCAGATGACTCACCCTGTTTTTTTCCATTGGGAGCTCCATATGATTCAGGCTTAAAAATCTAACTTCTGGATGCCTAAATCAAGGTACATGAACCCCACTCATGGGACACAAATAATTGTTCATTTTTCCTGTAACTGTCTTTTCAAACCGGGATCTTTGTCTCAGATCCAGCACGTCAGCAAAGACCTGGGGTTGAACACAGCCTTGGGAGGGAGATTATAATGTCTTTGAAGAACCTGAGAAATTTGGTCTTTGCACACTTTGATTCAAACCCCCTAATATTTAGATGGAAAACCTAGCACAGTAAGCCAAGTCTCTTAGGAGCTGAAGCTTTGCTGAGTTTCTGTGGTGCACGTATTCTTTGTTTAGGAAATACTTTTTATTTTTCCCTTTTTCCAATTTAGGAGGAAGAACTAGAAATGTAATTTTTTCAGCATTAAATATCAGTCATAGCATTTGAGGATGTTCATACAACGGTAAAAATATCCTCATCTTTTGTCTAGAATCTGTGGAGATAGTCTGCCATAAACAGGGTTATTGTTCAGTTTTATTTTACGTTCATTTGTACTGGTATTGAAAATGAGCAACAAGGGAGACCACAGGTGCTAAAGCAGTAAAGAACTGGAAAACAAATAAAATGCTTCATTTTCAGACAGAGGCAGGTTACAATGTTTCCTGGGAAAAAGCTTTTAATAGAAGGAAGTTCTGTGGTAAACTCATTGTGACATTGGGCAGAATTGACTAAATTTGATTGATTTAATCTGCATATTTTTTGATTATCTGAGATATGGCTACCATGTAATGAAAATTTTGCAACAGTCAAAGCCTGTGCACAAGGTTATTTCTTCTTGCATAAATCTGAGCACATAAAGGAGGTTGGAGCAGTGCTTTAAATTGCCAGGGATGATCTGGATGATAAAATTTAAGTGCAAAATGAATATTAATTTTTAGTGCAGTAAAATTAGCTGACTCTGAAGACTGCAGGTACTTAACCTTTTTGGGGATACAATTATCTGTTTTAAGCTGAATTCTAAAATTATTTTACTCTTTCAATTGTGTGTATGTTTGGGGTTTTGTTAGTCCATTCTGGTTTGGGTGCCGTGCAAGCGTGCATGGGAGATGGGAGCTCTAGGCAGAGGATCTGGAGCGCTGGGCTGTGAGCTTTCAGAGGGAATGCCCTGGCTGCACTTTGTCACTGACATCTGGACATGGCCACAGGTGACCTCTTCAGCCCGGGGTGAGCTCCTCTGAGGGGAGTGCACACCTGGTGTTTTCTCTGGGGCACTAAGAAGAACAGCGTGAATTCTGAACATTGGACTGCCTGGGAGAAAGCCCTTGCCATCCTTCAGGCTACTTCTTTTGTGACTCCAGGATTTGAATGTACCTTGCAAAGGAGTCAGTCTGCCTTCCAGTGAGGAGGTATCTGTTCTTAGGTAAACAATGTATTCGAAAAATTTGCGGTGAGGAACACTGAGGTTTCCACTGAATCACAGACTAAGTTACCCCAGCTAAAGCTACCATCATCACCCCAGCCAAATTATCTCAAGATAAACAGAACTCATTTTGACTTCCTTTACCTTTCCTTTACAAGTGGTGCCTTTTTAAAGAACTCTCTCATGATACAAAGTTCAGGTCACGTCCAGACTGCACTGCCAAGGAGCTGCTGTTACCTGAATTGTACGTGGTCTGAGTACTCTGCACATTCCATGAAAATGAGCCTTCAGTAAATTTCTATTAGCATAGCTATAATCACTAGTCATTAAAAAATCATGTATTTTACTCAGATTCGTTTGTGGCTTATAATGGACTAATATCCTTACAGATTTCCATTATGAGAAGATTAGAAAATGTGTTCTTCATCTTTGCAGAGCAAACCCCTATCATACCTGAGATGACCGAGAATCTATCTGCAAGCTATTCTATTTGCAGTTAGTAAATCTGTCAGACATAAAAATCATGGTTCCCCAGCACAGGAAGGAATATGTTGGATCAAGTCCAGAGGAGGGCCACTGAGTTGTTTGGAGGGATGAAGCACCTCTCCCATGAAGAAGAGCTGAGATAATTGGGATTGTTCAGCCTGGAAAAGAAATTTAGGGTTGATATAATTGTGGCCTTCCAGTACCTGAAGGTAGCCTACAAGAAAGATGGAGAGGGACTTTTTACAAGAGTATGGAGGCACAGGGTAAAGGAATGGATTCAAACTGATAGTAGGTTTAGATTAGATATTAGGAAAAAGTTCTTTACTGTGAGGATGGTGAGGCACTGGATCAGGTTGCCCCAAGAAATTGTGGATGTCCCATCCCTGAAGTGTGTAAAGCCAGTTTGGATGGAGCTCTGAGCAATCTGGTCTAATAGAAAGTATCCCTACCCATGGCAGGGTGGTTGGAACTAGAGGATCCTTAAGATCCTTTCTAACCCAAACCATTCTATGATTTACTCTGTGATATTATGCTGTATGTAATATTGTTATATTCATTTGTCAACTATTTCTAGCACCTTTGTGAGAAATCATCCAAGAACTTGCAATTTATTTGTCTAAATGAATATAGTGTGAATAATTAGATTTTTAGATAGTAGAGAAACAAGTAATTTTACCATTGAAAAGTGTGTTTGGGTTCTTTATCATTATGCAAAACCTAATTCTACAAGAAAAGGTAAAGTGAAACTTGCAACATCATGTGACTGTTACGTGGGAGAGGGAGTGCATAATTTGCAAGACAATAAAATTCTGGCCCAGAAACAGGATATGTTTGTGAAGGACAGCGGCACATTGGTTGATTTTTCAGTTATTTGATTTATCTTTAATTCAAAATACTTTTTCAGAATATAATGTATTTTTAAAGTCAGCTCAGGTATTGAAACATTTTCATCTGTGTAAATGCCATTAGAGATACAGTGTTTGCCAATTATTTATGAACTTCCTTTCCCCCTTCCACTCCCCAGAGTTCAGTTTGTCTCTGCCATTGTGGCTTCCCTCCACTGATGTGGTTTCCACATCACTGCATGAGAATCAAGGGGATACAAGAAAATAGTGGTCTCTACTAAATTTGTGGTAGGATGCTCAAATCCATTTACTGCTTTTGTTTGCAATGTTGTGGTTAATCAAAGGAAAGCCTTAAGGAAATCATTATTGACAATCAGCCAGGAAAATGAACTTTATAATACAGTTTGTCAGACAGGTCTTTAAACTGCTGGAAGCCAAACCATTCCTATTACCTTGCCTGAGCCAATATGGCAATCAGGGAGAAGTCACTTCCCCTCTATCCACTGTATTTAGGGAAGTACATTTCCTCTGTTAGAGGTTCCATTCCATTTCAGGGTGCAAAACATTAGTGAGGAACCCTACACAATGGTGGACACCTGTTAGATAAAGCAATGAGGAGTTAAATGGGTTCATCAGTTTGAGCTTTTAAACCTTGGGCTTGCAGGACCTTCCCAGTTGTATTTGAAAGGGTTCATCAGACATAACAACATTATCCTTCAAAAAGTCCTGATGCATGGAGGGAGTGGAGGAGGCTGCCTCTACAGGAGGTGAGGAGGTGAAGGCAGCCAGCAGTTCTCCACTGCTGCAAACTTTGAGTTTGCAGCTGAAAGTGGCTGTAAATGGCTTTCCTCTGCACTCTTTCAGCTCTGATTATAGTGAGCAATCAGAGTGGCTGAAGTGCCGCCTTGCTTTCCAAATGAAGCACCTGTAATACTGTTTTGATCTCTTTTGAATGCTAATTAGTAATAGGATTTTTAACATCAGAAGTGGGTTCCATACTTGACACACAACCACCTTAAGCATACACGTCTTTGTAATGGTGATAAAAGACACATCAGTAAGCAACTCCAGCTGTCACAGAACAAAAACATGATAGAGCTACATGTTGGGGTTTTTTCTTCTCTGTGTATGCAACACATCATGCCTGACAGTCACATGCCCTGGGTTCACAGTTCCAAATGAGACAGGAAGACTTAAGAATGAGCTCAGTCTGCAACTCCTGAAAGTTGCAGGTTGAAAAGTTTGGTTAAGAGCATAAGAAATAGTGAAAATAGAAAATCTTTCCAAGAATTAATTGTTTAAGGATGTGCTGAACTGCAGGAACATCAAGATTGCCAAGACTCTGGTATTTAGCATTTCCTATCCAAATATTTCCATATTCATAATAATCCTTTTCTTCTTTATCTGTTTTGATTCAAAATGGTTTAAATTGGGGCACCAAAATGGTCTAGTAGAGTTTTTGCAGTTTCATTTATCTTCCTTTGTTAAAAATTGTTTAAAAAAATATATTGATATAGATACTGAACACGGAGCAAATTTTGTCTTTAGATCTGAATGTCATGCCTTCAAGATCTTTCTCCTGAAATAACATTATCTAGAGTCTGTGCACACAGAAAGAGGTGGTCTTTATCACTGGAGAATTTTTATTACTGTTCAACTCATTTTCTGGATCACTTATGAATAGTTTAACAGAACACGTTCCCAAATGGTTCTTGTGGGATTCATCTAGCAACTTCTCTAAAATGAACACCTATTTCCTGACTTCCATAATGTGTAACTTGATGAGCTCTCCAACTGCTGCCTCATTAAGGAAAAGGGCAGAAGCTCCACTTTTGTATTCAATAGGAATGTATTGGGAACATCTGTCTTACTTAGTTCGTTGTTCCTTTATGAATCCCAGTGAAGCTTAAGCCTGAAAGAATTATCAGATCTCCTTCCCTGTCATGTGCTGCTGCTGCCCAGACACTTCAGTCTGAGGAGTATTCCTGTAGACAATTCTGGCATCTGTAGATTTCAGGGATGGGAAGCCACTGAACAGGAAATGACATGGCCACAATTTGGTGTTTAGGATCAAAATCATGCCCAAATCATGGGTGTTTGAGTTCTTTTGCAGCTATAAGCTGAGTGAGTGGGTTCCATAGATTGGGAAAGGCTTGGAGGTCTCTTTGTGTAGGTACCTACAATGGCAATTAGGCTTTGAAATAATACCTACATGCAGCAGGTCTGTTCTTTAGGCCTGTATAGAGGAACCATCCTTCATCAAGTGAGTGGTTAGGCAAGCATTTACTTTCCAGTTTGTACTTGGAGCCTTCATCATGAAATTGGGTTTAAACATAAATAAATTAATTGCCAAAGACAAGCTTCAGGCTTCTTTATAGTCAAAGTTAAGAGTACCTATTAGAATTCCTCTGATGATTTATTTCAAAATACAAGTCTTTTGTTCTTCTTATGCATTAAATAGCTCAGATATGGATTTTTCCCTCCAGAAATTTTTCTGTGGTAGAAATTTTCTTTCTACTATTTCCTTAAGGTGGCCAAGACCAGTCTTTAAAGCACTTGACTACAACTGGAATTTACTTTTATTGCAGTTCAATAGTGCATAGCAAAATAATTCATTCAGAGCCTGGAGAACTGCAAAACATTTCTTTTTATACAAGTCTCTATTCTTAAGAACAGAATATCCCTTGCAAATCTTGTGATTCAAGTGATATTTATTCTTTGGAGAAAAAAATATGTTCTTGTAGGAATAATATAATCATAATAAAATTTAATGACAGAGAAGGAACAAAAAGGTAATACAGATACTTAATTTAAATTTTCCTGTTTGTACATTTTAAATAACCAATACTGGCTTTTAATAAGCAAAGCTTTCACAAACACTAACAGATACAAAGATGGACAGATATAAAGATAAATGTTTCCTGATTAATAGGAATTGTTGATAAATAAATTATTGTCAGTTTATGTTAGTATGTTAGTATGTTAGTATGTTAGTTTATGCAGCTAACCTTCTTTTCGAGATGACCGATAATTTGTCGTCAGCTAGCTTATTCAATTGCCTAAAACATCAGTAGAGTTTTTTTTAATGTCTATAACATTTGTATCACTTTAAGGTTACTGTTCATGCTCTCTCTATTAAAAAAAGGGATTAAAATTTATAAAACTATTGGCTCCAAACATAATGAAACAGAGCTAGATTGATGTAAGAGAACCAGTAAAATTATTTCTGGAAAATAAAACTGACAGCAGAGAAAAAGAAGGTATATTCTCCTCCAACCAGCGTAAATGAAGTTATATCTGCTTTCCTCAAATGATGTTTCTTTTCTGCCAAAGGCTTGTTGCTTTATTTTTGACACAGTAAGCTCTTAAAGTTCTTACAATGTCATCAGCCTTTATTATAGCTCTCTACTCTTCATTTTTTCAAATCACTAAATAACTGTATTTATCCTTTTGAATGTGGTGATTTGGCTCTGGCTGTCAGCAGCCTGGGTATAGTTGAGCACAACCCTATGTCATAGAAGGAGCCCTTCCTAAAGGGGTGGTGAAGTTTGGGAATACATTCTGTGTGCATTAGTTCTGCTCTTTTTGTGCAGAGACTCATCTCTAGCAGTAGCTGTAGCCATCTCAGTTTACACTGGGGCAGAGCCCAAGCAGTTCTTTATACCCTGAGCCAGGCACCTGTATAATGTAGCATTGGTGGAACTGAAAAGTACATTGAAAGCAGAAGGCCTTATCCAGATATATATGTAGGTTTAAAATTACACACGTTTATAAGCTAAAAAAAGAAACAACTATATTTCCAAGAGTGCTTTTCAGAACTGGTCATCAGAGGCAGTCAGTTCCCTGTGTTGTCTTTTCAGTGACACTGGTAGCCCTGTGTCCCAGTAAATGTGGCGTTGCCATTGCCTGTTACAGGTTGCAGGCTTTGTGCTAAAACCATAGCACAGGGTGAGACCTGCCAGCTTTTGTCTGGACTGCTCAGGGTCTGTCCCCACCTCCCTTGCAGCTTGCTGACTTTTAGTAGCCCTTGTCTAATGGCTGAGTGATTTCTACCTTCACTGCTTTACTTTTTGCCTAGGTTTGTGCTATATCTGTAATGAACAGTAACAATAATAAATCATTATTCTGTGTGGAGGGTGCTTCTATGGCCCTAGAATAAAAGTGCTGCACAGGGGAGGACAGGGTTGGGATGGAAGTGGGGGCATCGAAAGCAAAGGCATGGGATGATAAGGAAGGCTCCAGGACTGTAAACTGGGACTAGGCATCAAGGACAGCTGCAGGGCATTGAAGGGACACAACAACACTGCCATCTGGGTAAAATCACCTCATGAGTAACGAAGCACACATGCACAGCAGGTGTAAAACTTACCATATCTAGTGAATTTGAATGGGAAATGGAGTTGCTAAAAACTGGAGAAAGAACAATGTATATAGCTTGTTTACCATCCTAAAAATAGCCCCCAGTGCTTCCTGGAGAGAGGAGGAAGAAATTATTGCTGTCGGATTTTTGTGTCTGTAGTGGGTTGACTTTGTCTGGATGCCAGGCACCTACAAAAGCCTCTCTATCAATCCCCTCCACAACTGCAGAGGAGAAAGAAAGTATCACAAAGGATTCATAGGTTGGGGTAAGCACAGAGAGAAATCTCACCAAATACTGTGAAGGGCAAAACAGGCTAGAATTAGAGATAGCAATTTTCACTAACAAAACCAGAGCAGGATAATGAGGAGCAAAATAAGACCTTAAAACTACCTTTCTCCTCACTTCTCCCTCCTTCCCAGCTCTACCTCCTGTCCCCCAGAGGTGCAGGGAGACAGGGAATGGTGGTTAGAGTCCACTCAGTTCACCACAGGTTATTTCTGCTGCTGGTCAGGAAGAGGAGTCCTTCCCCTGATCAAGCATGGTGCCCCTTTCACGGGAGACAGTCCTCCATGAATTTTTCCAACATGAGTCAATCCCACAGGCAACAGTTCTATGCATGATACTGCAATATGGGTCATTGTTCTTGGGATGCAGTCCTTCAAGGACAGGCTGCTCCACCATGGGTACCCCACAGAGATACAAATCCTGCTAGGAAACCTGCTCCAGCATGGGCTGCTCTCTCCACAGGTCCCTGCCAGGACCCTGCTCCAGCACAGGCCTCCCATCAGGTCACAGCCTCTTCTCAGGCATCCACCTGCTCCAGTGTGGGTCTCCTCCCAGGGCTGCAGGTGGATCTCTGCATGCCCTGGCCCTCCATGGGCTGCAGCTGCCTCACCATGGTATCGCCATGGGCTGCAGGGGAATCTCAGCTCCAACACCTGGAGCACCTCCTGCCCCTCCTTCTGCACTGATCTTGGAGTCTGCAGAGCTGTTCCTCTCACATGTTCTCTGCTCATCTCTGGCCACAATTACATCTGAGACATTACTTTTTCTTTCTCCTCCTTAAATATGTTACCACAGGGGTGTTAGCACTATTCCTGATCAGCTCAATCTCGGCCAGCAGCACGTCTGTCTGGGAGCCATCTGGGACTGGGTCAGCCAGATACTGAGGGAGCTTCTGGCAGCTTCTCACAGAAGCCAGCCCTGTAGCCCCCCCTCACTGCTGCCAAAACCTGGCCATGCAAACCCAATGCAATATCTTGCATCAAAGAGCTCAGGTATTGCAGTAGTGCAATTCGCATCAATGTTGTCCTCTCCACGCTGAAGCCACTACCTTGGGATGCCCAGGGCAGTGGAAGAGTGACTGTAAAACCAGGGAAAGAGTCAGACACTAGAAAGTTAGTTTATGTGTCATTTTTGCCTGCTCAGAATTTGAGCTGCAATCATTAGTATGGAACTAAAGTTCTAATAAGTCTTGGATAAAAGGAAAAAAAAAAAGAAAAGAGTTCTTTTAAGATATATTTTTGCTCATAGTAAAAGTGTAACATCTTGTTTGGAGTTCAAGCAAACAATATTGTAACTTGGTTGCAACAAATTGCTAATTAGACTCTCATAAATAAAAGCATGACATTTTCTACTCTCATTAATTAAGGCAAAGTCTTCTTCCTGCATCTGAAGGCGTCTGGACTGGAGTGATCCCTAGTTGTGATCATAAGTTTTAAAAAGAAAATAATCCTATGAAGCGTCTTTAGGCATGGTAATTGTGTATTTCTTGAGGATCTTTGACTTCCTACATAAGCTTTGCAAACTTGCAATTCATTGATTGTATTCAATGAACATCTTTGGCTTGGTTAATTCAGGGAGCAATTGTTTAATGCCCAGATGGTTCTTAGCTATGCTGTTTTAGCTTCTGCTTAGATTTGTACAAATGTAGAAACATTTTTAGGTGTGTGAACTCTATTTCTGCTCTTAGTTTTCAGGCAGGGAATTTAAGCACAGATCATTAGTTGTTGGTCACAGTGGTGACCATCTGTTGCCTCAGTTTTGGCACATACCACTTTAGTGTGTTACTATTTTTCCTAAACTTTTTGTTTCCCCTCCAAAGAATTTCTATTTTTTCTTCATTTAACCTTCATGTCAGGTGTTAGGGTTCTTTCAATAGAGGTTGTCTTATCACCACATTCTTCTGCTGATATAATCTTTTTTTCCTTTTTACCTCTCTAAACAGAAAGATGATCTAGGTATGGTTTAGTACTGCCTAGCCGTTAAGATTTTGTTGCATTTCATTATGAAAAGCATCAGGAAATAAAGCACTGAAGCACCTGTTTGCCCAAGACAATACTGAATGTACACAATTCTCTGCTCCATTTCACTAAAGTAACAATGAAAATTTTAATGATGAATCAAGTCTAGGAAAAAAATCGTTGTCACCTGTATCTTCTGTAATTTCCTCTGTTATAGGCAATGTTCTTTCTAATGCCTGCATTTCATAATGGGGTCTCTGTGGCTGACTGCAGGTGTTACAGACCCTCTCTCTTTGCACTACTGTGTGAGCTCTCTGCACATACTCAGCACCTCCATCTTCTTCATTCTTCTTCCTGGAGTGACAATAACTGGTTTAAAAACAGAAGTCAAGGAACAGCTAAGGTCTTGTAGCTTCATTCTGTACTCTGCTGAATCTCTTGCCAATGCCTCCCCAATTATCAGATTGTTTCTCTTTTTTGTTTTGTTTTGGTTTGTTTTGGTTTTTGTTTTTTGTTTTTTTTATTTCTCCACTGATGGGACTTTGACCTGAAAGTTTTTTAACTCTGATGCCAGTACTACCAAGAAATTAGTTCACTGTTACCTTTATTACAGTCAGTGTGGCAGACATTTTGATTTTTTTCATTTAGGTCCAGATTAAAAATTAATAGATTTGTATTTGTCAAACTGCATGCTCAATAATTTTCTGCTGTAGCATTGCACATTGATCTTATGAATAATGCTTGTGTAGCAGCAGCCCTGTGATTATCATCTTTGTCTAGTCTCTGTACTATGCTTTTCTTTGTAAATTCTTGCAAGATATGAAATCTATTGCAATTCTCATATTGTTCCTCAAGCACCCATTGTTTCTTTCCATAGCTGTATTTGTTTCATTATAGGATGTTCTTTGTATTGTATTGATGAAATTTATCTCTGAGATCTACACAATTCCTATTGCAACTTTCTTTCCTATTATTCTTTGATATTCTGTTATTTCAGTGTTACAAGGCCGCCTTTGATTCACCAATCTGGACTGTGTAACTTTGTTTTCTGTGCAAACTCCATTTCTTTCAACTTTATTCCGGTGTTTTATTCAAGCCATTTGGCCAGGCTTCTAGACAGAAAGCAGTTCTCTGTCAACAACATCCTTTTAAAATGTTAAGAATTCCTTTCACATCCAGAGATAATGCATCATTTTTCTTGGTCTTTATGTTCCTATCACTCACGTACTTCACTTTTGCAGAGGTTGGTACTCCTAATATTTCTGCTATAGAGTTTTATGAGTCATTTTCCCTGCTTTAGTCAACTGGAAATTATAAAACACAGTACATGTTTCAAAATACCTGTTATCCTTAGGAGGGAGTGGATTATAGAGCCACGCATCACATTGAAGGTTGATGGACTTCAGCATTGTGTGACAGACACTCTAAGGATGAGAGGAAGAAGAGAGAAGGAAGGGAATGAAGAAAGCCTGAAGCACATTGTATAAGGGGAGCTGGGTTCTGTCACTCTTGAGAAATCAAGGGAATTGACGAGCAGATTGGAATGGAAGAGGATCAGGATGAGGGGCAGTTGGCTCTGGAGGATGGTGTGTGTTTTTTCTGCCATGCTCAACCCACACTGAAGTAAAACATTGTCACCATGAACTAAGCAAGAACCATACTGTGAACCTGAGAGTCACATTGTGATCACTGATCCAAAAGCCCAAGGAATCTATTCCTTTCCTTTTATAAAGCAGAACTGATCCCAGGTTTGTTGTTTTTCTTCCCTAAGATCCAGTGCCTGAGACTTTTTTGATTCAGTGAATCCATCAGGCTTTCAATGCACACCACCTTCCACTGTGAATCATTTCATGTCTAGATGAGTAAGCCTAAGCAGTTATCATTTCTGTGCTTGGGCTGTGAGGGGACAACTGGGCTGCTGGATGGACATTGGCTAAGGCTGTGCAAGCTGAGCAGGGCCTAGAAAACTGCTGGACAGGATGTAGGGAACTGTAGAAGGTAAAAAGCTATGAGTATCTGCCAAAAAGTACAGACAGCACCATGGGGAATACCTGAACCTCAGAGGTGATTAAGGCAGAGTTGTATGAGAAACAGCCAAAGTCCACAAGTAATTTCACTGGTGCCTGAGAGGCCACTAGGGCCTTGCAAAGCCATTAGCACCCAGATAGGCTTGTCAAGAACATGGTAATAAATAGATTTATGATGATCTCACTTATTCTGCCTTAATGTACCAGGTGCTGGAAAGTTTCATAATCCATCTGATGGGGTTTTATTCATTAATGGGGTTTTTTTACTTTTTTTAAAGCACAGTTTAGAGAATGTCCTGATTATTCCCAAGTCCCATTATTTAAAGTTAGCAGAGCTCACAGGGTTTTAACTGGACTCCTCTCCTACAAAACTAGATCAAGGTTGGGCTCCAGAAAGGCTCTCTAGCTTCTAATGGGAACTCAGTTATTGCCACCAGAGTATGACTAGCAGGAGGCAAAACCCACTGCTGTGCTGCACAAGGGGCAGCACTTGGGTCATCCTCCCTACAAGCAGTGTGGATATTGCACCCACAGCACCGACCATTTCACTGTGCAGTTGGGATGTGCGTGCTCATGAAGAATTGCAAAGGTGTTGTCCATCCCAGGTGTGCTCCTGGGAGGGCCTGTTCATCTGAACTGCCCTTGGAAAGCTGTGTTAGCTGCCAGCAGGTATCACCTGCCATACCAATGACTGTCTCCCCAGCATGTGAGTCATGTCTGTAGTTTGCTTGTTAGATGCCTGATACCTGACACATGATTAAATGTAGAGCTACATCCAGTCCCCAAATACTCAGTCATATTCACTGGCTTTGGGAAGGAGAGCTTGGTTCAGTGCTCACGTGGTCTGTGAGTGAGTTCTTACTCATCTCACCTGTAGTTTTCCTTAATTAAATTTCTTTGTCTCTGTACATACACTTGCAATAAAAGGAGCATTATTGTGACATTATTTTACCCTATGATGGGAAGAGATGCTGTGTGAAAATTCAGTCTTTAGCCCCGTGTGTTCCGCAAGAAGAAACCTCATTGGGTATCCTCACAAAGAAGTGTGTAGTATTTCACAACCTCAGCCTGTGGTTTCCAACAGCTTTAGAAATAAGCGCCAAGTAGTGACAGAAGGCATGTGCTGAACAAAAGAGGCAGGCTGCAAAATGATGTGTTGTAAGAAATCCTGGGTTTGTTCAGGAACTAAAAGAGAAACATAATTACCATTGTTGCCACTGAGGCAGCATATCCCAAGTATTCATTGTGAAATTATGTTGCTGATGTCCTAGCTGTACAAATTCCTCATCAAAATAATGAGCCAAACATTGTCCTTTTGCATTTTCTACATCTGAAAAAAAGGTCCAGTTTCTAAATTCTAAGTTTATTGGTAGTCTTTTCCTGAAAGATAACTTTTGAGACTTTCTGGCATTTGTTGGTTTTTTTTTCCCCCTCTCAGAATCTTAAAAAGCAACAGGAAAGAAACTTCCACTGATCACTGGGATGTATCTTTATAACTATTAAAAATTATTTCTACTGAAAAATCCATATCAAATTTTTCTGGGACCATTAATCAAATGTGAAGCACATTGTGTGATTTTTTTCCCAGAAAACTGAAAGGTACTGTAGCATCTCATGATGGACTTTTATATTATGCTATGATTCTTACGGACATTTCAATGAGATTTCAATGATAAGGTAAAATGACAAAGATAATTTAACTGTAAAAATAAAAGCACTGAGACAATTATGTCTTATCTTAATTTTTTAGTTTCAGTTGCAAACAAATATGTCAATTTTCAAAATTAAAAATAAAATAGTAGTTCACATTTATTGAGTAATGATATTATCATAAACTGCAAAATGTTGGCTTAGCATGGAGCCAGATCTTGGGCTCTAGATACAGGATGTATCCTTTGTGTATTCTCTGAAAAATCAAAGTCCTTGAGGCTGGATCTTCCAACACAGATAAAAAGAACTGAATACTTATTGTTAGGAGCATAGCATCTTGCAAATGTTTTTGGTAGCAAGCAGGTTATAAATGAGTCAAGGCTAAAATAAGTGAAGTTAACGCAGAATTAAATAAGCTAAATTGTAAGAGTTGTAATCTGTTGTTACAGTTTTTATATCTTACCTAAATGTTCATAAACGATTATTTTAGTATATACTAAAAAGCTATAACCTCTTCACCATTTTCAAGCAAATTTGTTAACTTCTTTTTCTGTGATAATATTTTCTGTATATATGTATTTTCTTCTAAATTCCATTTCTCAAAATATTTTTGAAGACTGAGAGTTCAACTCATAATTTCTTTAGCATTACTTATGTCTATCTTGTGTAGTAATGACACAGATTTTTCGTTACGTTGTCACAGCCAGTGCCACTAACATGATCACTATGTCTTTGATTTTTATGGAGCAGTAACTGCTACGAAAGTATTTTGCAATTTATATTTACTATCTCAAGGCTTTGTGTAAGAAAGTGGATGGACGTTTCAGGACATTACTGTAACATAAAGTAGGATTATTAGGCTTGTTTTATATATAGAAAATTGGGACCCAAAGATGGTTGATCTGTATCTAGGTGATTATTAGGTTGAGCTATTATCTAGGTTGTCTAGAGCTATACCTAGCTCTATCTGAGCTCTGTCTCAGCTGGTGTACACCGCATGGCATAGGTACCCTGACTTGGGACTGGGGCTAAAACTCAGACATCACTGAGTACTGAGAGCAGCTCAGGGGCCCTTGGCACACAAAGCACCTGGATCTGTCACAGCAAGTCCAGAGAAGGACCAGGAAGGTGATCAGTGCTGGAGCCTTCTGCTATGAAGAGAATTTGGGTGTCTCAGCCTGGAAAAGAGAAGGCTCAGGGTAAATTTATGGCACCTTTCAAGTACAGAAAGAGGGCAAGAAGGCCAGAGAGAGACTTTGTAAAAAGGCACATAGAGAGAGGACAAGGAGTAGTGGCTTTAAACTGAATGAGAGTCAGTTTTAGGTTAAGCATTAGGAAAAGGTTCTTCACTGTGAAGAACTGTGAACACTGTGAGACACTGGAGCAGTTTGGTCAGAGAAATTGTGGATGCTCCATTCCTGTGTTTAAGGCCAGGTTGGATGGGGCCCTGAGCAACCTGATTAGTGGAAGGTGTCTCTGTTCATGGCTGGGGCTCTGGAACTAGACAGTCTTTAGGTCCCTTCACATCCAAACTATCCCATGAATCTGTATCTCAAATAAAAGTCCTAGGGCATATTTTTCTTTGGTGATAGTAAAATGTACAGGCTGCAGATATTTATTGAAGAACCTAAAGAGTTTACTAAACAATGGTGTTCCAAAATGGTAAATGCATCTTTATTTTATGTTTGTTTGTGGGGGAGATTTTTTAGTTAAGAGCTAAAATTCAGACAGATGAATGCAGCTTTTCCATTATGGATTTAATACGTCAGTACTTCCTTCTGAAGTATTTAGCATTTTTTCACTGTGCTGATTAAAATCTGATTTAGATGATAATTATGCTGGTTTTATCATTGAAACACTCAAATTGATTTTTAAATCTTTCAGTGTCTTGAACTAGACTTTTACTTCTTGAAGGATTTAAAAGGCTGTTTATGTTATATCCTTCTGTCATGTTATCTGTGAATGCTAAACCACTGCAAAATTAGTAGATTTCCAGTTTTAAAAACCAAATCCACCCTTTCTTCACAGGAGGAAGAACTAAGGAAAAGTGGAGAAGCCAAATATGCGCACTTGAGTGATGAGCTCCACGTATTAATTGAAGTGTTTGCTCCACCTGGGGAGGCGTATTCTAGAATGAGTCATGCCTTGGAAGAAATAAAAAAATTCCTGGTTCCTGTAAGTCACTTGTAATGTTCTTCTGTGACAGGTTATGGCTTTGTTGCATTGAGTTTGTTCCTTCTTTAGACTAAGGAAAAAAAAACCTTCATCCTGTTCTGTTGCAGTTTCATCTTTAATTTTTTTCCCCAGGGAGATGCCAGACAGGCCATTAAGTGTCACAGTTGATGCCTTGATATATTTTCTAGGTGTTTTATTATTTCCATTTGTCAATGTTTTTTGCTTTCCTTTCTTCTTTTCTGGAGGAACTGGTAGATTACTTTTTTTTTCTGATTGCAGACATTAGTCATTTGTATGAGAGTGCACTTTCAAGATTTTTAAGTATTTAAGTCTATGAAAACATTTTAATACATGTAACAATTTACCTATATATTTTGTTAATGAAGTTAATGAATTTCTTGTGGAGCAAACATCATGAGGAAAACATTCCTAAGATGTTTCTCTTCATCCTATGAGTCAGACCACAGTTTAATAATCTTCCATCAGGTAGGAGAGTGCAGAAATGTACTGTAAAGCTGTGAACTTTTTCAGTTTGATTTATACTAAATATATCACTTTCTGAAACATTTACCTTCATGTCTATTGATTTTCCTCAAATTCCCTGAAAGTTATTTTTTCCACATTTATGAATTCATTCCATGCTATTTTCATACGTAAATTTGTCGTAGAATTGAAGCATGTGCATATTAAATATTAAGTCAAGTAGTACTAGAATTGGTGAGTTGTTTTCTGAGGTCTGTCCTGAGAGTTCTTAGTGCTATAAGAATGTTCAGAACTTGTATCTCTTAAAAAGAATATGATGAGAGCTTGTTTCTATTTTTGATTGAAAAAATGAAGTGTCTGTTCAGGTCTCTTGATAATAATGGAGGGATTCAAAGAGTACCTTTTTTATGAGTAATAAGAAGCCAAGAAAAGAGATGTTCATATGAGTTATATGAATACTTGCATGGCAGAATTTCGACACCCTTTTTGGTGTGGGCATCTTGATGTGGAAAAAGGAGAATACAGTGCAAGTAAAGTATTGAAGTAGACTATTTAAATGTTAGATTTTTAAGAGCAAATAAACATATTTTTTTTAAGAACACAAACTAAGTAACTTAAGATGGTTAAAAATAAACATCTGGATATTTCTTTTCAATAGAAATGTGTGCTGGCATTGGGTGCCCAGAAATGAGCTCCATTTTAAACAAGTTAAATCTGTCTTTCTGATTCTTCCTTCTGATCCCCTTATGCTTCCAGTTTGGGAACACTGGTAATAAAAAAGCATTTACAATTCTTTGAAATAACTGTGAGACAAGAAAGCATTTTCTTTTTCATGATTTCTTACTTTACGTTTAACATAAAATGCAAGGGACAAATTAGGTCAATATTGTAATGCGGGCAGCATGTCGTGGAATGACATTTTGGCTCCAAGCTAATGGAGGTCTGCCAAGCCATTACACTGGAAGAAAATTTATCATTAAGTAACATGTTCCTGAAAAGTCTGGTGTGTTACAGATTAAAATGATAACAGGGCCAATTAAAAATTTTGCTCATCTTTGTCGTTTGGATAACCCTGTTTCCAGTTGTTCATAACTTTCCAAAACTTTAGTTTGTTTCTATAAGAGGTTCCTGTTTAAAGTTACCTTCTTATGTCCTTTTGATTCTGGAAGAGAGCTCCAGCATTCTAGGATGGTGCAATGATGATGGCACCTAGATTCCTAACATCCATCATGTGTTCTGTTCAGCCTGAGTGAATAAGGGAGAGACCAGTGTGTTTTGGGAGCTGTATTAAAATTTGTTGTAATATTTTCCAGCACAATGGCTTCACTGGAAGAGATATAAAAGCAGGTTCTTTGTTATGACATTGTGAACATGGTTGACAGTGGCAGTCATAGACCCTGTCAGAGAAGGCCACAAAATTTGTCAGGCATGATTTGCCCTTAGTGAAGCCAAGTTATCTGTCACCATTCACCTCCTCATTTTACATTTGTCTTTGCAAAGCTTCCAGGAAGATTTGTTTCCATGACCTTTCTGACCTGAGGTGAGGCTGAAAGAGCTGTAGTTTCCTGTGTCTTCCTTATTTCTCTTTTTAAAAGTGAGGGTTACTTTTCCCCTTTTCCAGTAAATGGGAGCTTCAGTGGACTGCCAGGACTTCTCAAATGCGATGGGTAATGAATGGCTTGGCTATTTCCTCAGCCAGTTCCCTCAGAATGAGCAGATGCATCTTGTCAGGTCCGTGGACTTGTGCACCTTCATGTTCCTTAGATGTTCTCCCGTCTGATCCTCTCCTACAGTGGGCAGTTCTTCATCCCCCAGTCTCCACCTTTGCTATCTGGGACCTGGCTGGTGTGGCTGGAGCACCTGTCCGTGAAGACCAAGGCAGGGAAGTCTTTGATTACCTCAGCCTTCTCCATGTCCTGGGTAGCCAAATTTCCTGTTTTGTTCCAGAGAGGGCCCACATTTTCTCTAGTCCTCCCTTTATCACTGATGTACTTTTGCTGTTGCCCTGGCCACTTTTAATTCTACCAGGGCTTTAGCTTTCCTAACACAATCCCTGGCTGCTTGGACAATTTCTGTATTCCTCTCAGGCTACCTTTTTTTGCATCCAGCCTCTGTTGGCTTCCATTTTGAGTTTGTCCAGGAGCTCACTGTTCATCCATATAAGCCTCCTGTCATTTTTGCCTGACTTCCTCTTCATTGGGATGCTCATTCCTGAGCTTGGCAGAGGTGATCCTTGAACATTACCTAGCCTTTTTTTGTTCCTCTTCCCTCCAGGGAGTCATAATCACTCCAAACAAATAACAATTGTACTTTACGACTTGTTTGTTAGTTTTATTCCCTCTGCTTCATTTCAAATTTACAAAGCAATTATTACTGACTGGTTGCAACATGTTTCAAGAGTTTTGTACTCAGAAAGATTGCACTAAATAATTTCCTTTTTGTTCCCTATTTGCAGCATCTCTTCAATTTGTTTTATGATGTTTTATTGTTTATAAGACTTAATTTATTGCAGTGATGGGTATTGGGATTGCATGACAAGGATAAAACAGTAGAATGTAACAGTTTTATTTATACCAAATCAAGGATCTAATAAACTATTCAAATGAGTTTTCACATTGCTTATGAATTTTGTTAAGATTACATGAAATATTGCCCTCAGAAATTACACTAATCATGTAGTGAAAAGGAATAATATTTTTATACATTATTCAGAAATTTTGATGAGACTGAATTTTAAGATAAATGCCCAGAAAACATAATAAGAGAAAAGTAGATAAATGTAGAACAGGACTGAGAAAAAAAATGAACATTTATTAACTGAAGCAAAGTTTTCATGAAGAATACTTTTGATTTAAATGTGATTACTTCATTTTCACTTTCAACCTTAGTCAATAACAGGGGTATCCATATTTTTGCTAGTGAAGATTTTACCTCCAAGCCAGAGTTAGAAAGCACTGTCTGTCCCACAAATTAACACATTTCGAAGCTGCAGCTCAGTCTCAGGTTGGTGCATTGGGCTCCTTCCAGCAGCGTTTCAGTGCATGACTGAATCCCATGTCTGCAGCCCTGGCAGCTGCCACACTTCCAAAGACAAGCTGCTTCCTTCACTGTCTGCAGCTTCCAATTTGCAAGTGTGGGTGCTGCCAGCAGGACGTTGCTAACTCGTTGATAAGATTTATTCTGTAACTGACTTTGCTGGATTCTTTGGTGGATTTTATGCAAAATTAAGGCTTTGTTGGGTGTCATATCCAATTACTATCTAGATATTGTGCTCCATTTTGGGTTGATGTTTATTTAGTATGAAAATCTGCATATAATTGAAATATGACAGCTCAAAAGTTCCATGATTAAGTAGATAGGATTAATCTCAGAGTCTTGAAACACAGCTGCCTGCTCCACTATTGTTCTGTCCACCTAGTAAAAATGAAAATCAGAATGTGCTCCTCAACTCAAGGTTTTCCATTAGCAATCACATTTGGAATTGATGCTAACTTTACTGGAAATACAAATTGTAGGGATGCTTAAGAGGATGTGTTTTGCCGATTCACCTTTGTGGCCAACATGGATGTGATAAAATCCATAGGTATCTGACAGCCAAGGACTACTGATCCTAAACTGCCACGGACCTAGCTCTGTGTGACAGACCTAGGGCTGATGTTAGATCTCAGTGCCTCAGAATGGGATGCAGGGTCGACAAACCAGAGGGGGAAAGAGAAGAGCAGAGCCTTGAAGCTTTTCAACCTTTAAAATCTGCGCATTTGTAAAGGTTCATAACTATTAAATGCAGTCAGTTTTTTTCACTATTAATGACCAGTGAAATCCTCCATCACTCTTGTTAAATAGGATTTCATAATTTTGATTTATATCCAAACATACAAATGTAATTGCCTAACAAGCTTTAAATTTCTGTGTAGTAAGGAGCTATACCGCCTTTAGGAGTTCTGTGCTTTCTAATACATGCAAAATCCTTTTCTGATTCACATTTTTATCCCTTTCAGCAAAGCATTTTTATTTGACATGGTTAGCATCCCTTGGGAGAACGAGGGAAGCAGATACTGATCATTCATTTTCCGTCTGAGTGCTCTGTAATAGGCAGCTATTATGTGGAGGGCAGATTGCAGCTGCGGTGACATGACCACTTTAAATAGATTGTTTACAACTGTGCGGTCAGATGATCAGAAATTGAACCAATTACCACTTTAAAAACTGCTGTCCAACGTATTTGCATACATTATCCTAGCCACTTGTATCTGCTTTGAATTGAGGCATATTGGCACCACTCACGGGCCGGGAATAAGCACATGGTCGTGTAATGCAGTCCAGTTGATGGGCAATGACCAGGGATCGTCGGCCTGTACAGTTTTCTGAGGGTGTTGATCAGATCAGATCAGATTCTGTTATTACAAATCACTGTGGTGAAGCAACAGATGAATCCAGCATTTTGTGTTGTTTTTAATTCAGGCTACAACGTCTTCCAGACTTCCTTGTAAGTGCCTAAATATCTTATTGGCTGTTTAACTTGAATCCTTTTATTTCACCTTGTTCTATGCAATTGATTAAAAGAATTTTTGTACTAATTATTTAAGAATAATGTCTGTTTTCATTGATCCAGCTAATTAAGGATGAAAAATCACTAAGGAAGAAGAGCCTTTCATTGAAATCAAAATTTACTAATTTCACACTGGAAGTTATTTATAACAGAACTATTTATGAATAAACTGAGATCCGTGGCAAATTGAAAGCAAACTTTGAGGTCAGTTTGTTTCAGTGGGAACAATTAAAACATCTTAAAAGTAGGGTTTAGTTCCTTGAAGTCCTTTCTCCATCTAATACTGCAAAAGAAATTATTTTACCTCAAACATACCTTTACAGTATATGTAGGAACTCCCAGCTCGTGCAGACCAAAGTTACAGATAATCTGTGTGCATACAGCACACAATAACAATTCTGTCAGTTTTAGATATATGACATTTGTTTTGCACATTTTTGTTAGCCATCTGAATTTCTTTTGTGCTACAGTGTAATATGAATTCTCTATTTACATACCATTTCATACTCCATGATTTTGTAATTTTATGTTTGTTTCTAAATAAGCTGTAGTGTGGGTGGGGGGATGCCAGTCTCTTTTTCCTCATTCAAAGAACTTCAACAGGCAAAATATTTCCCTAAATATGACACTGAGCATCACACAGCTGCATCTCTAAAATTCATCTTTTATGCCTGTCAAAGTAAGTAATTTACACTTGCACATTCTGCAAAAATACTTGCAGTAATAAATAATTAGTACAGTAGTTACTTTAAAACTGTGCTAAGGAAAAAAATTTAGCAGCTGTTTTAGCTGTGCTTGGTTCTGTTTTTCCCAGTGTGCAACATCTCTGGCAATTTCACACACAAGTTTTGATAATGAAGGAAATAAAATTCAGAGATTCTGTCAAGGCCTAAAATGTCATAGCACTTTAGCTCTTCACAGCTTTTTTTCACTTCACTTTTTTTCACATTGCTTAACAAATCAAATTATAATGAATACTTCAAACATCAATGTACTCAAGAGTCATCACAATTTGTGGACTGTGGTTCTTGACTTTTTATAGATTCTGAAGTTGTTCCTAATAACGAACACTGGCTGATTGAGCAGCACTTGTGTTGTTTAAACCACTTATTTTAAGCTTGATGAAAATAATCCTAAATCTTCACCTCAAAGTGAACATTTAGGGGTGGAGATGTACACTAAAAATTTTTCAATTTAAAATTAAACTGCATTATTTTTCAACTGACTGAATTTTTTTTATATAGTTATTGATATACAGTATAGACATGTTCATTCTGCTGTAAAGTTATAGAATGAGTAGCAATAGAAAGAGCACATAATCTCTCAAATGTCTTCATATTTGTGTCATGAAGAGTGGGTCATGTGTTGATATGCTAGAATAAAAGTATCTTTTTCCTAGGCTTAGCTTCTTAGCTCCCAGCTGCTTCAAGGCAATATAAATACTTTGCCACGTCTTGTGTGGTTTAAGGATTGATACTCCTACTATGAGTGGATTAAGACCTCTGTAGATATTCCAAGACTTATTCAGTCTTGAAATTGAAAGCAATTCCTTGGTGATCTCTTTCTGACACACAAAGGAATCAATATAAGAGGCACAGCCTTACTGTCAGAGCCAGCCCTTTCAGATTAACCAGACAGGAACCTGAGCAGGATTTCACACTGACCATTAGGCTGAACATGCTATTGAGATGTGGCTGTGGTTTGAAGAAATACTTGCTTGGAGAGTCTCTATCCATCAGCAATTTTAGGCTTGTCTTGCTGCCTCCTTTTCCTAGGGCAGGTTATTCATCAGTGGCAGATCAGAAGAATTTATTTCAGTGCAGGTGATAAAGTTCACGCAGAAAAACTTTAATTCCACAGTATTGCTTCTGGCTTCTTAATTGCTGGTCTATAATATGCAGCAAGAAGTTGCACATCAGACTGTTCACCTTAGCAAGACCACCAGACCCTCCTGCATATGTGGCATTTTATTTAGAGCACTGTGTGTGAGTACAAATCAACTCAACAATAAAGGTTGTTTTTTGACCCAGTGAAGAGTCTGCAGCTTTATGGTTTGAAAATAAAATTCCATGTGGTTCTGTATAAAAGTAGGCATGGAAAGTATATTTAAATGGTTTGCATGCAAGGAATTACTTCGTAATCATGATAAAAAAAATGGGCAAGATGTTGTTAAGTGTTCCCATCACATATATTAATATCTTTTTTTTTCCCCCAGACATCAATATGAGGGAAAAAAAGGACAATATCTGGTTTAAAAAATAAGACTGAAAGCAAAGAGATAAGATTTACTTATTTTGGCTGTTTGAAGGATTTGGTTATTGGCTTAACCAGGTTACTTTAACTTACAGGTTATCTCTATATTTAACACATATCAGCAAAGTGACAATGAGATTTTTAAGGTTTAATTCACTTCTGAAAGTACAGTTAAATAAATAAAATTTTTGTGCTGTCATTCACATTGAAAACCATACTGCAGATCCTACAGTGTGTTGGGGTTTGTTTTGATTTTATTTATTTTTAAAAATAAAGGAAGAAAAAAGGTTTTGGTGGTATAAATAAACATTATATATTTTTTTAATGCAGCAAAAGTCAGTGTAGTCAATTCTGAGGATGCTGAGTTATGATCAGTTAGGGAAAGTATGAAAGAAAAAGCAAAAATGCAGAGTAATCTTACCTCAGTTGTGTTCTTTCAGCTTCCAGCAGTCAAAAATTCAGTCTTTTCAAGGCTGCATCCAAGACCATCTTGCCTTATACTCCGTGGTAGCTTTTACTTTTCTGCCCTGAGTTCTTCCAGGGCTTTTTTTTTAAACTTTAGTTATGCTTTTGGCCTCAGAAAAACTTAAGATTGCAATGAGTTTGACAGTTCAGTTATGCACCGAGTGTAAACAAAAATAAACCCATAAATTCCACTTCCTCTTGTTAGTTTTAAAGCAGTATTAAGACTTAGTAAGTGCCTTCATCTTCATGCATGGTTAAAAGCACAGGATAACCTCACACCTCTCCTCACTCTTACATTGTTCTGGGTTTGTTTCTTTTCTAGCCCCCAAATCTTACTGCATGGAAGCAGAGGTAGCTCTGGTTTTCCATTATATACTTCTGACTGTCTTTCTCTCTCTTTCTCAGTTTACCTCTTTCATTTCTCTGTTGGGCTGGGATGGCCAGGATGGCACAGAGTAGCTCATCTTGGTAGCCAAGAAGCAGTCCAGTCATGGAATGGATCTTCTGTTGTTTTGTGCTTCAGCATCAGGGCTTTTTTCTGGTGCTATTGACCATTCGTCCTGCTTGCACTGATTTGGTGTTTTTTTAAATGACATCTGTAAAAAATCCAGGGCATCTTTCTTGAATGATAATAACTAATTAAGAGCTATTTACTTTCAGTGTTTTCATACTTATCAATACTTCAGTTTAGTTATTTTCATAATGTTACTTTGCATTTATCCACTCAATTTTTTTCTGCCTATTTTATTTCCAGTAATAGAGTATGATGAGACCTTTCAGCAGTTCTCCACAATAACCTTTAGATTTTATTGCTTTGAATAATTTAATTGAAATACTATCACTTCACTATTCAAAAATATTAATAACGTTTATAAATGCGATGAGCAGAGCAGATTTTTTAATCACTCAATAAATCCTTCCCCTCAAAAAACAGAAAATCATAATAATAATTCAACTATTTCTAATATTCTTTCTCCTGTTACCATAAGAGAATTACTAATCAACAAGGTGCTCTGTTTTAGCATTTGACAACTTTTGGTCTGGCTGATGAGAATTTTGATCTCCATGGGTGGAGATGTTTGAAAATGGATGTCTCATTTGCTGTGTGCCAAGCCATATGACATAAACTTGTTTAGAAATAATCTGCATGAAGGATCAAAATACATTCATCTGCAGGATATACTTCTCCATGACAGTAAAAATTGCTCGTATACATTCAGCATGTGCAAACATGAGAGTTTACTAAGTAAAGGATATATATTTGTATATCCTCCTGATGTTTTGAAAGGTTTTAAGTCTCCTAATGGCAAGGAATAATATGACAAAGCTTCATTGGCATGAGATTTTTAAAAGAAAAAATAAATTTAAATGTCAAGTTGAGAAGGAAAGATTTGTGGTTGACTATGAAAACAGCTTCTGAGGTTAAAAAAACCCCAACTTAAGTTTAATATGGTTTTGGTTCCACCTGAGCAATGAAGAGATGACAAAAACTTGGGAACAAGGACTGTGTAAAAAATCAGGAAAGATGCAAAAGACAGATTAATGGCAATCCAGTTTATAAAACAAAAATTCCATATTTAACTGGATAGTTGTGAAGGAAAAATTTGGCAGCAGTGCAGTGATAATACAAACGAGTTCAAGGAACATAGTAGAAATAAAAGGAATATTTCAAATCTACAGACTTTAATCCGTGGAGATGGTAGTATTATCAGTCATTAATGATGCAAAATGTTTAGGCAGGATGTTTCCATAAATATTGGTGGTGTAGCTGGAAAAATAAAGTGTGGTATACTTGTATTTTACCAAAATGATGCAATACTTTGTAGTTGCTAGTATAGTAGTGTTAATTTTAGAAAAAAATCAGGATTGTAGAGAAGAGTCATAGTGCATTGGTCTAAGAGCAGCAGTGCTGCTTTCTCATGGCTAATTTCTCATGCCTTGTGTTTCATGTTTGAGTTTTGGTCATTCAGGTAAGGGAGATATTCTCAGTCTGAAGCTTTTATGTACACCAGAATGTCACCACTATGTTCTTTGGTGGGTTTTTTTGGCTCACCATATTGTGGGCATTTGCTCTTCAATAAGGGCGTGTATAATATCTGCCTCACAGTGTGGATGAGAATTTCCGTGAAATTGGGAAGCATTGACAGTTTTAGGACTACAGGACATCTGTCAGAAACAGCTGGAGTGGACCAGTGAATCAAAAGTTATTGGCATTGGAATGACAAGCAATGGAATAAAAAAGTTTAAACAGTCCCAAGAAAAAGGGAAAAAAAATACAGTCCAGGAGACTTCTCTGCCTCAGCTAGCTAAACTAACTAAAAGCACAGGAGATCTCTGTCTCACTGTCCATCCGTGTTTTAGACAACACAGCCCAGGAGAGGAATGTGCAGGAGT
Source organism: Cisticola juncidis (assembly GCA_013400215.1). NCBI lineage: Eukaryota > Metazoa > Chordata > Aves > Passeriformes > Cisticolidae > Cisticola > Cisticola juncidis. Next base: position 965,533 of record VXBR01010763.1, read on the forward strand.
CAGAGCAATTTCTCAAAACAAGCTCAGCGCTTCTTCGTTCCCTGCTTTGCTCTCAGAACCAGTCCTAAAGGCACGGAACTCAGTGTTCAAAACAAACAGAACAGATGATTGGGGATGCAAGCATCATAAAGTCAGCTTAGGACAGCTCTTCACTGAATAGCTGGGAAAGTTTGCAGCCTAAAAAAAAAAAAGAGAAAATAATCTAACCAATAATTTGATATTTTTATGTCACAATGAAAAATGAGTCAACAAATCCCCGTTCCTGTTCAATGAGAGTTTGTTGATAAAATTGTGTTAATGACATCAAATTCCATTAGACATTATCCATATGTATGATGTGAAAGGTCTCAAATCTTCTTAATAAGCGCATTTCTCTAAATGTATGTGTCTGTAGCAATTTTCTTAAGGAGGTGTGAAACTTCTTTGTCTGTCAGACCTGCTTTGTGCACCAAATTTTGAAGATGGATAGTAGATTATTTCATTCATTATTTCATTCACACCAGGTTCTTTTGGGTGAGACCTACACAGGTGGTGATACTTAAACCCTGTAGCAAAATCTGTACCCATTTAACAGGTGAAGAGATTCCTGTGTGAGAGTGGTATCCCAAAGTACATTCCCAGCCATCAGCCCTCTTACACCAGCATACAAAAAATGCTGATAATTAGGATGCATTTGATAACCTGCCTGCCTTCTGAGTTTACACACTTCACTTCAGAAACATCAAGGTGAGAGACAAAACCTTCAGACAAAGTGTGTGAAACTGGAAAAGGCTCTTAATAGGAGAGGAGGTACTCCAGAGCTGCCCTTATGTAATTGACTGCAAAAGGAAACTGTTTGTGAACTTGGGTTAAAAAAGAAGGAACTTCTCATAGGTACATGAGTCTTTTTTTGAAAGAAAGTCTATACAAAGCCTAATCTGTCTGAAGAGTCATATGATGATTCCAGAGATTAGTGATCAAGTTTGTTCAGAGCTGACTGAAGGTTATGATGCAGAAAGAGGAGTGAGGCAGTCCCAAAGCTGTAGATGGGACACAGTTGGGAATGATGGCACAGAATATCACTAGCTAGTACAGACAGGAGCTCATTCAGGATAGATGCAGGAGTCAACAAAAGCATGCTTAAGAAGAATTAACATGTTGCATATTTAAATTACCTAATTACAATTACTACCTACCTTCTTACTTGCATTTTCTCTCAGCGGTTTGAAAACTCTTTGATGCATGCAGTTTCTTTTTTCACTTCTTATTTACTAAACACAAAAAAGACATTTGAGCTCTCTCCTTTTGACATGCTAGAACAAGGTTTGTGTCTGTTGGATACCAACTCAACTGCTGGGTTATTTCCATGTGTGCGTAACTTGTGAATGACTCAGTGAGTAACAAAATCAGAGTTTTTAGAGCCAGACTGGAGGAAATGAGAAATTCTTGAAAGCAGACAAGCTCAGCAGGATCTGCGGCTATTTCTGATTGGGGTACATACTCAGCATTTCTGTTTATAATGAATATTTACCATGGAGTTAACCCTGAGGAGATCAGTACAAGAAGGAACTGAAAACAATGGAAAAGTCCTTGTTTTTCAGAATTTTCCTTTGATTGTTGATTTACTTCTATGATCTCTGTTAAAATGCAGAAATAAGACACTGAACAGTAGTTAAACCTGGGTTCTAAGATTCTGGTTAGAAATGATGAATAGACATATACTGTCCAAGAACTGTCAGTGGAACAACTGTCAGAAAAACACAGGCAAAAGCTGACGTTTTTTCCAACCAATATGAGCTTCAAAAGGTCAGGGAGAACTTTGCAGAGGAAAAAAAGAAAGGTCGCTTTTAGAGCAAGATTTGATAGCTGTTTGTTGTTTTCATTATTTGAAAATTCATATTCATAATTCATTATTATTTTCATCATTGTTGTTACTTTTGGGGAAGTGAACAAATAGCATCTTGTTCTAAGGACATATTCCTGAGCTGTTTTAATCTAGTCATGAGTCCCTAGCTTTTAGGATTTCCTTAGGCACCAAACACACATGGGCCACTGAGTTAAAACAGACAGAGAAAAGCAACCAAGAGCTGTAAAATAACTGTAGTCACAGTGGGTTTGGGAAACCAGAGCTATTGTCTCAAAAGGGCTAAGAAAATTCTCTCAATGTGAAAAAAGGGAATTTCATGTGTAGCATCGTCATAAATCACAGGATAAACAACTGTTATCTCTTCCCAGTTATTACTCTTAAACTGATCAGTTGAAAATCAGTGAAAGAAACCAGTGCTAAATTAAACAAAGATTTTGCTCTGATTTGGATTGAGATTTCTTTTCTGCCTGTAAACACATCTGAAAAACAGATTGTGCCTTGGCTATTGGCTGGTCTGTGCTTGTATTTTACTTTGAAAAGCACTTAATAGATTTATGTGAGTCTGTAAAATGAACTGCATCCAGAGTAGGAGTTTGCATACCAGACTGAAGGCAGGTGCAGTTAAAGACAGTGATACAAAGCTCTGAAATAATGTTTGTGCTGTAATGGGAATCCTGACAGTCTCCTTGACATAGTCTGTGGTACACTGGGTGTGGTACACTGATGACATACAACGGAATGAATCCCTGATATACTATTGCATATCTGCACAAAGTGTGGTTTTTCCATCTCCATCTGTTTCCCAAACAGTGTGAATATGTTGCAGTATGTTTAAAAACTTCTTTAATTTGGTTAATCAATCTTTACTCAGAGCTCAACTTTTTACATGTTCAGAAATCATACTTTCCGCTGAATTGCAAAAGCCTGTTTTGTTTTGTAGTGCAATCATGTATTGCAATATCACTTAAAAAATAATTTCTTCTGTCACATTTCAAACTAACAGCTGAGTCATATCCTTAGTATTAAAACTGGAAACAAACAAAATCTGAATGTATCTCATTTTCTGCTAAACTTAGTCTGTTTTTATTCAAATTACTGTATCCAGCCATAATTGAAAGCTATTTATATGGTATATCAATTAAATCTCAACTTGTACTTCAGCTCTTCAATCAGTTCTGAGTTAGAAGTGATTTTATGTCATTTAAGGCCAGTGGGAAAAAAAGAATCTATGTTGATTTTGTGTATATTATGATATATTATTATAGTGTATGTCTTGAGTTTCATATAATGATACGTCTGTACTTACTAGGAAGCATTGCTATAATACAGTGTGGTCTATTATTCTGTAACGTTGGCCTGTTAGATTTCATCCAGCTACCCTTACACCAAGACCACCAGTTTTAGTTGTAATCCTGCTCTTAGGTTATCCAGCTGCTCTGCACAATTGCTCTGATACTGCCTGGCACCCACAGCAGGTAGGGAAAGCTGCCTGAATGAGCAGCTGAGGACTTTTATGTATGGAAAAATCGATATTTCCAACCTGTCTGATTAGATGCTGAGAATCAGGAAGGGAGGAAAATCCCTTTCTGTTACTAAACCTTGCAGTTTTCATACTGTGTACAGAGATAAAGCATTATTTATTGCACCTGAAAGGTTTTTCTCTAGTGGCATAAACTGACTGGTGTACTGTCTCTAAGGATAGCAGGTTTCATGTGGCTCACAAGTATTTCTAGGGAAAGTAGTTAAAAGGATAGGAAGGACTCCAGAATTGTACTGGAGAAAAGCTTCTTGACCCTTCTAAGTGACTTACACACATCTTCTTTAGGTGTGTACGGAGCATGATGGAATAATCTAGGCAGTTCTGTGTCCACAGAACTTGCAAAGAGAAAATTAAGAGAGAACTCAAAAATTCATGGATTCTGAAAATGGAAGTTTGACTATTTCCTTTGAGTCACGGTCCACACAGGCAGTAGTATTTCTCCTAGAAACTGTACTAAATATATGTTTAAGAAAGATATCAATTCTCAGTTCAGGTACTCCAGGTGATGTGGAGTTCATCATCTGCCTGCTTAGCTTTAGGTTTCCTCATTGGTAGGAAACTGTCTCTTTTCCAAGCTGGTGTTTTTTACTCCTGTATTCAGGATTTAGTCAGTTCCGTGTCTTTCCCACATTAAAAACACCTCCTCTTCTTTCCAGCTAGTGGTTCTCTCTCTCTCTTTAGGTATCCAGAGAGAGAATGTCAAAGAAATCAGATGTTTCCTCAAACATGTTCTTCAGTAAACAGAATATTGTTATTAATCCTCATTTCAATTTTTTTTTCTTTTCCTATTTGACTGCCCTGTCAGCTCTTGAATCCTGACCCTGTTGTCACAAGAGCCACATAGATTTGTGACAGTAATGTAACCCTCACATTTTTACCACTCACTGATTTAAAAAGCAGTACAAAAAAAATTGTTATAATTGTCTAAATAGTTAGTAAGAATATTTAATATTGTTGAGCCAGAAAGAGACTCTGAGGTCATCGCTCGGCAATTTTACATCCCTCAAAAAAAACCCCAAAATACCACAACACCAGTCTGCAAATCATTCATTATAATCCATGGTGATTTTTTATAGGGGTTAAATCTAGCCATTAACTCATAAAAAGTTCAGGTGAGGTGCCTGATCTGGAAACAATAATATAGTGTGGAAATTGTCTCATGTCCCATTCTATTAGAGAGGTGAATCTCCCTATCTACAAAAACCTCCATTTTCAGTGGAAATATAGAACAAAAACATGAGTTAAATGTCTGTCTCACTGTTTTCTGTAACAATCTTCACAGTTTCATCCAGAAACATACCCCTGGCCTATTTTTTTGGAATGGGATAGAGGAGAATTGAAGGGAGTAATCATATTGTGTTACCAAATCCTTAATTGCACTGATCACTCTCATTTCACCTAATGTGTTTTGCTTTCATAATCAGTCACCCACATTAAGGGAAAATACTTGTACATCCTTCTTACTGTCATTTTTACATAGTTTTTGTTCTAAAAGAGGCATTTAACCTAAATATCCTATTACCCAGTGGCACTTTTTTAATGTCTTTGGCATTTGGGTTATGAGGGTAGCCTGTAGGATGCTCTTCAACAGCAATTACAACCTGGCCCCTTTTAGAACCAGTGAAGGCTTTTTGCAGTTACATGTTATGATATCTAGCAGATATGCCCTAGAGAAAGTCAGTCCCATTGTACATATTTTTCTTCCTATGTAGTAAGAGCAGAAGGAATATTTTTCTTGCCCAGTTGAAATGGTCTGACACGTGACACATACTCCATTCTTTGCGTGAATAAAGCTCTAATTCCTGTTACCTGAGAACCTGATTCTACTCCTGTGAGTATTTGCCTTGCAGTAAATTATCATCTTCCTATCTTCTCCTCCCCCATGTGACAGTACTTAAGAAAGGACCTTTTCTGCCCTTTTTTCTGGATACCTTTACACAGTGTACCAGTTCCTAGATCCTACCAGTGAGTTCTCTCTTAGCTCCTCTAAGCTGGCGTTTGTCCCATCTGTAGATGAGACCACATATAAAAGAGAAAAGAATGGAGAAAATAAAAATAGCAGAATGGGAAAGGTAAAGAAAACCAAGGGGAATAAATGATGAAAATCAAGTTAATTTAAATGAATTAACAAAAAAACTATGAATAACAATGGAAAGATACTATCCATGGTTGCAGCATCTATGAGAAATTTTGATGCCTTGAATTTTTCCTAAAATTTACATTTTCAGGAAAAGTAGCTTTTAAAGGAAGAGTACCATAAACATTTTTATTTTAGGTATGAAAAATTAATGCCAAAGTGTGTGAAAAAACAATAATTTGTATATTTCTTAGTTTTGTATTTTTCATTTTAAATGTGATGGAAGCATTTGCTAGGAGGATATGTGCAATAACTGGTAAATGCCATGTAAAAATTACATATAACCATTAATATATTAATGTGTGTGTTCTTTATTTCAAAGAGAAATTATGATTAATTATTACAGCATGCACATACTTTTGATAAAACATTAATAGCTTTAATTTTTCAGAGATTGTCAGGCCAGCAAGTGTTTGATTTTCCACTTGAATTTTTGCTCAGTGCTATTAAAAAGAACTATATAAAATGTCACAATAGATGCAAAGATATTGCAAGGACAGTATCTTTTCATGACATCGTCAGTCATCAATTGCATGACAATATCATCTTTCCATACATGTTAGTTCAGAAATAACTGTACCTGGCTGTAAAATTTCCATACAAAACAAAAAGCTAAAACAAAACCAAACAGTAGTTGTCATACTTTCTTGAGTGAAGTCAGGGCTATTGGGAGAGGGTTAAAACTGCAAGGGTGGTGAAGATTCAGGAGTAAGCACAGTTGGCAGAAAAGATCAAATACAAAGTAGAAAATATCAGATGAGTCAGAGAAAAATATACAAAATTGAATTTTTTATTTCTTTCCATAGATATCAATATTATATTATTTTGCAGATCAAGAGATGAACTCTTTTGTGTTAGGTTGCCTGACTTTGTCAGATTGCTGGGACTGATTCAGCTGGGATTCCTGCTCCTGGGAATGACAGTTTGATTACAAGGTCTTTTCAGAAGTTCACTGATCGTCTTTGTTGGGTTTTTGTATGTATTTGTTCTTTCCCAGACCTTCCACAGGGGTCTTTTATTTCTCAATTAAGTCTTACTACATTTTTGCAAGAGTAATTCTGACTTCCTTGGTGAGTCTGGGGAAAATAGTAAGAAGATTAGGCCATTCCAAGCAATATAATATAGTTTAAAGCTACCTGGTAATACTTGCAGTGTGTGGAAAGTTAAACTGGAGAAGGCGGCAAGTAACTAACTGACATTTTTATTTTTAACTGGGATCATACAAAAATTTTTGTTGCAATTGGTTAAGTGCAGAGTTCCATTGGGTACAAATTTCTTCAGTAACAGTGTTAACAGACTGAAACCATGGGATTAAGTTGCAGGGAAATGCAAGACTTGCTTTCCTTTGTGTTGGATCTTTGCCATGAGCTGTGTATAGCAGGAAAGGGTTTATGTGTATGAATAAGAAATAAAGGTATGTGTCAGTGGGCAGATGGCATAGCACTGATAAACAGCTCAGAAGTGAAGGCTCTTTTACAATAATTTCATCATGCTTTGAAGAGCTCTAGCCATGCTCAGAGGAGCAGTCAACATTTTCAATACATCTGCAGATAGAGACAACATCCCCTGCCAGGCTTTCGATATCATAGGGCTGAGATTTTCTAGAAGAGTTGTTGAATATTTTAGTTATTTGTTGAATTAAAATCAGAGAAGTAATTTATTTTCTTCAAGATTAAGTTAGAAAAGATGGAGCTTGATATTGCCATGAAGCATGTGTTTTAACAGAAAGCACTCATTTTTCTTGTTATTTTTATAGCGTTTGCTTAGGTATATTCTCCTTTTGTAAAACTGCTAATTGAATTTAAACATTGGAGAGCCATAAATATAAATTACTGAACAACTGAACAGTCTCTTTTCCAGTTAGAAAGCTTGATTTGGAGATTATATCCTCAGGAAATACCTGACAGTGCTGCTAATGACATTTCATTTTCATGAAGTTTGTGTCTCTGGGGTTCAGAAAAGATTCCTGTTTCCTCCCTCCCTGCAAAGAAATTAGGTACTTTGTAGGAAAGCAAACGTAAATCTGTTCCCACATATGTGTCTCCCCAAACTTTATCACAGTCTAGATGAATCCTTTTTAAAAATACTTAGATCTTGAATTGGCAGAGCCAAACAGTGGCATGCTCATACCCTGACTCATTGTAGGACTGCACTTTCCAAGGAGATGTAGAAAACATCTTGTAGATCATGGCTGGTCAGTACAGAATTGTCCAAATTAAACAAATATTGTAAAAATAATATCTCCCATCATGCACAGGGATGTGTACAGATGTCAGTATTGTAAGATTTTGTATCAGCACTGGGTTATTAGTGAATCAAATTAAAGATTATCTGTTTAACTAGAGTCTAACTGATTAAATATTGAACATTTACTCTGTATAATTTCATTACTTTCTTCATTGTGATACATGCACATTGCAGTGCATCTGGTATTTGGTGATTTTCTTTACTGTTTTTCTCTCTGACTATCTATTGTTAGTTCCCAAATTCCAGGAAAAGCTGGAATTTATACAATGCTTATCTAACTTGCCGTTAAGTCTTTATTTTTTTTTAAAATTAATTTAAATTAAGCATTCCACTCTGATATAATCCAGGGGAAATGATAAGAATTTTATTTTTCACCTATTTTCTTAAATAAAAAAGGCTAATGCAGCTGTAACATATATGTGTCAGAAACTTTGAAATTTAAAAAAAAAAACAGTTGCAGGAGTACAGATGGTAAAGATGTCTTAAAGGTATATGAGAACTCATTTCTTGGTCAAAGGAGCCTCAAAATACTATTTTCCTCAAGGAAAGTAAACAGTAAAGTATTTCAGCACTAAGGAAAAGAATTAGGTCCTTTCTTTCTCATGGCTGAAACATATTTGGAGAAAATTTAGCAATTCCAATTTCCTTAAAAGTTCTACGATGATGACCTCTTGAGCAGAGTGAACTTTTGAGTGATGCTTAATGTGTACATGGGGGCATTAAAACCATTTTGGTTTATTGATTTTGGACGGGCACAGGTCTTTTGAGGAAAGAAAGGCTGTTATTAGCCTCTGAGCCTCACAGGCCACTTAACTGCCTGCAGGCATACCAATTAAGTGGAATTATCATCCCAATTAACCATTGTCCCTTGCCAGTCAAAACTCATTTGGTTTAATTCAGCTTCCTAGGAAAAGTCCTAATTAACCAGATTTCCTAATTATCCATGTCCTGATTAAGTGAAGTATACTAGTTCAGCCTTCATTAATAAAGGATCATTTTCATTTTGTTACTTAAATAATTTTCAAAAAATTACAATTTATGGGTAACATTCTCAGGTATGAGATCTGGGGCGGGTTTTTTGACTGACTTAGAAGTCAGTCAAGCTACTGAAATAAGTAATTTCTGAAGACTTGCCAAGAAAGTGTTGTTTATAGAGAAAGGCAACAAAGGTGTTTGTATGTCCTGTTCTGGGCTGAAGATTTCATTGAGATGTGACACAGCCATGAGTTAGTACTTTTGTTGGTGAAATCTGCCATTGCTTCTTGATCTCAAAAGTTATTTGTGGAGTCTTGTGAGCTGAGATGTGGAGCCAAATTTTTTAATCCATTTGGACACAGAGTTATGCACAGAATGTATCTGGAAAAGTGTGGTCTCTGCCACACCAAACACGTTCAGATTATATTCAGCATTTAGTCACTTGGCTGTTTGCTTCAAGGAAAGATTTAGTTTGTTGTCTGTGCTCCTGGGTCTGTGATCTGCTAATAAACATTAAACTGAGTTGCCTCCAAGTCGTGTGTGACCCTGATACTTCACATCACATAGATCAAATAAAATGATAGAAGTTATTGGGAGGTGGGGGGGCATTTGAATTTAAAAGTCTAAGATAGCTCATTTGTTTTATTAATTATACTGTGAGTAGAGTTGCCTTTGTAATGTTATGTAGCTGACTCTGCTTATTAATAAGGTTATAATGATTTCCATCCAAGAATCTCAAATCTTGACTACACAGGAAAGGAAATAGATGTGAATCAGTTACAGGTAGAGAGCAAAGTTTTTCTGTAGATATGTTCTAAATCAGGAATAACGTATCTGAATACAATTCTGCACCCAAGATGTTTTCTGTGCCTTGTGACATATTGAATGATTTGCCTGAACTCCCTTACACTTCCTTGTCAGAAAATGTTGAGACCCTTTCTGGAGCCTTCTATGACTTGTTACCCTCACTCACTTACTCAACACAGGCTTATAATCAAGCACACTTGGTCTTCAGTTCTGAACAGCATATTGCAGGAATTAATCCTGCTCCCTGATTTGGCAGAGGTATGACCTAAATGTGCCAGCACAGGATAAATATGCATAGACAGAGTTTTCTGTGATACAGAGGTTTTCATAGTGGCTGTTCATCATCACATACTGTAATAAGTTAGCTGAGACTCCATTATTTTCATGTCGGAACAGCCAATTCTTTATTCACATAACTCATTTTATACAGTTTTCACAGACCTCAAGTGCAACACCTATTGGCTGGTAGTTTTCTTACCACTTAATTTATTGGTCAGAAGGTGATTTGTGTGTACATGCTAAGGTGATGTGTGTACATTGTTTACATTTTTTCTTTATGGGTTGTCATAGAACACATCTTATTTACACAGATGCACTTATTTTTCAACCCAAGAATAAGTTGTTGTGTTAACAAACCTTTCATACCAAGATTGTTTTCACATGGGAATTTGCAAATTGCTTAACTATACTTAGAAGAGATGACAGGCTAGCTATTAATTCAATAGAGCAGGCCTGATTTTATGAGGCCCTTCGTTTATAATTCTTTTATCTGTCACAACAATGACATATGTCATTCATATGTCGTTCACAACAACCAGATTTCCAGAGCAGTCTCAGAAAAAGCACCCTCAGCTTTCATTCCCAGATGTTTGTGATGGGCACCAGGAGGCCTTGCCTGGTGGAAGGAGCTCTCATGGATATCTGAGCGAAATCTACTTCTTCCAGCAACTCTCATCATTCTGCTTTTTGAATTAACTCTTTTCAGCATCTTCTTTATGCAATCTGTCCATGATTAAGCTGAGAGGACTCAGTATCAAGAGCCCCATATACAATGAATAATCCTCACACTAACACAGAAAAAGCTAATCAATTTTAAAATATTAAAAACATCGCATACGACAAAGGGACATTATTGTGCCAAAATGATAACAAAAACAACCAAGAAGTATGCGGACTCACAAAAAAAAGAAAAGAAAAGCCTTTTTAATCTTTTCTGGATGGCTTAGATATCTCTATTTATGTTTAAATCAAATAAAAGCTGTAGTGAAAGTGGAAGGAAAATGTCAGTAGCTTGATTACTTTCAAAGTTTTCACTGTGAGAGATATTAAAAACATCAACAATAGATAGTATCATAAGAGGTTTCTGATAACTTACAATATTCTCAAGCCAGCTGGGAATAAAAAAGCTTGAAAATGTTTCCCAAGTGAAAAATTTTTCTGTCACAATGAAGTTTTCTTTTTCTGTCTTTTATGCTGTGACTTTTCTGTCAGATGTGCTTGGGATGTATTGAGTAAGGCAATATTAAAAATAATAATAATTCTCTAGAGTACTCCTTCAGCACTGTCACATAATTTGAAAACAGCTGAACCACAGTCTTGTCACTCTTGTCAAGCTGAGATAAAGTGTTTTCATTCATGTTTGTTCTTGAAGTTTGCTAGCTCTCAAGATTTGCTTAAGTTTTTCAGTTCCTCAGACCCTCAATAACACAAAATCCAAATTGGAAATTAGCACACTTTGGTCAAAGATTATAGATTTGACATGTATCATTCTCAGAAGTGAAAGATCAATCTTAAGCTCACATTTATCTTTATATATGTACATATATATTGAAGATAAATGAAGCAAAATAGGTTTTACTTAATTTTCTGTTAACTGAATGTGTTGTATAGTTATATTGATGACAATGCCTGAAAGTGTAAATACCAAAAGACAAAATTTCAAAGCCAGAATTTCAGGAATTAAGCTGGCAAGGATCAGCCAGGTACCCATATCCTTTTGGACATAGTTTCTGCAAGTAAACTGTGCAAGGCAATTTAAAATAGAAATGTTTCTTTTAGCTGTGAACACATAATTTATCACAAAAAAAACCCCAGTGCCAAATTTCACTTGTTAATTGCTTTTTGTATTCAAGGCCAATGCAAATTTTACTTTTGTTCATATTGAAAAGTGTAGAAATACAGTGATTTATAACTTTTTCTCACTACTGCATAGGCTTTTGGAACACATCAGTGTTCCTAGTAATTGAGTTCATTGCAAAAAAAAGTACCAAGGGAAGTAGTAGAAAACCCTCTGAAGGATAAAGCATAATGCTTGAAATGGAAACTACTGAAGGCATGATAGGCAGTTCCAGTGCTCAAGAAGAAAAGCCTCGTGCAAAGCCTAGAGTTCTTCTGATTTTAATTGCTCTGAATTTTTTTCCTTTGAGTAGTACTATCAATAGGAAAACACTCAGCATGCAAACATGCCAATTATAAGTTTGTGAGATTTAACGATGGAAGCTAATGCAGGTATTCTCTATCCCCAGGCCGGTGCTGACTGTTCTTTTGAAAACAGTCTGTGTGCCTTGTAAAAGAACTATAAAAATAGGACATGGCAAAATCAAAATTAAAGATACTAAGTTTACTCTATTGTTTTTGTCTGTAACTTGTGAAAATGCTGTTACATTGAAGTAGCAAAAGAAATGCAAGTTAAAAATAATTGCTGTGCTACAGTACAAGCAGTACTGTTTTGAATTTTTGTCAGCATCCTGAAGAAACAAGCAAGTACAGATTTCAGCAGAGTTATTAATGACAACTCTGAATTGCAACAGTTGGTTATGAGCTTATCCCATTTTTAATCCACAGCTACTATGTGCCTCTGTGTGTTTCTGTGAAGAAAAGTTCCAGAAATTTCCTGCCTGTTGAGTAGAATACTTTCTTTCACCTGTTCAGCCTCACTCTTGCTAGCTTAATGGACTGCCATCTGCTACTTGGGTTGGGGGTGTGGGAAGTGGTGGGATGAGGTTTGTTGTATTACAGTTCCTTATTCAGGATATACATGGTGAAATTATTTCATTATTTCTGTAAACCTCAGTCCTGTCCCTTTCAATATTTACTGTGTACTTTTCTAAATAGATGTTACTATTTTTAGCAATTTTAGAATAATGTAAAATTCTTAAATCTAGCATTTAAGACTGCGGAGAATGTAATGGAAGTCATGCTTAACTTTTTATTTGCAATGTTGTCACAACACTGTTGGCAGCTATGAAATCCCTTGGGGAATGCTGAGTCAAGTAATTGCAAGAAGGAACTGTAGGGATTTGCAGTTCTCTCTTGTCAGTGAGTAACTTCACTCTGTTTTCTGGCAGTTCTTAAATACATTTTAATTCATTGACCTTATCCATAATTATTAAACTACTTAGACAAAATTAAAAGAAATCTAACTTCTTTTTTATCATTTTAGAATGACAAATTTTAACTCATACTTGTATTCTGTAGCTGCACTACATTGGGTGGTCATCCCTAGATGCTTGTAGAGAACTGTGAGAGTTGTATGGTAGTCCAGAAATACAGATAGGTATTTCATTATTCTATTTGCTGTATTTCAAACTTAGAAAAACTGCAAGTATTCCCCAAATGAAAAGAAAAAGAAGCTCTAACAAGATGATGAAGCTACAAATTTTGTTAGGCTGAACCTTCCCCTCTGGCCTCATTAATGAATATAAATATATAAAAACCATGAAAGTATAAACCAAAGTACAAAAATTTTCTTGTCAAGGAATTTCAATAAATTCTAATTGATAAGTATAATAATTAACTTTTAGCAAAGGTTGTTAAACATCAAAACCTGAAATTAAAACACATACTCAGAGAGTAGTCCTCAGTTCAAGGGATATTAAATTCTTACCTGCAGGTTGTATTAGCACAACAGAAAAAGCAGTCTGTGCCTTCACTCCCTCATAATGTTCTACTCATCTCCTAGTACATAGCTTGATCATTTACATACATACGTAGAATATTGGTTCTGAATTCCATTGACCAAGCTGATCTCTGACTCCCAGGGCAGAAGCTCCAGCAGGGAAGCTGTGGCTTCAGCTGTGGTGTTTCCTCTTTTGTAATTTGCTCTTCTTGCAGTTTGAGGACAGCAGCTCCAACAGGTACATTTTATGAGACCCTTGATGCTGTAAATGTGTACTGGGCATGTGTGATATATAATGCAGAGCCACTCACAGCACTGCAGCAGACCTGGAGTTCAGAAAGCAAGCAGAAGAGCTTTACCATTTAAGTCTTCATAGGTTGTGAATTATTGCCAAAAGAAGAACTTGTGCTCAAGAAAACTTTGGTATAAAAGAAGAAAAGGAAACTTAGGAAGTTTTGTTACTTTCAAGATCAGATAAACCAGAAAAAGGTCAGTATTGTGGTTACAATTTTAGAGCTAACTCTGCCTTCCTCTCAATTTTGGTGTCTATGGTTTTCAATGTTCTAGAAAACTGAAAGGAAAAGAGGAGATTTGATCTTGTGTGTACAAAATTCTTGTTTTATCATCTACAATTCATAAAGAGAAGGCAGACGTAATATTCAAGTGTAGCTAACAAATCTACTGTTAGGTTTTCCAGTGTTGCAAAGAAACTGTTTTGATCAATATTTTAATTTCACTTCCAGGATTGGGTAGAGAACTCAGCAGATGGTTGTCATAAACTCCATACCTCATTTTGGAGGTAGCATTCAGATCTATCCAGCTTGGCACTAGCTATACAGACTAATTTTCCTGCAGTCCTGTGCCAAAAGAAATAGGGCACAGAGAATATTTTTTCTAATTACTTTCATATTTTATTAACCAATATCAGACCTGCTTAGCCTGTAGTTGCTTTATCCATAAATCTCCTATTTTTTACAGTTTTATCAGAAAAACTACAGTCAGTTATCAAACAGCAGTGATCTAAATGACTAATTGTTAGCATTATTGGGTAACTTAATTAGAATAATCCGTACTTTTCTTGGTACTTCTATTGGCCTGTGGTGAGTCTGAATTAAATGATTGTCCCTAAATTATAAGCTTTTTGAGAAGAGAGAAATTCAGAAGACATAAGCACAAAGTTGTCATTCTTAAAATTATTTAAGTGAAACTCTCTTTTTTGTAGCACTTTTGTTTTTTTTAATGGAGGAACAGTTCCTCACAGTATATTTGTGTGAAGAGAAGGAAAGTTGTATTGTCCACAGACACTCTTCCCCACCCATTGTCCACCTCATCCGTTGCCTTAGTCTACACAATATTGTGTTGGCAGGGTTGACCCTCAGCTGGAAGAGAAAATGTAACAAAAGGCTCCAGGGTTGGGATGAACAAAGCAGGCTTCGCTTGGGGAGATCAGTTTAATTTATTACCATTCAGATCAGAATAGGATAGTGAGAAATAAAACTCAAATTTTAAAAATGTCCTTGTTCTTGGGCTCAAGTTCACACTAGAATTCTCTTCCTCCTGCCCCCAGTGGCAGGAGGGGGATGGGGAATGGGAGTCATGATCAGTTCTTCACCTGTTGTCTCTGCTGCTCCTTCCTCCTTAGAGGGTGAACTCCTCACACTCTCTCCAGTGTGAGGTCCTTCCAGGGGCTGCAGATGGATTTCTGCCCTGTAGGGCAGTCTGAAAGCATACTGGCCTCAGGAGATGTTTCTGAAATTCCATGCCTGTCTGTTTAATTAGAACATTCTGAAGCTAATGACATGTTGTCTTCAGAAGTACTTCTTAAGTAAGTCTAAAAATTACCTCTGACAGATACTAGAGACCTCTGAAAGAAATCAAGTAGGAACAGAAAAGGACTGAGTACCAAACAAAAGTCAGGAGCTTCTTGCTTACACTGTCTTATTGTGAACAAAGGTTTTTCATGTGAGAAAAATAGTATGGATAACACTTCAGTCTTAAAGATTGATAATGAAAATAATGAATGTGATCTCAAGAGAAATTGGAATGTCCATGTTTTAGACCTTAAAAACAAAGGGCATTTGTTTGATATAATAGTACCAAAAACCAGAGGAGGTGATTTCTCTGAATGCCCTAACCCCACACCCCTGTCTTCTCTTTGAGATTTCATTAAAGACAGCTAGTAAACAGCAAAGGTAAACCCTCCTTTGTATACTGGGACACAGCACCCAGTGGTGGGAGCTGTGTGGCAGCAGCTCACCACCTTCCCCCAGGGGACTGAAGCCCTCTCCTAGGAGAGGAGGGGAAAGCCGGGGTTGGAGTGCAGATAGATCCCATCACCAGGTGATACCCATTAGAAACTCAACCCTTCTTCTTCCCTCCTCCTCCTCCTCTTTCACTATCCTCAAAGAAAGCAGGTCTATTTGTGTTATGTAGTTGTGCAATTTAAATCTCTCATCACTAGACTGACCGCACAGGGAATGAAGACTCTCAGGAAGTGAGTTTGAAGATGCTTAGCTTGTGTTTTGGTGTTTAATAACATGTATCCTCAACTTCTTTGGCCTCTTACTAGTGTGGTTTAATAGAGGAAGTTGATGTCTTCATAGAGGTGAAACTAATAATGCTATCAAAATTGATTTTTCTTTTCATCATTTATTGTATCATACATTAACATAACTGGAATCATTTGTCTAGGATATGCTGTTAAAAATAAGAGTCCTACTTTAAATTTGTCTCTTTAACTTAACCTTGTAACTCATTCACTCATCTCTCTTGAACTGTTTGAAATACCTCTTGTAACAAATTTGGTTCCCAAAACTTTTTTCCTGATGGTTCATTTCTTTAACCACTGGCTAACTCATAACTTTGTTTAAAAAGAAAACATGGAATTGTAGAAAATACGATAGCCATTTCTTCTGTGAAAAAAAGTTTTTTTTCATTTCTGCACTTTAATGAGATGTTAGATATGCTCTTTTTCCTACTCTTGAGAAAAAAAATGTCTGTGTTTATTTTTGTGATACATGCGACTGATGTGTTAATCAGGTAACAATCTCCCAGAATTCAGCAAAGGGAGATGTGGAAGAGTTTCCCTATAAAGCTCAAGTCTTGAAACACTGGTTGGCTTTAAGACCTACTAATGGGAAAATAGAAACCAGGGAGTAAAAGTCCAAGAGAGCAAGCAGTGATTGTTATTTCTGTTGGACCCAATTGAAACTTTATGTGCTTTGTAAACTGATATTTTAACTGATACAATTGAATAAAGAAGAGAAAACTGAGCCCTTTATGATTATTCTCTTCAGGGCCAGGGGAAATTATTTTATAAATAATGTACCTGCCCTTTATGCTGTTACTCAGATTTTTGAAAGCTTCACTGGCTGTTGTGCAATTATGTTAATGATATCCTTGACCCAGTGTTAAATGCAGAAAGTGATGCTTTTGCTGTGCTTCTGTGAGTGTATTCCTCTTTCTGTTTCAAGCCTCTTAGTATTTACTTTTGTAAGTGTGCTAAAAAAAGAACATTAAAAGGCTGCTGTAATAATTAGTAGGAATAAAGAAATCATTTTGCATTTTTACTTATGCTACATATGTTTAAACTTCTCCATCTTTTGCAATTTGTTTATGGAGGAGTAAACTTTTTAGTGGATGCTTTGGATGCGGGAAAGAGTAGGACAGTCCCATAGGGGTTCTGTTATCACTTGACTGGGAAATTTTGGCATCTTCAGGGGTGCTAATGGTGATGCTGGTTTATCTCTTTTAGTCCTGATGTCCATATATGTTCCTCATAAAGAGAAGCCAAATTAGCTCTGACATGAACTTTTAGGTAACTTCCCAGATGCCCAGGAACTTGTAGTCAAACATTGTGGTCAGGTCAGAATTTCTGCTTTTGATTCACTGTATAAACTTATGGAATAGATGTAACACTGATGCCACTTGCTACCTAATTAGGAAAAGTAGCGTAATCATACTTAATTACTGTCCCTATTTCATAAGGAGTTTGAGGATAAATTAGGTGCAAGAGCCCGAAATATAAAAAGCTTTCTGAGTGGGTAATATGATCCACTTGTTCAGTCTGTTGACCTCAAGTGATAATGAAAAAGCTTCAGCTAATAAATGTATGAGAAAGATCTGTGTTAACTAATGATTTTCTGCTATAATGGGGCTTAATATACCTACTTCACAGCCTTCTCAAATTCTGAGAAAAGAATCTGTGGTAACAACTCAGAAAGTTTTATCAAAAGAGCAAAGAGACCGGGAAGCAACATTATGCCTAATTCCTTTCTTTGTAATGACATATAATTCTGTTGTTAGTCTTACATTGTTTGTTTTCAAGGAGGACAGGGATTACTGTTAACTTTAATATATTGTGTGAGATGCTAAAATAAGCAATGCCTCTTCCAATGTTGCCTCATTTATGAATATATGTGTAAAGATATTTAGATATCATAATCTAGATTATCATAACCTTCTGCTGCTGAAGTGTAGCAAAGATTCTTTTGTAGGAAACAGTGTCCATGGACAAAGAGATCTAGCAGGCACAGGAGATGGTGATGATGTTGATACAAGTGACCCACTTAGGCAGGGAAAAAAGAATGATAGCTGTGAAAAGAAACAGACAGATTACTATGCTAAAAATAATAGACTTATTGAAATGCTTGTAGGCTAAGGGTATAGGCCTAGCAACAAGCTGACTATTAGCAGTTCATTTATCCATCATCTTGAGGGCACAAAGCTACTTTTCAGTAAAGATGAAAAAGATATACTGGGCAGAAACATCATATTATCCTTATGGTGTCCACTGTTTTCCCAGGAGACAAAAATCGATGAATCTTTATAGAAGAATAAAGGAAGCTTTAAGAAAAGGAGCCTTTAGAAAGATTGTTAAAATTAAACTATCCTCGGGAACCCTTATTCTTTTACATTCTCTTTCACTTGTTCTTTCCTACAAGAATGATGCTACATCCATGCTGAAATAGCAGGATGCCATGTTTCTAGCTCCAGGTCCTGTGGTGGAATGGCACCATCCTCCATGGTAGGTGGTTGTAGCTGGTTAACCCTGGCTGGATGCCAGGCACCCACCAAAGCCTCTCTGTCACTCCCTTCCACAGCTGCACAGGGCAGAGAAAATATAACACAGGGTGCATAAATTGAGGTAAGGACAGGGAGGGATCACTCACCAAACCCTATCACAGGCAAAAGAAACTAGAATTAGAGCTAGTAATTGAATTTATTACTGACAAAATCAGAGCAGGATAATGAGAAGCAAAATAAGACCTTAAGAACATCTTTCCACCCCTTTCTTCCCAGCTCTACTTCTTCCCAGCAGTGCAGAGACGGGGAATGGGGCATATGGTGAATTCACCACAGGTTGTTTCTGCTGCTGATCAGGGAGAGGAGTCCTTCCCCTGATCCAGCATGGTGTCCCTTCCACAGGAGACAGTCCCCCATGAACTTCTTGAATGTGAGTCCATCCCACAAGAGACAGTTCTCCACAAACTGCTCCAGGTTGGGTCATTGTTCCACAGGGTGCAGTTTCTCAGGCACAGCCTGCTCCATCATGGGCTGCTCTCTCCACAGATCCCTGCCAGGACCCTGCTCCAGCACAGGCCTCCCATCAGGTCACAGCCTCCTCTCAGGCATCCACTTGCTCCAGTGGGGGTCTCCTCCCAGGGCTGCAGGTGGATCTCTGCATCCCCTGGCCCTCCATGGGCTGCAGCTGCCTCACCATGGTCTCACCACAGGGGAATCTCAGCTCCAACACCTGGAGCACCTCCTGCCCCTCCTTCTGCACTGACCTTGGAGCCTGCAGAGCTGTTCCTCCCACATGTTCTCACCCTGCTCTTCCCAGGCCACAATTACATCTGTGCAATAACTTTTTTCCCCTTCTTCTTAAATATCTTAGCACAGAGGTATTGCCATCACTTCCAGTTGGCCCAGCCTGGACTAGCAGCTTTGGAGCTGCCAGGGATTAGCTCTAATGAACGTGGAGCAAACTTCCAGCAGCTTCTCACAGAGGCCACCCCCATAGCCACTCCAGTACCAAAGCTTGGCCATGCCAAACCCAGAACAGTGGAGTATGTGGGACTTCACTCATCTCAGATAGTGCTCTTTCACATCCACTATAGATGCCATGAGGTAGAAAAGATGTTTAATTCTTCCCTTTAGCAAACATGAAAGCTGAATGATATTTAAAATTACCAGAAGGTATAAATAGACAAGATGAAAAAGATGAGATTGAGAAAGGAATGATCAAAGGCTGAGGAGGTGCCTGGAAAAAGAAGGGGAAATCATTCCCACACAGCTATGGCCTTGCAAAACCCATGGCCAGGCTTGTTGCTGACCCACAGGTCAGGCGATGGCAGCGGCAGCGAGCAGCTGCTGGGGGGACACAAAGAGTGTGACAGGGGCTGCTGGAGTCACTGTGACAGTGACAACCTGACAGAGCCTTTGTCTCAGAAACGTGCCCCGTGGCACTGAGATGCCTGTGGAGCCTGTGTCTGCACAGGCGTGCCTTTGCTAAGGTCAGTACTTACTTAACAGGCCTTGATTTTGTGTTGACTTTGTTTCTTATGTCTCCTTGTTTACTGGTCTGTGATGTTTGGTACACCATCTGTTTCTTCCCTCTCTGCTTTTTCTTCTGTTTGGAAGATCGTTAGTCATGTTGGATGTAAATATATGTATGCTTTTCATCTAATATTTTAAATAGTTTGGGGGGTTGATTAGCATAGAGTTTAAGTGCCTACCCTTTCTTTGACCTTCAGACAAATAGCCAGATTTCAGTCTTGTTTGCCCTTATTGTGGAGCCTAAATAAGTATCAGGCAATTACACTATATGCTGCTATAAATAGCAAGATAATTTCACCAAGCTGCAGACCTCACACCCTTTCCATCTGGGCACGGGACAGACGGATGCATGGCAGTTCAGGAAGGGCCCTGTGTCTGTTCTGTGCTGCACAGGGCTCACAGCCCCAGCGCTGGTCACGGCCACAGACACCAGCATCAGCATGTGATTGCATCAGTGCAAGCACAGGGGCTGCAGGAGGCGAGCTGGCAGAACTGGATGGCAGCTACCTCCTCCATTTTGCTACAGAGCTTTTTGGTTGACAATTCGTGCTTGTTTTCAGCTTGAATTCTACCATATGATGGCTCAGAATTATGGATAAAACTCCAATATTTTGTCTGCCGTCCCAATCTGCCATCTTTGTAGTCTGGCTCCTAGGACTGTCCTGCCTCCTAGTGCAGTGGCATCTCATTATCAATAACAGTCCCTTTAAAGTATTAAGTGGTGGTTTTGTGATTGAGAACTGCAAGATATCACTGGCCTCATTTTCTTGCAGGTTTTAGGAGAGAAACAGGAGGGTGCCCTTTTGTCCTCTAAATAGTGGAAGTATCAGGACTCGCACAACTTCACAAGCAACATCAGCAAGTTATTTCTTTGTTGCTCTGTGCCTGGGTCATGCCAGCTCCTGTCGTTGTCAGAATTGATGTGCTCTACAGAACACAGAAAGAACAGCAAGTCTCCACAAATTTGTGCTGAGACATGGGTTTAAAGAATAGGCTGTTTCTTAAGATGTCAGAAATGCTGAAGAACAGCAGCGTCACTAGGCAGGTGGGGAAACAGAAAAAAATCCCTGTATGTCAGAGATCAGCAGCCATAACAACACATTTTTTCAACAGAAAATAAACTTGTAGGTTACCTTGTTTCATCACAGAAGTGGATGAGGGAAGCATTTGAGAAGTCCTGGGAAGCAAACTGCTGTTTGGGAATCTGTGCCTCTTGGAGGCCAGTGGTGCTTTCTCACTGACCACAGCAGCTGCAGCACCCCAGCATCAGTGCTTTTCTCCCTCTTTCTCTTTTACTAATGTAGATAAGAAGTGAGAGCCAGATGACAGCAGTTACAATTGACAGCTTCTAGATTTAGTGACAAGTTTAATAATAATAATAATTTTTTCATCTGATGAGTACAATGATTCTTTCTAATGTTCGTAATGCTTTTCAAAACAGTGATGTCTAACCAAAAGCCTTTTTTCAGTATATTAAATTTCTCAGCAACTTTATTTAAAAATCTCTCACGTAAACATGTATTATATAGAGTAATTCAAGTAAACAGATATTAAATATACAAGCGGGAATTTATTGCTGCACACAGTCAATGAAGAAACTCATTAAAGAATATTGTTACTTACTATTTTCATGGTTCAAGTTAATTAACTAGCAAAAACATTTTAAACCAAAAATGAACGGAAATTTGTTTTCATTTAATATTTTGTTTCAGGGTTTTTTGTTTGTATGTGTACATGTTAAACTGCAGTTTGTGTTTAGGAAATCTTGTCCTTTGTGAAGGTTGGACACTACAGCATGTATCCTCTAATTCATATAGGAGGAGCAGACCTGAGCACAAGCACTGCTTCCATGGGCTTTGTGCTAGTTGTCACAGACCTCTACCACTTAATAAATGGGAAGCAGAGGCTGGAGGATAGTGTCACCAGAGATATTGCAAGGTTCCTCACTAACCATTGTAAATGCATACCCACAGCTTCCCACACATAGCCCCTGGATAATGTGAAAAATCAGAGCAAACAAACTGCCAGTACAAGTGATTGCACATGTTGTTAATACAAGGAGCAGATTACGCTGAAATCCTCTCTTTCTGGTTTTGATAAGTCTGCTCTATCCCTCCAGATAATCCCCACCATCTTCTTTGTCATTCCTTTCCCCATTGAATAATCTCCAGTAGCTCCAAGCTAAATTCCTTTTCTCTATTCATATAAGTGCAAATTTTTCCTGGCCTGAGTGCAGTGAACAGATTTTTTTTTTGTCCAGGAGATAGAAGTGGGAAGAAATTGAGAATGAGGTAGTGATTTCAGAGTTTGCCACAAACAGAATAGAATGGGACTGAGTTAAAGGAAGACATAATGCTTTTTTCCTCTGCATTTTCTTCACTGGATTCCTCACACATGTTTTGATGGGAATGGGAAGGAAATTCTCAGAGAACACACCCTTCTTCATTGACATGCTTTTGCAGCAATCAGATTGCCCTATGAGCTCTGACTTTCCAGGGATAAGACTAGAAATGCTACATTTGCTTTTCTAGCAAGAAGTTATGACTCCAGGATTTCTTTGATGTGCCAGACAGTGATTACTGCAACTGGCACAACCTCACGTGGTTACTAGAAGAAAGTTTAATAACTTCTGATATGCTATTCTTCAAACTTGTGTTAAAGGCATTCAGATTGATTTTTGTTAGGAGAATCCGCTTAAGTCAGATGTTGCTTTCCCTAGTTTACTTTCCTCAGATTTTTCTGTTAGGTAGAAAATTAAATGTAATTTGTAATGAAAACCAATCTTCAACCTTTTCTGTATCACTGAACAGACATTTCCTAACAAATATTTGCATACGGTGTTGCTTCCTATAGAATACCTAAGAAGCAGCTACTTCTACTGCTGTGTTTAGTAGAATGATGAATATTCCATCAGCCTTGGAGTAAAAATCAAGAAACCTTTGGTTTTGGCTCACTTTAAATGTGTATGTGCTTGTTCAGGTGTTTAAGTAAGCAAAGGAAAAGCATTACAACATTGTAAACATAAATGGCTTGTCACTCACCCATCATAGTAATACCCATTCTTGTTCTGTAGTATGTCACATAGCCTTCCTATGAAACAATTATGAAAACCTTTATAGCAAACATATTTTTTTAGCTGATCCATTTCCATGAATGCAGACATAGCTTTTTATTTCATTATAACAAACCTGTTCTGTTTGAGTAGGAGAAACTGTAAATATTAAACCTTCCTGATAGTTTTCTGAACTTTGCTGAGTGGGAGCTGAAGTCCAAGAACGAGAGGGATTACTTACACAAACTGTGATATGATAGATGCATTTTTTATTTGCTCCAGGTTAGACCATGCATCTAAAACATTGGTGTAAGTAGCTCTGCCAAGGTCACTTCATGGCCAGTGCCCAACAGACATCACATGGAAGTGTTCAGTAGCTCGGACTGTATTTGAATTTCTGTAATTTGGTCTTTGAAAGCTTTCACGTACCTTTCCTGTCAGGCTAATAGATTTAAGAGATCTGGTTGAATGAGCAATCTTGCTGTGCTAGATAGCTGGCATGTGGTATAGCTGACACTTTCCTATGTAGTTACTGAATAAACCACCAACTTTTTTGGTACTAAAGAAATAATAAATAAATAAATAAATAAAAAGCACCAAAAACTAACAAACAGACAAAAAGCCTCACACCACCAAATCTGCCACAGACACGTACAACTAAGTACATGGCAAATTGATCTATTTTATATATGCCTATCATACTAGAAAGAACCAGGCAAACATCAAAACCAGAAGCAAAATAAAAATGTAAGTTGATAGATCAGATACTATATATCTGTTCCTCTGTGAGGACATTTTCTGCCCTAAGGTTTCCAATCTACTCAAGACTTTCTTGTCCAGTTTAGTTAAAGACTGTCTTAAATGGTCTCTAAAAGACTTTGTTCTATCTACTATTATCCTGCCTTTCTTAAAGAAAATTCCTGCACATTCAGGTAAACATTGCTACCAAAGGACATGTTTCAAAACCATTCCCATATTCTCATATTTTAGGCATATTTTATTTTGAAGAGAAATACAATTTACACTTTCAGACAGAGATTGCACATCCATGTGTTAGTCAGTTCAGTGTTTACTTTGTTTACATGTTTAGTCAGATTTTAAATACCTGCAAAACTGGAAGCAATTTTAAAAATAAACTTTTAAAAGAAGGGTCAGTCAACAAGGCCTATGTTTCTTTCTTAGTTTATTTGGATATATGCAAATAAACTCCAACTGTAGCACCAACTTTACATAGTACAAATACAAATATGCATGAAGCCATTCACCTGTTGCAGGGCAGAGCAGTGCCAGTTAGTGTAGCTAGAAAACATCAAAAAAAACCAAATTGAGAAAATAAAGACTAAACTAAACTCAAAAAGAAGAATGTGAGCATTATGTGTAAGTGCACAACAAATGATCGAAATAACTTTCAGTTACAGTAATATCACAAAACCCCATAATTTTCATGTTCCTCCTCTGTTACAGCAATTCTGATATAGTAATTATATTTGATACATAATAGTGATCTTTTAATGCTGTTCTTCAAATAACAAATGTCTGACTATGGGTACTATGATAGCAAAAACCTGTTTAAATTGCTAAAGTAAGTATAATCTTAGCAGAGAGCTAAACCAAAATATTTTGAGTGGCTTTTAAAAAAGAGGCTAATCACTAAGTCCTTAGAATTATTTCTTAAAAACAGATGATGGATGAATAGTTTTCAATTTTCCTATTTGTATTATGCAGATGACTGCAAATTTTCTAGAAGAGTGCATATCTGTAATACCACACAAATCATGTGGAAGTCTTTTCATGTATGGGTATTTTTCTCTATATATGCACGGTCATATATGCATGTGTGTATGTATATGTACACATACACATAAATATACGTTTTTATTGTTTGATGGTTTTGAGCTTTTAAATAGCACTGCATTCTCAATCTAGAGGAATGACATGTGATACTGAATACTTTAACCAAACATAATTGCTACCAAAATATCCTCATGCCAAATTGGCATCAATCAGTGCAACAGTGTAATCATGTGTACTTAATCATAGGCAGAAAATGCTAAACAGTGAATGAAAATCTCTTCCTTATGCATTTTATTATCTGAAAGCTTAAGTGGGCATTAAGTGATGCAGGATAATAGCACAAAACATCATTATAATGTTATTATATTCAGGCTTGAGTGACACTGAAAAAGCTGAATTTGTTTGATAAGAAATGCATATTGTTAAATTTGATATTTCCTAGAATAATTACCATATTATCCATCATATAGAACTTAATCTTTTATTCCAGGAAATGCAAAAAACCCTAAGAACAGTCTGTTACAGAATGGCTCACACAACTAAAAAACCTCTCTTTTTAGTGGGATAATGAGAGAAAGAAAAAACTGAATGTGGTCCAGATGGAAGCCATTGCAATGAAATTTTCCTTTTTAAAGGTAGTGTGTTTGAGATCCATTTTCCTTTCAAACTTTACCCTTGATAAATCCTCAGCAAAACCATATACTGTGTATAGAATGAAAGAGCATACCTGAGCAAAACATGTGTAATTATGAAAACTTTATTAGACATTTCTGTGGAGCTGGACCCTGCTAGTACTTGGCCCTATAATTAATTTCAAATTAATAACTGGTGAACTGCTTTGTTACTGCATCTCCTTGGTCTGTGCCAGATGAATGTGGAAGATACAAACTGTAAGTCTGTATTAGACTCAGCACCTGTGTTAAAATGAGAAGTACTGATAATGTTAGTTGATTTATATCATACTTCTACTTCAAAAATCTATGTAATCACATCAGTGTCTTAAATGGATGAGCATTCTTCCATAACTTACACATCTGTTCTATTGAGTGTTGCAGTACTCTGCTGTCTTAATGCAGGAAATTCATTATCCAACATCTGCTTTAAAAGGTAGCTTGTAATATCACTGGTGACAACTAGATTCCATAGTTT
Source organism: Cisticola juncidis (assembly GCA_013400215.1). Lineage (NCBI taxonomy): Eukaryota > Metazoa > Chordata > Aves > Passeriformes > Cisticolidae > Cisticola > Cisticola juncidis. The sequence goes on from VXBR01010763.1 coordinate 991,536, forward strand.
ACACTGGAGCAAATATTGTATTTTCCCCATCAGCACTCGGGGCTGAATAGCAAAAGATTCAAATCACAGAGCAAAATAACCAAAGATGATAAATTCTGAAGATACTGATTTTGCAGATAATTAGGCTATTGTGTCAGATTTCCATAATGAGAAACAAATCCACTGGCATTAGGAGACGAAAAATAATCTAATATTTCTCATAGGTTAGAGTGAAAATCATGCTCTAGCACTCCTCCTGTCCTAGTTATAGAAGCCCACATGCTCAGATCACTGGCATTATGCTAAGATAAAAGCTATTTGTTGAACTTTATACAGAAAACATTGCACATTTTTCTTGTTTTCTAGTTTTAAATCCTGAAGTTTTCCGATAGAGCAGGATTTTAGCCCTTAATCGCTATAAAGCAACTCTATTTTGCATTAATAAAACTACAAACTCTTTAGGAGTACAGAGACATATTTGTGTATCAGCTGACATAGAAATATTTACAGTAAGAAGACATTTCATTTAGGGAATGACAAAATAAAATCCAAGGATTTTGTTCCCAGGAGACAAATTGCATAATCCAGTGATGATTTTTTTATTTTATGTTTTTAACTTTAAATGCATTTATTAAGCACATGAATTCACTTAGGCTTTCTTAGATTTTTTTATGTCATGGAACTGAATTGTTCATGAAGATGCCTCAATATCATTCAAAGATGTAAAAAGGAAAAGGTAAAAATAAGTTCCCAATTAAAATCTTGACTTAAACCGCAGAAAGACTTTTTTGCCTTTGAAAATGTTTCTTTGGCTGCCAGTGGTGTATGCCAAGTACCACTTTCAAAACATTTCTATGCTCCCAACGTGACTCATCAGCATTTCTGCATTTGAAATGCCCATTTGAACAGAAAATAAAAAAAAAATCCAAAACTACAGAGTTTTCCTTTAATTGGTGTAGTTTAAAAACACATTCTGAGCTGAATCAAAAAGTTTGATTCTTTGTTGACTTATGACTGTGTTTAGAAACAGGAAAAGGAAACAAGTAACATGTTGAAAAATCCAAACGCGTTTTCACAGCAATGAGCCCCAGTTCCTTGCAAAATCTGTGTTTGTGAACACAAGATGTATACAAGTACAGGCACACACAATTGCATATGGAACAAGAAGATTTACAACTCCGTGCAAAAAGTCTATTGTGTTTCTAGTCTTTTGTGGTTGCATGATTGTGTGCTTTCAAAACACAGCTGTAAATGCAGGGTGCTTAACAAAATACAACATGGCAATAAACCCTAGCAAGTCTTAGCTAGGCATTTTCTAATGTGATGATCTGAAATTTGCATGGCAAGAAAATCTCACACCTAAAAGAAAGAGAACTACTATGAAGATTAAATTGCATCTTAAAGGGGGTATGAATCTGTGAATGCGAATTAATTTACATTAGTTGGAGAATGTGATGACAGCTGAACAGACTCTTTTTTCAAAACTACTTCAGCCCACATTTTGGGAGTGTGTAATTCAGCATAAGAAATGAGTCATTCAGCAGAAGAATTTTGTATAGATTACTAGTACGAACCTGAAACTTGCTCTTAAGCCATCAAATAACTTACAACATAGGGCTTCCTTTCACAGAATAAGAACGTGGTTGAAGCTGGAAGGAATCTCCAGAGGTCATCTGGTTCTACCCCCACCAGGTACCCAAGACTGTGTCCAGACAGCTCTTGAGTATCTCCAAGGATGGAGACTCCATAATATCTCTGGGCAACCTGTGCCACTGTTCAGAATCCTCACAAGGGGAAAAAAAATTAAAAAACTTTGCATGATCAGATTGAATTTCATATGTTTAAATTTGCAGCTGTTTCCTCTTGTCCTCTCAATGGGCACTACTCGGTAGGGTTTGGCTCCCTCTTCTTCATTCCCTCCCTTCAGATATTTTTATACATTGATGAGATCCCCCCTAGGCCTTCTGCTCTCCAGGAGCAGCCCCAACTCTCAGAGCCTCATCTCATGTCAAAGATGCCTCAGTCCCTTAATCATCTCAGTGGTTCTATGATGGACTCACTCCAGTGGCTCTATGTCTTTCTGCTTGCAAGTCTAGCACTGGGCACAGCTAGCTGTGGCCTTGCCAGTGTCAAGCAGACAGGAATAATCCCCTCCCTTGACCTCCTGGCACTGCTCTTTCCAATGCAGTCCAAAATGCCATTGGCCCCAGGGTACATTGCTGATACCTGGTGAGCTTGATGTTCACCAGAACCCCAAAGTCCTTTTCTGCAAAGCTTCAGGAAACTGCTTTCGAGACACTGAGCCTCCAGCAGGTGCTGGTGCCTACATTATTCATCCCCAGGTACAGGACTTTGCACTTGTCTAAATTCATGAGATTGCCCATTTCTCAGCATGGCAGGATCTCTCTGAATGGTGGCACAACCATTCTTGTGGCTGTGTCAGCCACTCTTACCCACTCTGTGCCCCTGTGAACTTGCTGAGGGAATGCTCCTGAATATATAAACAGTGCTGGACCCAGCACAGACCCCTGGAGCACAGCACCAGTGACTTGCCTCCTGCTGAACTTTGGGCCACAACCCCTGGGCCCGTTCCCATACTCTTGAAAACACAAGTTCACCTTCTCACAGCTTCCTAAAAATTATTTCCTACTTAAAAATACTTGATAATCTAGTGTCTTAATGGGGTTATGGGGGTTTTCTAGGTGATGTGTGGAAATTCTCTTTTCCAAATCTTCAAGCTTGTGGTCCTGATGCAATGAAAAAAAGTGTTAGTAAGAGTTAATTAGGAAGAAACAAGTGATTTTTTTCCAAAAGCACAAAATTATAATTCTACTAACTGTAAGTGATGTTTGGGGAAACAGAAAATTCTGAAACTACATGATGCCAAGAGAGACAATGGGATACAGAAGACATACTCTGGTTAGTCATGCTTGAGTCTTCCACCAGTCCCTGAGTTCTGATCAGATGTTTTGGTTTAAAAAAAGATACGGGGAAAAGGCAACATTTTCACATTACTGTGTTGACCGTATAAAATGAGTTGATGATGGATTGCATTGCATTCTGTAGCACATACAGCCTTTTGCCTTGTTCTGGATATTTTAAGTTGGTGCTCAGAAATGGCTCTAGAGAGATGAAGGTAAAATTGCTTTGGCAATAAAACAAAATCTGGAGAAATGTGAAGTGCTCCTGGTTTGTGCAGAGCACCTGGCAGTGTTTAAAAATATGCTGCATGGATTTCTATGGTATATCTTTAATTTCTTTATATCTACATTTATGCTTAAATAAAGAACTGATATATTTATAAACATTCCTCCAGACACTTGATCTCTCCAATCTGAAATCAACCCACCTGAAGGCTGGCAGTCAGGTGAAATTTCCACTTAAAATGCAAAGACCTTGTGCACTTCTCAGACCATTGCAGACATGTGGCATTTGTAAAGCTGGGCTTGTATTAAGAAAGACTTGTTTGGAGCTTTCTGAATAGTGAGAAAACTCTGGGCTATGCTTGGTAAGAGAGGAATACTAACTTTTTGGTCAGTAATATGTATTGGAGTATTTAAAAAAACGTTCTTCTAACAGCTCTCTCAGCTTACTCTTGCTTCAAAATCCCTTTCATAAGGATATGGATCATAGTTCTACTACACTTCAGAAGCCTAAAAGATATTCAAGGGCAGCAGTTTATTACAGCAGAGTCCAGAATCTCCAGGAAAAGGTAGAACCACTTGAAATTAAATTAATTAAAGTTTTGCTTTTGTTCTGCTCCTCTTCTTTCCACATAAGGAAGTATAGGATTGGGATTGGCTTGCTTTTGGGGTTCTTGAGATTGAAGAATCCTGGGACAAAGGACAGAGCTCTCCAAATATTTCAAAATAGCAATAAATTCACATTCATGCAGTTAGCATGAACATGATCACAGTGATTGCCCAGAGGGCATTTTTTCAAAATTAGTGTCAAATTCTTCCTTTAGCAGAGGTAAAGAAAAGGATGCTCAGAGGAAAGAGTGTAGGCAAGAAGTGGTGTCTGATACCTGTCTTCTTACCTTGTTTTTGTGTGTAGAAAAATAAAGCTAATGGTTTATATGCTGGTGAACAGTCCTACAGGGGCAGACTTGAGAGCAGTTAAAACTTCCCAATGATTTCCCTGAAATCACCAAGTTGAGTGATGAAAAACTCTGGGGTTTTAACAGCAATATCAGGTATGTTAATTCTCAGCACACCTTAGTGAGGCTCTGGCATGACAGCAGGAAAGCCTGGACATCAAAATTTCAGGTTAAGACATTAATTTTCAACCCAGGTTATTTATAGAAGGTTTAAGGAATCCAGGAGAATCATGAGGTTTTTACCTAAACCACTTAGCCCAAGCAGTAATGAGTGTAAATAACTGTGGGTTATTGAGACCTGCCCAGCAGAGAGCTGGATTGGAGACTTTAATCTCATAAACCCCAGGTCTGGAAAGCTTAAGTTCAGTAAAGTAATCTACCTTTGCTGCTAAGTAGGATTAGTTGCAACCACTGGAAACTGAGAATACTCAGCACCTTGAAGTCATATGTGTTTGCCTTGGCTTGCTATGCTGAATATAAATGCATAATGAGACATTGATATCCAGTGCCTATTCATATTAATCATTGAAACACATGGCAAACACTTTAAATTAAATTAAATTAAATATAATTTGGTTTTAATTAAATACATTTCAGTTAAAATAACTGATCATTTGAATTACAAAAAAAATAGTCTTGGATCTTTCCATTTATAGCACTCTTTCCTTCAAAAAAACAAGTGATGCAGTTATTTTTATTTCTTTAGTGTCAACTCATATTGTCTATGATGAAGTGAATTATTATATTGAAAGATGAGGTATTTAGTTGTCCTAAACTTGAAATATTAATTTAAATTTAGAATATTTTTCTTGAACTGAATGGAAAACCAGAGGTAACGTCTAGCACAGATTTCCACCATGCTTCTAAAATCAATAATGTAGAACTGGGTTAGTTATGGTTGAATAATAATTTGGAACTAATGGGTTCACAATCACTTGTATTCAGTTTTGCATAATTCCACTATAAGTCTATATAATTTTTTGGATGGAAAACATGCAAAGTAAGGTGACAGATATTCATGTATATTTTGATGTTAGGATAGCTCACCACAGACTTTCTAGCAATATAGAAAATTGATAAGGAATCGTCCTTCAGGTATTTTTTTTGTATTCACATCACAGCTGAGGCTTATTAGCATTACATATTTTTTTAGATTAAAAATAAACGAAGTCACATTTTTAGCTATATCACTAAACCCCCTTTGTCTCCACAATTTGTCACCTGCCCCAGCTTTCAGGCACAGAAAAGCACTGAAATCAGTGGAGTGGATATAGGGTTGATTTCAAAGCCCAGTAGTGATTCTGCAGTGCAGTTGGGTGAGACTCAAGGTCATCAGGCAGCAGGTTCTGGGTGCCTGCTTTGGGTGTGTTTGTGGGTTTGTATGAGTGAGGGGACTGCCCTGAAGTCCTGGGCACAGGTGGAGTCAGGGGCACTCACACAGGGCTCTGAGCAAACATTCCACATTAGTGCTGAATGGGAAATCTGCTTGGAAAACTCAGCTTATGTGGCACTTGGTTAACAGCTGCTGGCATCCACTTTCCAGGTGGAATTAGTGAGTCCCTGTAAGGTGGCACTGAGCTCAGCAAAGTTCTTCAGGGCACAGGAGTTGTGCTTACTCATGTAACACCCCCTCAGTCTGCCTTTGTATTTTAAGGTTAAAAATGAAAAGGTGTGACCTTAAGTCTCATTTCCTAATTACTCAATCATATTTTCACTATCCCAGTTTGGACTGTGACTTTAGGAAAGGAAATTTGTGGCCAGGAAAATGTTACCCATATTACTAATTAATACTATTGACTTAATAATCAGTCATCAGTATGTGCTCTATTTTAAATACTTGTATTTGCTTTCACACAGATTTAATAAACAGTTACAGAAACTTATTGCTTTAGCTATTTAGGAAAGACTAAAGAATATAGTTTTAATATAAAAGCGTGATTGATATCTGTCTTGGAAAAAGTTCAGTGAGGATTTCTTTCCTTTCACCCAGTCGTCATGTATGCGTTTTCTGCTATAAGAAAAAGGAAAAAAAAATCATCTCTGTGGATAAAAGAAGAAAGTAACTTAATAATTCCCTTTTTGTAGATTTCTGACTCATAGCACAGAATTAAATTTATTAAGGCTTTTCTTTGATAAAGATCCAGATAAGTAGCTTCAAAACGACCTAGGCATTTTGATACATTTCAGTGATGCATATTCATAATAAGCAGGGAGGACAACCATATATGTTCTTATATGCCATTATTTAAATATTGTAAATATATGTATATATGATATAAATATTAGAAATACTAAAACAATACAAGTGTTATTAAATAAATTTAAAATGTTTGCAAGTGAAAAACTGTATGGATTGCAGTAAGAAGGAGCTACATAGGGTCACTTTTAAAATACTTCAATATGTCTATAACACTATAATAAGGTGTAATGGAAAGAAACTGAACACCTGTTTTCCAAGCCCATTTTACCTTCTTCCCCTCTTTTCGATTTCAGTACCATGTATAATTACTGATCACATTTCTTGGAAATGATAGAAAAGTATTGAATACTATTTTTTCTTTCTTGATGGGAAATGTGTTCCGATATCAGGAAGCTGGAGTTTAATCTTCAGTGCTAAGATTATCATCATAAAACTCTTTAAACCTTTAGAATAAATTCCATCGTGCTATGTTTCAAGAAAAATAAACCATTTTTAAGAAAATGCACTGAATAAGGAATATGCTAATGAATCAAGTATTATGTAGAAAATATGATAGTTAAGTCTGACTTCTTTTTGTGGTATTGACATCTCTCAATATGCTCGAGTTTTTTTCCTCTTGAGAATACAGTTTACTTCTGTGCTCAGTGAATATCATTAGGGTTACCTGATGCAGGAATATATCATATTTGGAGCCACACTAGACTGAATGCAGAAGCTGGATTGGAATACAGACTCTCATATATTAAATGGAATATCTTGCTATAAATGCAGCTGTTTAGAAGCTGTTTTTCTGCTTCTGGATGTTGTTTATAAATAGACTTTTTTACCTGTAAGTTTTCTGGCATCGTTCCATATGACAGCCTGCATCTTTTCCTCTGCTTTGCTACCATTTCTTGGATTAATAGTTGGGCTTGATCTTCAGTTGTTTCTGTTCAGAAGTTTTCAGTGAGTGGCTCCTTCAGGCGGGGAATGTATTTCACTCTTCCCCTGAAACCTCTGTAGAGTTTGTATTTGATCTGAAGCTGGTCTTCTTGTGCAGCCACGTGGGGAGGGATAGGGTAGACATAACAGCCATGAGGAAATGTAAGAAGCAAAAAGACTTTTTGCTACCCAGTAATATGCAGGAACTAGATGACATTTTGTTAACAGGAAAAAAAAAAGTGGTAATTCTGTTGCAATCCTCAAAACCTTCTTCAATACACACTACAGAGGAAAAAAAAGAGACATTGTAAATATCCTGGTGGATAAACTTATTTCAAGGGTTTATGCAACAGTAAAATAAAATATATTCAACTTAAATAACTAATACAGAACTGATTACATTTTTATCATGCTATATATTAAGTTGTTTAGCTTCAAACTCTGATAGTACTTTCACCTAGATCTGGCTGCATTAATTACTTACTCAGTTATATACATTTCATTCCTAATCTTTCATATACCATATATTTTAAGGAGTGCAGAGAGACACTTGGGAATTAGTATATCTGTACTTGGTGCAGTCTAATGTTCTAATCTTTCCTTTGTAAATTATTTTCTACCTCTTGTAACTTCTTGTTATTTCATTAATAATCTTTCTTTGTGTCTCAAATACCATTCTGAAAAAAAATAAACTTAAAACATTTGACATCTGATGCCTTTCTAAATTAACTGTTTTAAACCTACATATTTCTTGCTAATTTTTTGAGCTTGCCATTTGCTTTGGATTTCCACTGTCATGATTTCAGCTTTTCTTGTTTGATATGTTTCTTTTCCTTTCACTATTTTTTTAATTTATTAATATATTTCTATTCTTTCTCACATGAATTTAGGCATAACTTCAAAAAGCAAATTGTGTATTATTTTAATATTTTTAGTTTCTGTGACAGTTCAGACAGTGGCCCTGGGATTCAATAACAGCATTCGTTCACTGTCTTTTCCTCATGCTTATTGAATTTAGTATGGAGAGGGGGACTCCTCGTATACCTGCTTGTTCTCCTGTGATGATCCTCTGTACTGTTACACTGGCTATCCATAAATCCATCAGCAATGAAAGTAATTTAGATTATAGCAGTTCAAACCAAGCAGATTGAAAATATCTTTGATTCCAGCGGTGAAAATTGCTCTTGTATTTTTATGATGCTGTTACAGACCATCTTCCCAGCATGTATCTTTTTTTTTTTTTTTTCCTTACTAGGCAAAAAAGTCTTGGCAGTGGATGGGATGTGCTATGCTGTTTACTTTGGGCTAGCCAGTAGCCAGATTACTGTGTAGGAGGAGTGCATGAGAAATAGAAATACTGTGTTTTCTGTCTCAACTTCTGGCTACGGAAAATGCGAGGCACTGCTGCTGCCTTCCAAAGCCAAACCCTCATGGCAGCTTGAGGTTCCCAGAAGGAGCTTCTGTCTTCTTCCTTTCCTTTGCTGTCAGTCCAGCTTTGCCACAAGTTTGTTCTCTGCCAAGCAGCTGTGCCAGGCAGGGATGGGTCTGGTGCAGTGCTATTGGGAGTGAGACAATGCTGCTTCAGTCATCAGTGACGTGGTCTTGTTTATTCTAAACCTACCAAAAAAAAAAAAAATCACAGACACAGACTATGGATAAATTGGATGATCAGAGAGATACTCCTGAAGGGTCCTGCATGCAGCAGAATCTAGACCAGAACCTGGTTTAGTCTGAAGCAATCCATTTTCTAGAAGAATGGAAAAAATACAAAGGCCATTGTATGCTACCATTCCCACAGCTCCTCTGTCAAGAGAGTGCTGACTATAATGAACCCCCCTTCTGCCAGCTTCTGCTCCCAGGATGTTACAGCTGAGTCTGTGGGAACTGAGATTTAAGATATTCTTTAACTCCTGACTTAGAGTTATTAATAGATTTCAGTATATGCTAGCAGAATTATTAAGAAATTTCTGCTCTGCATCTGTAAAATAGACTTAGTGCTTGCTAAGTCAGTCCTTACTCTAAGGACTGCTCATGTTACCGTAATCCTGTATTGCAATAAGTAAAAAAAAAAATTGATTTAAAAACTAGTTCCTGTGTCATGTATCAAGTTCAGTTCCAATGTATTTTATGCTATCAACCTGTACAGATTATCACCCAATGGTGCTTTTTAAGGTTCTGAAATGATTCAGCTGTAAAAGAAAGGCCCTCCACAGGCCCCTAGTAAGATGCTTCCTTGCCCAGGCTTCTGGCTCTTGGCTGCCCTTTCTAATCTCCTCAGGTCAAGCAGCCTGTTTTGTTCACTGTGCCACATGGGGCTGAGGGAGCGTGGCTGTGGCCAGGCTGGCTGAGACAGGCACACTAAACAAGAGGAAACACGTAGGAATTTTGCTGGTTGCTGTTGCAGCCCCTGTTACCCTTGACTAGGGAGCTGCAAGCCTACAGCAGTGGATTAGCAGGAGGCGATCCTCGACTCACCTGGCATAGCTGGGATAAAAAAAGCTGCTTGTTACTTGTGTTGGCTTCAAACTAAATTATAGCAGACTGTTACTCCAGCCTTAGGAGCATGTGATAATCTCATTAGCAGCAGAGCTTCAGCAAACAGCTGGAGAACAGTGACAATTTTACTCCTCTCCTTGCCTCCTTTGAAGCAACTGGGTTTTCCTGGAGGAAGACCAGCCATATCACCACTCTTCATAGAAGCCAGTGTAAATATCCAGGGGGGATCTATAACAATTTCTTTAGGATTAGGTGGCTACACCACCTTTCCTGTAGCCTGCTATATTCACTCTGTTCATATTACCGATTCCCTTATAAGTCTCTTTCAAGTGACAGCTGTAAATAAGCACAAGTGTCTGGCAGCCAGAGCTCACTTGGAATTAAATTCAGGGATAGGGAGCTGTCAGCTAACCAACTTCTGTAGCAGCATAGCTGTCATTTGAATGAATTACAGACCACAGTGTCCATTTGTGTGGGGCCTGTGAGCAAGAGGGGTGGAATAATTTTGGGTAAGTGCTGAAATTTAATACAGGCTTCTGCAAGTTTTTCAAAAGCCACACACCCATCTTCAGTGTGATTATTTTGTGTGGTTAACAGCATTTCCATGTAAACTGCAATAATCTTCTGTTGAAAGGTCTCTTCAGTATGAAAAACAAAATTAAAATTGATGGTACAATTAGCTGAGACTTATTTTGCTCTGTTCTGTCAAAGACTAAAATATCTGGGTCAGAGTTTCTTAGCACTTTGCCTATGTACAATTTCCACCCTGGGATTGGCAGCTTCTCTTCAGATACTGAGGAGCAAACGCCCCCTCCCTTCCACACTGCTTGTAGGGAGCGGTGCCCCATGCTGATGATGCCAGGCAGATTTAATTGTGCATGCTCTAAGAGAAAAATGACATCCACGCTTGGGTGAGTGCTCTCTGTGGCAAGCTGACAAATCCCCCAGCTGTCAACTAACCTCAAAGGCAAGTGTACGTGGCTGGAGCTTATGTCTGCTTGCTTTCTGCCCTCAGGCATTTAGACGCTGAAACTCATATTGACTGCAACACATTCAAACTGCTACTGAAAGAAATGTATGGGCTGTTTGATGTGTTTCAGTCTCTAAGGGTGATCCACACAATTAAGGTTTATTTTTTAGGCAGACTGTGAGCACGTAAAGACAGCACCTTTTTGCATAGAGGGCAAGTGAAAGTACATAACGTTTATGGCTGTGGATCTGGCTAAGTTGCTGATTGCTTAGAGAAAGTAATTTCTTCCTTGGGCTCAGATGGATTATATTTATATTTTTATGTATTTGTAGGGGGTCTGCCAGAGAGCTACATGCATACAAAATGGCATTACTTGAGTGCCAATATATCTGGGCAAATGCAAAGAGGCATGTGTTGCTAACGCAGTATTGGAGTCATTTTGGCAGAAGCTTTGTTACTTGTGGTGCACTGCAGGCTGTCCATCTAAACCCATCATTACCTGGCATCTATGCTCTGGTGTGATAACCACAACAATCTGTGAACGGGCAGAGTCATCCTAACAGATGGCTTTGACTGTAGGTAACCAGGAAACCATGCATACACATTAAAAATGGGTTCAGAGAGTGTGGGTGTTATCTAGGAACATCAAAAGAGCTGTGGGGTTTGAGCTCCCCCATATACTGTTGAGAACATGTGCCATACCCAGGGAGGGTGGGCTAGAGCCAGTTCCCACAGTTCTGATGAACTTTGTAGGGATTGCTTGGTTGGGCATGGGCTCATCTACAGATGAATCTCATGTTTTGCAACAGACTTCAAATTAGTATTAGAAAGACAAAGCATGAAGCTTAAGCATGCAGTTCATAGAATCATAAAATGGTTTGAGTTGGAAGGGACCTTAAAGATCACCTAGTTCCAACCACCTCCCCTAGACCAGCTTGCTCAGAGCCCCATTCAACCTGGCCTTGAACAATGCCAGGGATGTGTCATCTACAACATCATGGGGAAACCTGTTGCAGTGCCTCACCACCTTCACAGTAAAGAATCTTTTTCTAATATCTAATCTAAACCTCCTCTTTTAGTTTGAAAATAGTCCTGTGATATTGTGGCCTTTTAAGAGTTCTCTCCATCTTTCTCATGTGCTCCCATTAGGTACTGGAATGACACAATTAGGTCACTCCAAAGGCTTCTTTTTACCAGGTTGAACAATTACAGCTCTCAGCCTTTCCTCACAGCAGAGGTTCTCCAGCCTTCTGATCAGCCTGGTGATCCTCCTCTGGACTCACTCCAACAGGTCCCTGTCCTTCCTGTGCTGAGGACCCCAGAGCTGGATGCAGCACTGCAGGTGGGGTCTCACCAGAGCAGAGCAGGGGGGCAGGATCCCCTCCCTCACCCTGTTGGCCACTCTGCTTTTGGTGCAGCCCACGATACTTGGCTTTCTGGACTGCAAGTTGACATTGCCAGGCCAGCCTCTCATCCACCACCCCCAGGTCCTTCCCATCAGGGCTGCTCTCAGTTTGTTCATTCCTCCAGCCTGGATTGATACCAGGGGTAGCAATTAATTTACATGCTCACCTCAGGCACTGTATCACCCAAATTTTAGGTGATGGAGAGGTCTACCTGGCACAATGGTTCTAAGTTTCCTAACCTGACACTGATAAATGCTATCAATATGTGCAGGAAGAAGTTCAATATGTTTATATTTGAGTGCACTGGAATCTTAGAACAGGATTTTAAAATATAAAAGAGTAACAGGAAAAAACAAATATCTCTTGTCAACTCAGGATTTAGTTTGTCAAAGTACTTTGAGTACTGAGTAGCCAATACTACTATTTTTTGTAACAGACTAATATTAAAGCACTCAACTGAAAAGTGGGAATTCCAGGGTTCTTGGCCTCTTCAGTGTCCTGAACTGCAGATCCTGACCCCATAAGTCCAGATAAGTGGTTCTCACTATGCTCTGAAGCTGAAGATAGCACAGTTTACCATCGTAAGGCCACAGAAAACACAAAGAAGTGTGGACTTCAGGAACTCCTCATCACTAGTTATTTCCACTGTGTTTTTTAGTGCTTCCCCATATGTGGAAGAGGTCTGGTGGACAATGTCTCTTGTAATGTCCAAAATTAGAATGTATCTAAACCCAAACAAAACAAAAGGGCTGTAATCCCATCATCCAGCTCTACCTAAAATTCACTGTGTCTTCTGTGTCCCATTTTCTGTCTGTGAGTTTTCTGAAGCATGTACTCAATGGAAATTTTAGCCTAATTGGAATTTAAGCTGCCTGAAAATAGCCCCAAGGCAGCACCAACAGAATTCAGGGGTGAATGTTGAGCTTCAGTGAATCTGTGCAAGCACACAGAGCCCTGGAATTCTTTTGCTGATGTGAAGAGCTGAGCAGGATGCAGAAATGCTGCAGGGGTCCAAATCCATCTTTTGTTCCCTTTCTGCTGCCTGAGCACAGGAAGAGAGTGTGGCAGGATGAGCAAACATATGTCTGGAAATGTGGTGCTCTATGCTGGCAACACAGAGCTTCAGTGGATATTACATGCCTGAGAATGAAAGAGTGTGCCCTATTCATGCTTCAGAAATGTCAGTGTGAAATATTGTGGTTATCATTTTAGATTTGACATGTATAACTCTGCATTCGTAAGGTAGTTTGAATGTAACCTAAATTACTCTTCCCCTAACTATCTGGTAAGAATGAAATTCAGCTGTCACAGATAAGAGTAATGATATTTATTAATAGAATTGTAATAGAACTTAAATGGGCATAGTACATCAGGACAGGAGATCACAGTCCTTAAGGGATTGATTTATCCTTGACTTCTATGAGCCTTTGTTATGATAATGATAGATATATATTCCCCAAATCCTTTTGGTCTTTCTATGCCTTACCCTTTCATTTCTTTATTAACTCTTTTCCCTTGTCACTACGTGTTCTTCTTAATTCAGATCAGGTTTTGCAACTTGCATCATAATTTGCTTTTTTTTGTATCAGAATGGTTTATTGAGTTCTCTAGCAGCTTATGTGCTTTCCCCTCTTTGCTGCACCTCCTGTCAGTGCTTCAGAAGGGCCTGGGGATGAGCTGCCACCAGCCAGACCCTGATTTCCTTTGGAAAACCTGCACATGGGTTTCTTTTATTCCTACAACAGTCAAGGCAACCAACCTAATTAATCACTCCAAACCTTCACTAATAAACATAATTGTGATGATTTGGGGTAAACATGTTGATGTTTTCTGGACTGCTGAATGTTTTATCTAAACATATTATTTGTTTTTTAGGCATTTAAATAAACATGTCAATTTATGGTGGCTACAACTTTGCTGTTGTTGAAAATCCTTCACATTTTTAAAATCAAGATGTATGTTTAGGGGAATAGTTGTGGGCATAGGTAGTTAGCTCATGGTTAGTAAACACTCACCACCATGATACAGTCGATTGCAGCCTCCTTAGCAGCAGTAAATGAAGAAGCTGTTTACAGGTAGTAATGACTTTAGGGGTGTAAACTAGAGCAAAATATATAGGTGCATGTAGATTATCAGCTCTAAGAATAGCTATAGGACTATTGGAAAGCTATAAGAAAAGCTATGAAGTACAGGACATTTTTCATGAGCTTACTTTTAATGTGAAAAAAAAGTTGGTTTTTGGTTTTTTTTTTCCTGAAACAAAATATACTACTCTAGTATGTAGCTACTTTCTTGTAATTCGTTCAGTATAGGTATGTCTTGAAACATCATGTGTGCTTTCTTGGGACTAAATATATATGAACCATCAGCAGCATAATTTTGCTCATGTGCTGGGCTCTGAACTCATGCAATTAAATATTCAACAGGATAGATACCCTGACTCTAGCTGTACTTGTAGCAGCTATGAAAGATTAATTCAGTGTTATGTTTCTGTTTAATGGAAGAGGCAAAATGAGCATTTCTGCTGAAAATTTCAGGTTTAGAAATTGTGATCGTTACTGTGCTTATTAAGGAGCCCCTAAGATAAATTATCTATATGGGGTTATATTTTTTAATGAAAACATTCTCTTTCAAGAGACCTGTCCCAGCATCTTTCTTTGGGAGTACTTTGCTGTCTTTACCTTATCATTTCAAAGTAACTTTTTGTAACTGAATGTGCAGCAAATAACCTGTGCACTAAAACTAAGGGCATTGCATAACAGAATGGTGAAGTTTTGCAGATCTTGTTGTATATTATGAATTTGATATGGATTTTCTGTTTTGTCGATACTAAGATTTTAAATTATGTTTTAAGCTGAGGGAGTGATAGTTTCTTGAGGCAATTTCTAGTAGAATTCATTTATACGGCAATATTCCAAAAGAGCAAGGTTAAAGCAGCAACACAGAAATTCCAATTTCTATCCCTTGCAGGTTCTTTTTTTCTTTTTTTTTTTAGCCCATATTTTCCTCTTACAAAATGTACCTACATTATTAATGAAGTTCAGTCTCAGCACCAGTGTGGAATCTGGAGGGTAAACAGCAAGTTTGAAGTTCTAATACTTGTAGAGCCAGTATGAATAAGAGGTGATATTAAGAGGGCACAGTAGATGGTACTCTCCAGCAATTTCTGTAAATGTGACCTCATCAATTCTGTGTTTTTCCCTCTGTATTTTACAGAGCACATTGATTTAGAAGATGTCTTTGACTTATAACCACTAGTGTTAGAAGGATAGAAAAATGGGCAAAAAGCTTTGGGGATGGTATGAAATAAAAACCAATATCTATTTATAAGCAAAGTAGGGATTTGTTAATAAATAGATAATTTTATTTTTAATTATGCTTGTGCTGCAATTATCACACACTATATTGTATAGATAGGATTCTTTTCTGAATTTCATTAATGGACTTTTCTCCAGCTACACTCTAGAAACTTAGAAAGGAAATTGTGACTAGGCCTACACTCTTAGGACACAGCAGAATCAGGATCGTATCTTTAAAGATTTATCTTTCAGATTTCCTGAACCTCCTTAGAAAGGAGAAGGAACGAGCAAGGCCTGAGGTCCAGTTCACCATTGGCTTGGTCTTTAATTAGGCTAAAAGAGGTGTCACTTGTACTGCATTTTCAGTCCTTGCATGACAGTCAATGGCAGTTGCCCATGGAAGGATGGAAGGACAGAAAAGCTGAAAGGCAATAATCCTTTCTGGTTTGAAACAGTAGTTAGCTGTCACACAGCTATGCTGCCAGTGAGCTGGCTGCTGCAGTAGACTTCTAGTACAGTGATCAGCCTGTAAAGGAAGGAAGGAAACTAAAAAGAAAGGAATTCTGACAAAGTAATTTGGGCAAACTTGAAGTAAGTAAACATGTCCATTATTATGTGTTATAGTGGATGAGACACTGGTGACAGAAAAGAGCAGCTTTGCATTCACAGACCTTGGTCCTCATCAGGACTTCAATATCCACAAGATCTGCTGGAGGGACAACACACACAATGCATTCCTGGAATACATTGAGGATAACTTCCTTCTCCAAGTGCTGGAAAAGCCATTGGGGAGACACTCTGTGCTGGACTTTGTTCTTACCAACAGGGTGGTGGGGAAGGTGAAGCTCATGGCTAGCCTGAGCTGCAGTCATCATAAAATTATGGAATTCAAGAGCCTTAGGGCAGGGAGGAAAGTGCACAGCAAGGTCTGGCCTGGACTTGAGCACAGCAGACTTTGCTGTCTTCGGGGAACTGCTCGGTGGAGTGCAGTGGGAAAGAGCCCTGGAAAGGAAGAGGGGCCTGACAGATACAGTTAATATACAAAGATCACCTCTCCCAGTCATGCGTTCCAGTGAGGAGAAAATCTACATGGTGTCCATGTCAGGGGGCTTGAAATCTTTAAGTTCCCTTCCAACCCAAACCATTTTATGAGTCTGTGATTCTATTTTGTATGAGTAAGAAAGGGAAGTTCATCTGGTGTACTGTTTACTAAGCCAACAGAAATTGCAGTGCTGAAGTTGATACCCTGTTGATTTGGAATTGGCCTATTTTATTTCATTTAATATTTTTTTAATAGTAAACAGAGCTTTGTTACTTGATTCCTAAGGAGAGAACTCCTTTCAGGATATACTGAATAACTGAGGGCTACATTCAGTGATGCTAATTGGTATTGAATTAAATCATCCAGTCATGCTAAGGTGCAATATAAGGTAGAATTTGTGTTACAATTGCATAAAGGTAGCCAGGGAAGTCTGCCAAAAATAAAAAATATTTATAAAATGCTTTTTTTTTGTCTAATTACAAGTCACTTGAAATTAGTACCTTTTGTATGTGGAAGTCCATTTGAATTTTGCATACAGATACATTTCTCTGTTTTTATGCCTTCTGTGCCTTTTGTAGGGTTTTTTGTATGTTCATGCTCTTTATGACCACTTTCATTACCCACACATATACATTTTTCTGTCCATACATTACGCGTACTTGTCCACTTCCACTTGTACAATTTTTCAGCCATGCCAATGATCATGCAGAACAATTCACCAAAATACCATCCATGGAATTTCTGGTTTGGGTGATTTGCCAGCTCAGCCAAAATACCCAAAATACAAAGTTTCAGAAAGTTTCATGTTTTGCATTTCAGGATTATAATGATGAAATTCGTCAGGAGCAGCTGAGAGAACTTTCGTATTTGAATGGTTCTGAGGACTCATCCCGTGGACGGGGCATCCGAGGAAGAGGGATCCGTGTGCCACCTGCAGCTCCTTCAAGGTGTGGTAACCTGAACTATGATGTTAATAGCTTTACAAAGTGTAAGCAATAGTAAAAAACCCACAGTTAAAAAACCAAAAAGACAGTTACATACATATCCTGGTCAGTAAACCAAAATATTTGTCTTCTGATATCCTGTGTAGTCTATATTGTTCCAGATTCTCTGATCTACAGTTCACAGGGTACAGTGGGTGACAACAAATGAGAGCAGATTATGAAGAGGGGAAGGAATACTTTCATGCTAGTACTAAGGCAGTATGGTCAGTAGCATAAAATGTTTGGTCAAAATAATAGTATAGTCAGAGAAGGCCACATAGTCGAGGTGGAACTTTATTTGCCAAATAATTAGTTTTTATACATATTACAGCTATACTGTGTGTATATACAAATACACCTATATACCTGGCATTCACAGTCTTCCAAAAAGACAGCACACCCAGGAGCATACTGCTCTAAAACAAAACTCATGGACTGCTACCCTGATTTATCCCCCTTCTATTTCATTGTATGGTATAGATACAAATCTTTTTAAACTGTAAGAGCTTCTTCTGACTGACTAATTTGTACAGCAAGGGCGATACAGCATAAATAGCCAGGAGGATGCTAAACCTCTTTCCATGCTAGTCTATATGCTCTATTCTCTCTGTGCAGTGGGGGAAAGTAGGATCCCACACTACCAATCCTTTGTGCTGAGCTAAATTAGGCACGAGGAAAAGTTACTTGTCTCCTTTTATATTCTTCCTCTACTTTGCCTTGCAAGTTTCTGCTGTCCTGCAGTATCTTCTGCCAATCCATTTCTCCCACCGGCCAATAAACATGAAAATGAGAGTGATGACTGCTCTTCTAAAATAGTTCAAGAGCAACAGAAGAGGTTCCTAATTTTTTTCATCTTCTGGAACTGCTCTGGAATAATTCTGCAGCCCTGAGAATTACGATGGTTCAGAATTTTTTTAGTAGAAGCACCAAGAGGCTCAGGTGCAAAAGACACTGGATGGTTTAAAAATAATGCCTTTCCATAATATGAGTTCTGCCTGAGATATTGCCTGAAAGCGCTTGGCACCGTAGCTGCCAACCCCCGGAGTTATCTGATGCTTTAGTGGTAACAACGCGAGGGCCTTTCCCGGGGGCAGCACACGGCCGTGTTCTTTCCCGGTACTGCCGCGGTGACCTTGGCTCCTCTCTGCTCCGCAGGGGCCGTGGCGGAGCCGTTCCGCCGCCGCTGCCGGGNACCGCCCCCGCCGCCCGCACACGAGCCCTACGAGGAATACGTAAGTACGGGCCGCGTCCCGCCGCGTGTCGCCGGGCTCCGGTGGGCATCGGGTCCTGCCGGGGCGGAGCAGCCCGGGCCGAAAGCTCCGCTAACGCTCTTCCCCTGCAGGTGAACGGCGGTCAGGGCGATGCGATGTGTCTGCAGGCATGAGCTGGGTGATGTGAGCTTGTACCTTTGCTCACAGCTTAGTTTTGGGTACGAGACATTATGCTGGATGGTTCTTGGGGTGTCACAAAAGAGCTATAGAGATATCCTAAAGTTTGTAGTGTATACTCAAAGTCAGTTTTTACTGTAACCAAGCTCATAAGAAAAACAGCTTATATCCTTTGTGAGAAAATTTGGGGCCAGGAGGGGGGAGGCATGTTGTTGTTCGAAATCCTTTTTATTACATATTTGTATTCAACACTGTCTCACAGATACATAACAAATAGAAATTCATGTAGTTTTCATGAAAGCTGATACAATGATGCATCTTTAGCAGGAAGCAGTACTAACTGACTGTCACCTTTTCCTATGAGGTGTTAAAAATAATTGTGCTGTGGACATCAAAGCTTTCAAGTCATCCTCATTAAAGTTTCCTCCTGGAACTGTCACCATAACAACAGCTACCCAAATAGAGAAGAGAGTGCTATCAAATATGATGTCTGAATTTTTCCAGCCATGACAAGTCCAAGAGTAAGATGAACATCCGATCTATTCCCTACTCCTACACCAAGGAAAGATGTGCTTTTATCCAATTAATAATCTTCCTAGAACAGAAGAAAGGAAAATGAAACAGAAATTATTCTTTGTTGCTGGAGCTTCACTGAACCATGTGTATTTGTAGCATAGTGACTAGATCACGGCCACTTCAAATCAGGAATGCACATTCTGTTCATTCAAAGCATCAAAGCTGAGCAACAGCAGCAAAAAAGGAGGGGGGAAAAAGTCGCTCCTGTATTATTTACCTCAACACCGTTTCCATTAATGAATGAGCTAAAAGTCCTGCTAAGAAATAAAATTTCAAAAGTACACACTTCTTTGACAGTGTATTATTGCCCATTAATATCAAAATATATGGGACCTTCCTTTCTGTGCAGATGCAGAACCCTTGTAAAGTAAGATTAGGATTATAATTGAAGTAATTTCCTTTTTCACTTACAGTACTAATAAATGTCCTAGAGTATTAAAAATCTTTTAGGGAGGATTTCTTGTACTTTTTCTGGATGGTAAAAAGCAGGAGGAGAATTTGATGGAGCTGGATTATCAAGGTTAGGAAGGCGTTCAGCCAGTTCCTCATATTTTTGAAATGCCTACACTCTCAGGAGCACAAAACATACACACAATTAAGAGTCAGTTTAACTTGTGACACATTGGTCCAATAAAAACAAACATACGTGTTTGTGGGGTTTTTTTCCCCCTTCACAGACAGCAACAAAAAAAATGCTGCCTTATAGGTCAAAATTCACATGTTTTGGAGATTTTCCATCTCCTGTGTCCTTTCAACATCTATATTCCACAGCTGTGAATATATGAGATTGCTATTATGCACCACTTTGCAATGAAAATTTATTGTCTTTGTATAACAGTTTTTAAGTTCAGTCTAAATCATTTTGGTGTCTTATGGGCTGAGATAATAGCTAGAACTGTAATGTGCTGGTAGAAGGAAAAATTCACTCTCACATATCTGCATATAGTATTATAAACGTTGTTTTAGGGAAAATATTTTTATTTTTGTGGAAAGTAATCAAAACAGGTTTTCTCGCCAAATAACCAAAGTTTTTCTTGCCAAATATAATATTTTCATCCCATTATATAATTGCTATATAATAAATCAGATACCTGTCTGGATACTAAAAGCAAGTGGATCTATTAGTTAACCTGCAGCAAATGTCATGTATAATTGTTGTTCTTTTCCCTTAATCCTACAGATGAAAAACTAATTGATAATGAATAATTTATCCAATTTACTTTTTTTTCTGCTTCTGAGTAATACACAAGTGTATTATAATTTCCTTACGAGTTTATATTTTTCATTTTTGATTACAGTATTTCACACCATTTTTTCCTGCTTTTTGCAAGCACTATTTTATTAGTGGTACATATGAATGCACTGTCATTGATTGTGAGTATCCATAGTCTGTATTTTTCTTTGATCTAACAAAATATAATCCCTTGAATGTTGATCTGAAAATGAATTCAAGAAATAGAATCGAATGGCTACAGCAGATTTTTTAAAAATGCTTGACAGCATTTCCTGAAAAAAAATCTTTAGCCATTTGTTGAGCACTACTAATCAGAGATTGTATTGACTGTTTGACCTTGAAACATCTAACTGTTTAAATCAGTTTGGATAAGCATTTAAATGTCTGGATTATCCAATATGTAAATATTTTGAGGTTTCCTGATGGCCTTTCTGAGAAGGCATAAAAGCAGATGCCTGAAGGTTTCTCAGGAAAGGTAAAGTCGTGTCATTGTAGTGAATATATTCATGTGCAACATTTTGAATGTCAGGCCTAGCCAGAGGGAAAAACATTTGGAACAACTTTCAGAAAAGAATGGTAACGCAGGAAGGAGAAGTGACTCACCATACGCCTTTCTCTTTACGTGCCTTTGAAACTTGCCTTACCTTCTCACTTTGAAAGCAGTTCATTGGGTGTGAACCAGGGTGGAGGGTGTAAGTGGCAGCTGCTCTGCAGCCTCTGGGATCAAGAGGGGTGGTCCAAGGGGTGTGACCTGATGTGTTTTAACCACAGCCAATGACTAAGCCACACACAGGTGCTCACTTCCCTGGTGACATCAGGGAGAGATTCAGAAGTGTAAAAGTGAGAAAAATCTTGGATTGAGACAAGATAGTTGTAGTGGGTTGGCACTGGCTGGATGCCAGGCACTCACAAAAACATCTCTATCACTCCCCTCTGCAACTGCACAGGGGAGAAAAAATACAGTGAAAGGTTTATGGGTTGAGCTAAAAACTAGGAGAGAAATCACTCACCAAATACTATCAAAGGCAAAACAGACTCAATTTGGAGATGTTAATTGAAGTTATTACCAATAAAATCAGAGTAGGATAATGAGAAGCAAAATAAGACCT
Organism: Cisticola juncidis; assembly: GCA_013400215.1. Lineage (NCBI taxonomy): Eukaryota > Metazoa > Chordata > Aves > Passeriformes > Cisticolidae > Cisticola > Cisticola juncidis. The sequence continues at coordinate 1,013,238 of VXBR01010763.1, forward strand.
TAAAAACATTTCACCTCCCACCCCCCATCTCCTTCTCATCTCTGCCTCTTTCCCAGGTGCAGGGAGACATGGAATGGGGTGTTGCAGTCAGTTCATCACAGGTTATTTCTGCTGCTGCTCAGGGAAAGGAGTTCTACACCTGCTCGAGCATGGGCTCCTCTCTCCACAGCTCTACAGATCCCTGCCAGGACCCTGCTCCATCACAGGCCTCCCATTAGGTCACAGCCTCCTCTCAGGCATCCACCTGCTCCAGTGTGGGTCTCCTCCCTGGGCTGCAGGTGGATCTCTGCATCCCCTGGCCCTCCATGGGCTGCAGCTGCCTCACCATGGTCTCACCACAGGGGAATCTCAGCTCCAACACCTCCTGCCNCAGGGGAATCTCAGCTCCAACCCCTCCTGCCCCTCCTTCTGCACTGACCTTGGAGTCTGCCTAGCTGTTCCTCCCACATGTTCTCACTCCCCTCTTCTCTGGCCACAATTACATCTGAGCAAAAAGTCTTTTTTTTTTTTTTCTGCTTAAATATGTTATAACACAGGGGATACTATCAACTGTTGTTGGCCCAGCCTTTGGCAGTGCTGATCCTGGAGCTGGCTGTCATTGGCTCTGACAAACATGGGGAAGTCTTCTGGCAGCTTCTCACAGAAGCCACCCTTGTAGCCCCCCTGCTACCAAAAGTTGGCCACACAAAGGAAGGAGCAGAGGCTTCCTCGGCAAGTTCACTGATGACCCAAAGCTGAGAGGAGTGGCTGACACCCCAGAGGGCAGTGCAGCCCTTCAGAGGGACTTTGACAAGTTGGAGAGATGGGCAGAGAACTGTCTGAAGCTCAAGAGAGGCAAATGCAGGGTCCTGCTCCTGGGGAGGAATAATTCCAGGCACCGGCACAGGCTGGGGGCCAACCTGCTGCACAGCAGCTCTGTGGAGAAGGACCTGGGGGTCCTCTAAAGGCTGAGGTCTTGTTGGCAGTTTGTGAAACAGGCAAAACGACAGATTGAGATCCATGATTTGTACAGAAGTGAAGAGTACTTCAGTAGGTCTACTGCTGTTGAGGCAATAAATAATAGAATCATAGAATCATAGAACCATAGAACAGTTGGAGTTGGAAGGCACCTTACAGATCATCTAGTTCCAAACCTCCTTCGTGGTCAGGGTCACCTTTCTAGACCAGGTTGCTCCAATCCCCCTCCCAGCCTGGCCTTCAACACTTGTAGGGATGGGGCAATGAGACTGTGCAAAAGCAGTGTTCAGTGCAGAATATTTTGATACGAGCATCCAGACTTTTCCACTTAGGATTAAAGCTACATTTTGGAAGGGTGCTTAATCCAAATCTAAGCCAAAGTTACTGTTGCTTTCTGATCCTGTTTTGGAGAGCATTTGACTCTGGGTCTGTATTTTTTCCTTCTGAATCAGAAGCTAGTAATGAACTGTCCAGTGATGTTTTTCTTCCCATTTTTTAGAAGCTTTGGTGAGCCTTGCTGAGAGGTCTGATGTGAGTTTTGAAGTGACCTACATCTCTTGTTCCCTTATACCAGATGGAAAAAATTACCAAAACAGAATACATTTGGGACTAAAATACACACTGTTTTTGTATTTTACCTCCACTTACATTTTCACTTTTGGATAAAAAAGAGGACTGTTGCACAGGAAGCAACTCATCATAATATGAATACTTAGATGAGCTTCTTGCTTTTATAAACAAATATATAATTTGCTTGCAAGAAATCAGCTGGTCTGTCGAGACACTGTGAAGCTGGTACAGCTCCTATGTCTAGGACAGCCAGCAATTTTAAATGCAAATATTCTCTCTCACCTCTCATTTCACTGATCAAACCAGCCAAACACAGATTCTTGTTATCTTTTGGAATAAGTGGAGAGCAGTCCTTTCACAAAATCACTGGAAAAGAACCATACAATAAGATAGATTGTGCTTTTAATGTCATGCTGTTCTTCCTCTCATTTCAAATTATTTCATATGAAAGCAAATGCCACATTTAACTGTTTATTCTAAGATTAATGGTTATTTACATTCTTCAATAGTTTTCAAACAAACTGAAACAGCTATTCTCATGCTTATTCAGTGACAACCTAGGCAATAAAAAGACTGATAATAAGAGGATTTTTTTGTCACAATTTAAGATTTTGAAAAGAATAATCAGCATGTATATGTGACTGCAATCCACAAAATTGCGGATGCGGAGGCTTTGCTTAATAATTAAAATGGGAATTCTTAGTGCTTTTAAGTCCATTCTGTCTGCCATTCCTGGATGTAGATGGAAACTGTATATAAAGATCTAAACTTCCTTTTCATGGCATGTTTGCTCCTGTGTACTGCTTTAATAAATATGTTAAAGTGAGCTATGGATACTTTTCAAGTCCCTTCCTTGACTGTAGGACATTGTCAATGAGAGTGAGACCTGGACAACTAAGAAGACTTTTTAATGTTATTCCAAACCCTAAAAGAGTGGAATATATTAGATATAATAAGAGGTAACAGGGACTACTTTGTTTTTCTTCTTTTTTTTTTTCTAAACTTTTTTTCCCAAGTTTTAAGATGTGGCACTTGTCTATTTCTATGCCTTTTCTGGGTGAGAAGAAAAAATCAATGAAGAATGTAGCAAGACTAAAGATCATTTGAATAAAGCTGGAATTATAGGCATAGGAATCTGCATGGCTGAACAACATATTGATTAAATATGATTGATTAGCTATTTATGCCCAAGGCACTTAAAAAAGAGCTAAGCTGTATTCAGCTTGTACCTGCTGTGACTTGAAAATCGAATTTTCTTTTTAGTACAATAGTGATAAACAGGATAATGTTTATATTATCTGAAAAACTCTACTGAGGTTTATAAGGATGCTGTGAATGGCAGGCTGATGAAGGTATAGTGCATTTATTCAGATTTTGGATAATATTGTCCCTGAAAAGTATAAATATATTTATTGTGAAAAAGTCGAGCAATGTAAATATAGAGTTAGAGTAATGGCAAGGTTTTCGTGTTTCTCCAAGAGCAGAATCCACAGTCAGTACTAAATCTTTAATGTCTGGGTCTGCAGGTCTAGAGTTTTTTGCTTACCTGTGCAAACTGAAGTTTGTATCTTCTTCATAAAGAATAAGACTGAATAAATAAGACTTGCCTGATGAAACCAGAAGAATTGTCCTGAGAGCAGTGCAGTACTGAAGTCAATACTGCTTTCAGACTCATCAGTGGTGTTAATTTCCTACATATTGATAATGTAGCCTAAATCAGAACTTTATTATATTATTTTCTTGATTTGAATTGATTTTTTAATTTGATTGTCATAATCATAGTTATTCAAAAGTCTTCAGTGATAAAATACATAAAACTCTTACATCTGTTTATTAATGTTGCAGAAATATTTTTGTGGGGGATAAGTTCTTCTGTCATCCCTTTCATGCTGTCCTTACTTGGCAGAAATAATTCTCTCCTTGACATTAGTTACCAAGTTTTCAGATGAAAATTAGTTTCTATGCTATACAGAGTATAAAAGAAAATGCTGATGCAGCTGTACATGTTTTAGTATTATAAATGATGTTATTACAAGTACAATGTAATAAATATTTATATTTGTTATACAGAGGTCTAAGTGAAGGGCATCTCTCCATTGATGATCCAGCCTGCATATGGTCCTTAAATATTCATAGTGTATGCAGTTGTATTCATAAGAGCTTACATAAAAAATATATGTAGTGTTATCCACAGAGGCAAATTTGTCTGCATCATGCAATGTACCATTTGATCCTTGAACAATGTGATTATTCAGGAGCCTATTACCAAAAATGCACACCTTCTGTCACTTAGCTCAGTCGCAACTTCTCACTCCATTATTTCTCTGATGGAGAACAGTCTAGATTGGTACAAAATAACTCTACAGGCATTTGCAGGTTAAACAGTATCAATTGACTGTATCTCTACCAACAGACTATTGTTGGTAGATAGAGATACTATTGTACCAAATATCCTTTTCCAACAGACTGCAAGGCAAAAAGTAGGTTTTGGGTTTGTTTGTTTTTTTAACAAACTCATATAAACTTAAAGAATTGCTCTTCAAGACTTGGGACAAGTCTAATTTAATTAGAATTATTAAGAGTTCAGTTACCGTGTGAATTCAGCTCAGTTAGAAGGAAGCCTTAGTTTTTTTCTTTCAATTCTAAAAGTTACTTAACCATATTTAGTCCACTGAGGTACTAAAAAGCAAAACAATTTTGAACCTCAAGGTCCTTCAGTTTCAGACACATCTGCCTTCGGTGAGTGCAGAGACTTCAACTGTGCCAGACATCAACAGAAGCTTGGAGCTCTGTTTTCAGGAAGGGCTCTGGAAAGTAACATAACATGGCACTTAACATTATCCCACCAATATTGCCTCCAGCATAACTGTTGTACTTGTGCTTATCAATCTAGCCTTTGGTGAACTCAGATTAGTGACTTTTTATTAAATTAGATATACAGAGTGCTCTTTATATCAGTAGATTCCATGTACAGATGAAAGAGAATTTATAGTTTGTGTATTATTTATTAAGAAATTGCATTGTAACTAAAATTTGAGCTTGATTAATGTTGTAAAATGCACAGTTTAGGAACTGTTTCATATTAATTGAAAACTGACATGGCTTGTTCCAAAATAGTATTTGAGTTTTACTGGGATTTTATTTAGTGTATTTAAACAGCACTTCCTGTTTCTGGAGCTTTCATCAGAGTTCATCTGTTTTTTCTCTTTTATACATTTATGATATTGTCATCTTGCAAAAAATACTTCTGCATGAAACTGTAGAGATACATATTTAGCAATTGCACTTAAAATAAAATGCAAATATTACAGACTACAGGTCAGTTTCATTCGCTGGTTGATGGGCCTTTTAGCCAATTGCCTATATCCATACACTTACTGCTTACCCAGGAAAATGGAAGAATAGGAAATGTATCTGGTAAATTAAAGGTCTGGACTGAACATAGGAAGAAAAAGGATGTGCTGGATGAACTGTCTCATGGATTGGCACAGAAGCTGCTCCCCAGCAATATGCCTGTTCTTTCTGGATTTAAGGAAGGCTCAAGTATGTATGTGAGCTTTTATTTTCATAGATCTGGGAATGTATATATATACCATGACTGGATACTGTTATGGACAAAGCTGACTAAAGCTGTGCCTAGAACTCGGGATATCTGCTGATAACCCTGCAGCTTCTTCCCCAGCAGCATCACGTGAATGTCCTGTTATCTACTGATTTTGGAAGCAGGAGGTTTGACTCTCTAACTGTCTTAGTATTTCCAGTAAAACTTTGTGTCAGTATAGAGGTATGTGCTTATACTCTGATACAGAGATGTGTGTATATATATAGATAGATAGATAGATATAGATATGTTATCTGTGGCTACATCACAGAAAACTATGGTACATTTTTTCCAGTCCATCTGTTTATGACAAATTGATGCTGCACAGAGATTCTCTACAGGAAGCAACGGGTGTGAGGAACTGTGTAAGGAATCAGTCTGAAGGATCAGTGACATAAAAATTAAAGCCTTTGTTTTCTTTCCTAACAATAAAATTTAGGGGAAAAAATGGAAATATAGGAAGGATAAAAAATACTAGCAATTGTCCTAAAGGAGTAAGTTCAAAGAATAGTTTTACTTGCACAATCAGATGGACTTGAATGAAGGCCACTCTTCCTTTTGTTTCGCAATGATGGTATTGTTAAACAAAAGTGACTGGAATATTCATAGGAATGCCTCTGTTATGTAGGTAGACCAGTGTAATTCTGCTAATTTTTAAAACAATTTGATCGTGTATATTTTATCAAAAGTGCGGACTTAGTGTACTTCTTTAAACTGCAGCAAAAACATTGTGAAAATTGATTTTGTTATGAAACACAGTACCTTGAGTTTGACCTACAGGACTCTTAGAGAGGGCAGCAATCACTAGAAAGTAAAAGATTAGAGATGAAAAATGTTCTTTCTCCTTACAGACCTGATTTTTCATTGTGAAATTATGGTTGCCTGCATTTTAATAGCTTTTACAATCACTGTAAGTGCTGTTACTCATAGAAACCTACTGTTGTTTTGTAGCTCTTGTTATGGTGTAAAGATCTGTGGGGTGCCACATCCGAAATCATAGAGTGCAGTGGGGCTTTTTTCAGTGAAATTTTATAAGTAAATGCTTCTTATATAGCAGGATCATAAGAACACAAGGACCCAAGCATGATCCTGTACTACTTTGTGCAATAATATCAAAGCACATTTAAATATTTCTTAAAATCAATATATCTGTGCAAGTGGAGTACATAACATTACATATAAGTTCCTGAAAAGGTGCTTGAGTTGTGGCTTTGATGTTCATACCATCCTCCAACACTTTCTGGGCAAGTTAATGAGGTTCTGAAATGAAGTTATTAATAAACCATTAGATAATTTACTAACATGAATTCTTTTGATCACCCAGGGTCTTTCAGACGCAAACTATTTAAGTCTAAATGGGGACACAGAAGCCTAAAGGTTAGAAACTCATATTGTAGAGTTCTTTCCATTCTTTTATTTGGATTTTCCAGTCTCTTAATATTGTCTCTAACTGTTCAGCCTTGCAGCTTCTGACATCCAAATTTTTAGAAAGCTGAAGTTAAAAGAAAAAAATCAAACAACCGGGTATACCAAAAATGAGTCTTATTTGGGGCAAATATATAAAATAATGTACTATACTGAAGTATTTTAATACTGATTTTTATATTTTTATTTCTTTTACTATGTATTAGAAGCACACTACTTTTCCCAGTTACTTTTCTCAGTTCTTTTTTTTTCTCCCCAGAAAACCTTAAAAAATCACCTTATGAACACTACTTATTAATCTTTCTGAGAACCAAACTTACAGTTTAATTCTCTGAAAGAGAACTAAAGTATGCATTTGAACAGTGCATATTTGTGTATTATAAAAATAAATTGTTTTAGTCTGATAATGCACCATTTTACTCAAGACTGATCTCTATGATGTCATGTAGCCCATGAACTTGTCTTTATAAGGGCTTTGTGTGTGTATACCAATCCTCACACATGCTGCAGCAGGAAGTTTCCTGAAAAAATAATGTATTTAAAAGAAAATACATTGGAATTCAAACTGTATTTCTTTCTATTTTAGCAACCAGTTAGCATCAATCATTTTTCTTTTTGGACAAACACTGCTTGCACAATTTAACTGACATGCAGAATTAAGATGCGTGCTTCTTTCTTTTGAAACAAATCTTATTTTAAGAATAGGCAATTCTCTTTGTATTAACTGTTGGCAAAAAAAAAAAAATCAGAATTAGTCTTTGCTTTGCTTTGCTTTTTTTACCAAAATTGTTCATATACGTGAAAGTTTAACAAGTTTTTTAGTTTTATTTAGCTATAAATAACAATAAAAGAATAAGTGCTTATAAATAAAAACTAGTTTTGGAAATTTGATTTGCAAGTATTTTGACACAACTTACATAGATGATATGCAAATAAATTAAAAAAATATAAACAAATACAGGTAAATCAAGTTTATATAAATGATGAAGAAGCGATCTGTGTTTCATTGCTACTTAAATTTTGCCAAATTTACATGTGGACACTGCAGCTCAGACAGTGAGAAAAATAAAAATAAGAAAAACCAGAGAATCACTGAAATGCAGTGGAGCCTGAGTGCATCTATCAAATAAATTAGAAGCAGCAAAACTTTGGTCATTTTTCACTTTCCTTGAACAGCCATTTTACTTTCTTGCAAGGCCACCTTTCATGCAAACACCCTAAACAAATAAATCCAAAAAGCCATTTGGAGCTTTTCTAACTTATTACTCTTGAGGTGCCTATTACATGTTGCCATTTTGTAAAAGTAACAGAAGTGGCTTGTTTGTGCTAAACATAGCACAAGTGGGGAAAAAAAGGTAATTTTCATTGAGTTTTGTTCATTTCACTCAGGTTCCAATTGTTACTTGCGAAGGGATAAAAAACCTCCCATGCAAGTGATTTGTCTTGTATCTGCATAGTCTGATTGTGTATAGTTGTGATGTGTATTTACAAGTGAGGTTACAGCAGTTACAGTTGTAGCCAAGAGCTGCATGGCTGAATCAGTGCTCAGAATCATAGAATCAAGAGGGTTGGAAAAGACCTCCAAGCTCATCAAATCCAGTCTTTGATCCAACACCACCTGGTGTGAAATCATAGCACCAAGTGCCATGATCAGCCATTTCTTGAACACCTTCAGGGACAATGACTCCACCACTTCCCTGAGCAGTCCCTTGCAATGCTTGAAAACCTTTTCATTATGTGAACTGTTTCTGTTTCCATGCACAGTGCAGTGTGAAGGGGACTGAGACTGTTTTACTTGGGCAGAATAAATTGCAGTCCAGAGGTATCCACTTGAGTTGGGAGCATCAAGAATGAAGTAGAGGAAAAACTGCAAGTCGGTGTCTCACATCTTAGATGAATGAAATCCTGGATAAAAAAAAAAAATATTTAGATTCTTTTTAAAAGACTCAGCCTCTTGCAGAATGCCTAAAGAAGTAACGTGCATACCTTTCCACTATAGCAGGCTCAGTTCTGGGAGCAGGACTTGCCTTCCTGCAAGCCAAACAATGGTACATAAGTACCTAAGTGGAGAGGATCAAGGGTCGTTCAGTGCTCTTTTATCATCCTTTAGGCAACAAAAGGATACTAAAGAGTACAGCACTCTGGCTACCATTCATAATTGTCTAAGTTTTCCTGGTTTCAAGTTATCTTGGATGTTCTCAATTCTTGTATGTTTGCTTGTTTATCCAGGATCCAAAAATTTAAGATTCTAAATTGCACAAAATTTGCAAACAAAGTAGGCTTCTAAGTCCTTAAATTACTTCTGAACAGAGGATTTAAATTCTAAATAACTTAGATTACTTTTTCCATGCTATTCATTTTGTAGAAAACTTACAGGGGAGTGGGGGAAAATAATTTTAGCTTAAAAAAAAAATCCTACCTATCTATTTTGACAGAGTCTATGACCTTTCTAGGTGGAAGGTAGACTACAGTGTGGCAGAGAGGCACACTGCTCTTTTGAGTGTCCTTGGCTGAATGAGTATGTTGGGGTGAAAGTCAGCTTTGAAAGAAAAGACTTCTAAAGGCCCTTTTTTCCTTGGGACCTCAGTAGTTGTGTTCAGAGCACATAGTCATTTGTTTGTGTTGGAGGAAGGGAATTCTTACGAAGAACTAAACTTCCACTCTCTTTGGAAAATACCAGCTCACCCATCCTTGATCAGAATAGTTGAGGATAAGCAAACAGGTCACTGAATAAAGTCTGAGAAACTGTTTAACATTCTGTAGAGCAGAAATAATTAATGAAATCTGAAAGCTCTTAAAATAAATTTCCCAGCTTCAGTAACATGAGGCTTTTCCCTCCCTATTTGAGGGATAATCTCATTAAACAATTTACATCAGAACTGTGTATCTGTGTTGCTGTAGTAAGTACAAGTGTACAAATATGTATGACTTTGGTGTTGAGTAGCTATGATATAAAACTGGAACACTATTTTGGAGAAGAACTAGCCTTTAAGAAATTTTCATATATTTTCCATCCTCTCAAAATGATGCCTCCTGATGTAATATTTTGTTTTGTAAAGAACACTTTAGCTCTTCTAAAAGTGCTGGTTAATTTTGCACTGTAAGTTTCATTTCTGTAGGTTGTATTCTTGAACTGTCCCGAGGTTTGCTGACCTTCTTCGAAAAATAAAATGAAAAATCCAAGCATATAGTTTGTTTCTAAGTTCAAACCATTATGAACCTAATGCTTATTTATTTCTTGACATCTGCCTGATGCAGCCTATAACTTTATGTTTGCTTTATAGTTTCCTTATTATAGAAAAAAAAAATCTGGAAGTCGTTGTAAAAATTCTGAAAAGAGTCCAAATGTTGCTGTAGCCTACTTCATCCACTGAGAGGAAGAGAATATAGTGGTAAAGAAAATGAACACTAAATTAACAAAACCAGCAGGATTCTTAGGGGTTTTGCTTAATCATCAAAGTGCTTAAGACTGTATTTATATATACTATTTGGCTCTTGGAGATAAGGATAGTCGCACTTGATATTGGCAGGTGGTCATGTGAGTCTGATTTAATCTCCTGAGTGAAGTTCAGAAGTGTAAACAATGTAATAAGGCAAAAATTCCATAAATGATTCACTGTTAATCCAAAGTGGCTATTCTGAAAAAATAAGAAAAGTGAGAACAGTTGTACTTCTAGCTATTTCCAAGAAAATTACTGCTTGATGGGCTGAAGCAGGTTTTGGTACCCTGAGATACTCCTAGTTGGGCCACCCAGCAAATGTCCAAGAATGTCACTGTGTCATCTTACTCTTCTCAGCAATAGGCTTAAAAGCCTTAAGAACGTCTGGGAGTAGTAGTGACAATTTTCAAGCCTGATGCAGTCAGTAAGGAGTTACTGTGCAGAGTTACATTTTTTCCAAGAATGGATTTAGAATGACAGTGGGATGAAGCTCCTGGATGTCGCTGATGTTACCCTGGTTGGTAGCTGGCGGTCAAGAGAAGGGGGGATCTCTTTTACTGCACATAGGCTGAGGCTGCAATAGAAGCTGTAAACTTCAAAATAACATTTCAGTGTGTGCCAAGAAGGAAAGGACTTGTCCCAGGACGGTGGTGCAATGTGCTCTTCCAACAAGAATTTTGAGTAGACTCAGTCAACAGGAGCAAAGTATCTCTGTCAGACAAAGCAAAAATGTAATAATTGCTGAAATGTTAGTACAATCCAGCTGTGATGACTTGGTTTATTTAATTGATACAGTTGCTTCCAAAATTTTAGATTAGGAGTTCAGATTTAAATATGCCTAAAGCAAATCACAAAAGACAAATTGACTTTGGATTTGAGTTGCTTGCCCTTTATAGTCCTTGGACAAGTACAAGTGCAGATAAATGCCCAACAAAAAGCCTTGTTTAAATTTTATTAAGCAGCTGTCAAAGACACAGGAACTATCCTTTACCAATCCTGGAGAAAAACTCATCATGGGTAATCTTTCAACTAAGAGGCTTATTGAGCAAAACAGGAATGTAAAGATTATTCCAAAGGGTGCTCGCCACTGTCTGAGCTGCCCTTGTGATTTACAGCCACAATACCATTCCCTGCATGAATTTCAGGACATAACAATCTGTCAGTTCTCAAAGCTATAAAGTCATCCCTGGGAGATAACTGAGCCAGTCTCACAGTGATGGTCATGTCAGAACATGATTGTAATTTCTTTGCTAAATAATAACTGCTGTTGTGATTTGGATCGTCATGCTTTAGGTGTAAGACTAATAATCCTATTAAACTAGAAATTGTAAGATACTGTAGGTACTAATCTAGACTGAAATATTGTATCAGATCCTTTTCACAGTAAAAACAGAAAAAGGCCCATAAAGAGCTTGGAAAAAGAGTGGGATGTTGTAACTAAGTTATTTAATGAGATGTTAAAATGTTCACAATATTTTTTACTAAGATATGGGAAACTAGAGAGTTCCAACTATCTTCAGTTGTGAAGTGCCATGATTTTATTTATTCGTGTTTATCTAAGATTCCAAAATTGTTTAGCTAGTATACAGATATGAGACACAAGCACACATTGTTCTCTGAGTTTCTACTGTGTGTAGGAATTTTCTCTACTGTTACATTGGTCCTTAATGTGATCAGCATGGGGACTGAGCACCATAAGTAAGCATATTAAGTGAGCCTGATTCTTTTAGATAGAAGTCCTTTGTTCCATTGAGGATGATCATAATTCAAACCAGCTGTATCTGAGTTAGAGCTTGTGTATGTTTAAAGAAATCAGTAAGTTTTGACTGCAGGAAGAGGAAAAGAAATTTGGGTTGTGAAAGCTTCATACTGAAGCTCACTCCATCATCTCTGGCTGGTTCCCGAGTAGGTTCTGGCTGAGGAACAGGAACTGCGAACTTGTGGTTTACAGTGCACTGCCAGACCCTGCATGAAAGTCATGATACAATTGTGTGTTGCTAGAGGCTGCAAAGCTTTAATTCCTCATGAAAAGTTCCATTCTTTCTGATAATGCAAGATTTCAGCCAGCCTCTAGTGAGTATGTCATTGAAAATTTTCAGTCCAGTCAGCATTTGGAATAAGAAAATCAGCAGCTTCAGTGTTCTCTCTACAGAGAAAGGGAGCTCTAATGTCTGCAGAAGAATGAGGGCTTAGGTACTGCATGTGGCACTAGTCAGATTTTGCTAACCAGTGGTGCAGATATGCCCCATTATGGCATTGTATGCTGGTTTTCAGGCCTGTTCTCTCACCCTGTTTAGATGTATAGCGAATACATGGGTGGGAAAGCTCAGAAACCATGAAGTTCACAACTAGACCTATTCAGAGTATACTGATGTCTATGAACAGGATGTGTGAAAGTATCAGATATGTTTGTAATTGTCTTTAACCAAGCCACAAGAAGTTCTTACAGAGGAATAAATTCTATTGAACTTTGCACTTTGAGAAGGATAGATTTAATGAAAATTGTTGCCCATGAAGTAGGTGGGAATGCAATGAAAATATGTTCCTGCCTCTGTTCTAAGTTGTCCTAATATTATGTGATCATTGAGGTGCTTCCTGCACACCTGCACTTTCTGTGAGTCATATTCTCTGCACATTAAAGTTATTAGCATAATGTCTGACTATTTTTAAAATGTGTTTATATTAGCTGCATAGATTTTCTTTTTTGGGACAAGTAACCACAATTTGGATAATGATCCATTCATATCTAAAAAAAAAAAAAAAAAGGAAAACAGAAACTGAGACCTATGGTCTTGGTATTTTTCTTTGCAGCCTTACTGCTGCCATGCAACCTTTCCTTCACTATAGATTTCTGACAGAAAAAATACAAAGGTTGCTTTTCTTGCAGCCATCCCCCATAGATATTGCTGATTCATGCAACACACTATCTGGATGCTGAACCTTTTGATCTTCTGGACCTGGATTTATCCTTGATACTGCTGACTTTACTAAAAAGCCATTTCATGATGAGGGCAAGACGAAAAATTGAGTCACGCTCCAACGCCATGTTTTCTATTCTTCATATTTTTGTTCCATCTCCTCTGTTGTCAACCAGAAGCATTCTGCTCCAATTTATAGATGGTGCCTCTGTCAGCATATCTCATTTTTGGTATCTTTGATCTAAGTTTTGAGAACTGGAATATAAGATACACGATGCGGAGGTCTCTTCTGAATGCCTGACTTATGTGTGCAAGCTGCAGTTTGTAGGCAGTGTGTCATCACTGTCACACTGAATGTGGTATTAAAAAGCACATTCATCTTGCCAGATGAGTCTTTTTTAGCACGTATGTAGGAGATTCTAAAAGTAGCTGTTGGTTTCAAAGGAGTCTACAGTGAAGAGAAAAACAGCCAAAATACAGAGACCTCTCATATTGCATTCTCTTAATTACCTACCCAAACCTATAGAATTAGCATTGTAGCTACTGTGCTTCATTTATAAAGTCATGAAAAAGCAAAGCCTGGACTAAGACATGTACATTCTAAGAAAATGTGGACCAGAGTCTGGAATTGGAACGAGAAGGTGAAAGCTCACTGCTGTTGATGTGTATCAGGGTCCAGACCTTGAGGTATTCTTTTTGGAAGGATGCTTGGTTGAAAACTTCGTACAACAAGAGCCAAAAATCTTGCAACAAGCAAATCCAACTCACATACATGATTTTTAGGTCTCTTAGGAACTAACTTTAACAAAAAGTCTCTTAAAGTAATCTTTGTCAAACACCAGGCACAAAGTTGTTTATTCCTGTATTTTAAATGGTGATTTTGTTTGAATTAAAGATTACGCTGCCTGTCCTCTGAACTTTCATACATCTTAAATCTAAATTGAACAGATGTTTTTTCTTTTGGAAAGTCTGATTACCATGGAAGTCCTTAGTAAGGAAAACGAGGTGTTGTGAGTTAATAATGATTCTAATTTTAACAGAATGTTCCTGTAGAATTTTTTCTTCTTGCACTGAAATGATTGATGTAGATTAATCTCAACACCAGAGTTGTTCAACAAATGGCCTTTCTCCAGATGCACCACAGCTGGATACAAAACTGCATCTTTTTCTGTATCAAAACACAAAAATATACACTCAACTAAGCAGTAGAAACATAATGGAAAAGTCATCTTTAATCTGTACAACAGATCCATTTCAATTTACTTAAGAGGCATAGCTGCAGCTTAAATTACATAATAAAGTAGAAAACAAAGGGAGGGAACAATGAAAACAGTGCTTAAAATTTCAAATAACAGATTGAGAATTTGGGGTTAGATCTTGGGGAGTGAAATCTTCAACAAATAGTATGAAGCAGAATTCAGATCTGGGTTGTCAGAATCTTCAAGGTTTGCTCCAGATTTAAGCCTTCTCATATTTCAGTCAATACCCCAACAGCCTACTAAACGAGTTATTAAAAGGAAAACTGTAGGGGGAAAAAAAGGGAGATTGTTTGTTGGTCATTTTGGCATGTTTCTCTAATACTGGCAAAGGTATTTTATTTATATTACAAAGGTCATTTATATGAGAAACACTTGCTCCCCTAACATTTTGTATTCCATACAGACTTATCATGCAGTTGTTTCAAATCACATTAGATTGCATAAACTTTTCTGCAGTGTAATGAAATGGAAAAAATGTTACAGATGCAGTGCATCAGATTAGTTTCACAAGAGCAGTATTTATATCTTGCAAGCAATGACATATGCTGAGAGTGATACTCTTTCCAGCTTGCGAGTCAGAACTGTTTTATCCTGAGAATTATTCTGTTTCCTAAAACTGTAGCAAACAGATATTTCAGGAAGGGAACAGTTGCAAGACTCTCTTAGACTGTTTTTGCATCCATGCAAATTATACATTCACTGATAATTAAAGTGCTTTGAAAAAGAATTGGCAAGAATAAAATAAACCTCCAGATTGTACAATTTTCTAGTGTCTAAAAGGAAATTGCTAGAATACATCTTGAGTAGGCAGTGGACCAGCTTTTTTATTTTGGATTTTAATTGGTACAAGTGTACTGAATCGGATTTAGAAACAAAGAAGAACCTCAATGAAACTTGCAGCAGAAAAGGAAAAGAGATGTGAGGAAGCAATAAAAATAAGGTAGAGAGAGCAGGTGATGAAAGCAAGCAAGGACAGCAAAATTGAATTTTCAAAGAAAAATGTAAAGATGGTGTTGAAATAAAAGAATGCATTCTAAGGAAAGGCAGAAGTACTTGGAGCAGTGGAATAGCATGCCTCAGTGAAACAGAGAGAGATTAAAATCCTGGCTGAGAAAATGAGAACAAAGCAATAAAACCTGCTTAGCTTGGGCTGAGAGAAAAGGATTACTCATAAAGAGGAGAAAAGGGAATGAAAGTAATGGAGTGGAGCAGAAACCGGAGAGGAGAGCATGAGAGAAAATGTTGGGAGTATAACAAAATAAAAAATTACAGACATGGAAAGACATGAATCCTTTCAATTCCAAATAAAATTCAATGGGTACCAAAGGACTTAAGATGCTGGAGAATCATACCTGAAGAAAGGGGATTTTATTATTGTATCTGAATCTCCCCTTCCATTCTGCGTGGTTTTTGGTAGTGTTTTCTTGCATTGTTGCCTTGTCAGTGTAGGACAGGTCAGGACTGACTTTGTGCCCTTCTTCAGTTGTCTGCAATGTCCAGCAGTTTCTCCCATGGTTGTCCCCTTAGTTTAACCACAGGGCAGAACTGGAGATCTGTACTTGTGCTGTGGGACATATTCATGGCTCAACAGGACTGGTCAGTTGTTCATAACAGACAAGGCATGCCACTACTCTTCTCTGAATGTGCATTTCTGAAATCTATGAAGCTGAATGGTTCAATCAACCTGATACATTGCAGGAAGTTTAATAACAGCCAACACCTTGCTGGATTAGGTCTTGTATGCCTGAAGAATTGAAGCCATGATGTATTAGGAGGTTGTACATCTGCTTATCTATTTCACATCAGTAAACACCAGCAAAATCTCAAACTTCATTTTTCTCAAAATTTAAGAATTAAACTGAATTTCACGTTTTATGTGATATACATTTCTATTGCTAGAAACACCATGAAATTCTTTGTCTGGAGACATATCTTTTGGGCTTTTATTTTCAGTTATTAACTAATAATTGTTTATTCAGCTTCAGAAATGTTGGATTATTTTCCTGAAATATTTTAGTAGGCCATTCTTTTTTTCCATTAGTCCTGTCTCCTATCAAATTTTAAGAATACAGTCTTTTGTGTTATAACCTATGATGTTAACAGGAATGAGATGCTCACTTTCTAACTTGTCACCAGGCAACAGTTTAGACTATCCATTCACTTAAACCTATGTGGGCATGACTATTTGGAGTAGACAGGTCTAGTTCTCTCTCAAAACATACCAGTTTCTTGAAAAACTTGATTCCTCTTGGGCTTTAACTGTAGTACTATCTGTAGCCACTATACCACAAATTGTTGGGCCAGGCTGGCCTTTATTAAAAATAGCATCAATTGCATACTTAAAACTGGCATAATAATGTAGGTTGACCTTCAGATATATTTCTCTGGTACAGGAAAGTATGATGGATAAACATGCTTGCTTACTGGTTTAAACTCTGTCAAGGTGGCTGGTGGGATTTGGAAAGTATCCCTTGGTGCTTGTCACATGAATTGGCCATAATTCCTGGCCTTTGTACTTAATGTCCTAAATGTATTCATTATGCACAAACCATTCATGTGGAATTTATTGGTCTGTTATAAAATTTTGAAAACTTACTGTGCACTCTCTGATTCTCATTTTTCAAGCGTGTCATCCTTTCACTTTGAACAGTAACCTCTTGATGTTAAATGTATTTTGTTTTGTTCTTCAAAACAATATCCAAAATCAATTTATGACTGTAATGTGGGAGGCAACTTGCAGAAACTTGCTGGATTTAATAACATCTTTATTTATGTAAGTGGCATAACTATTATCTGGACTGTTCAATTTCTACACATGTAATGCAGACACAAAAATGCAAATGAAAGAATCTAAAGGATAAAACAAAGCTATGTTAGTAAGATAAGAAACCTTGTAAACAACTTCCTCCTTCCCAGACAGTTCTTATATTAGCTATCCTACCAAATCCTGAGGCATGCAAGCAGCCTTTGAAATGCTTTGAACAATCAACAGTTTTATTATTTTATGTGCAATTTAGCCCTTGGAGCATCATTTATTGCTAGCACTTTACTCCTACTGACATCTCCCTTTTTTTTTCCACTTAAGTATTCCAAGCAACAGTAGGAGTGGCATAATAAAATAGCACTAGGGAAAGATAATTGGGGACTTACCTGCCATTCTGCTGGGCTCAGTTTTAACACTTGCTTTCAGTACTAATTTTTTTAATCTGAACTTTCAAATTTATTCTATGTAAATTCTGTTTAAATTCTGGAGCCTTTGAGCCAGTAGGAGAATATTCTGCCTGTGCTTTTGAGCTATCTGAGGCTCTATGGCAGTGTTGCAACAGCATTGCACTAAATCTCATCAGAATGCATGCTACTGAGTCTGATGCAGGCATCCTCACACTTTATACTGACTTTCAGAATACTATCTAATCATTTGCATAGGAGGGAATAAATAACCTAGTTTTTAAAAAAAAGTCTTTCTCAAAAAAGTTCTGCCTTTTCCCCTGCAGGAAGGCAGTGACTCATACTCCCAAATATGTATGGAAACACATGAAGGTGTTCGGTCATTGAAATAATATTGAGCAATCCAGCACATTTCTGATAGTGTGGTATGCATTAAACTGAGGACAGTGATGTGTGGCAAGTACCAACTGCTAGAGTGAGCTGGGATGAAGGCTGGTTTGTCCTGTAGATCATCAGCGCTATAGTAATCTGAAAGAGTAAAAACTTAGTTAATTTTTATTACTGGAGAAAAGAGGATTATGTTCTGACCCTTGAAGAATTTCAGGAGGAGGCAGACTGAGGACTAAGGGCTATGTTTTCTGTAGGTGCAAGGATGAAAGCAAATTTTTCAGCATGGAGGAAACACATATAAATGGTGAGAGAAGTTCACAGTCCAATTCTTGTGAAAAAAATTAGCTATATTACAAGTGATTATTTACACCAGTAGGTAATGAAAAGGTGACATTCTTAGGCTCATACACAGAGACTGATTCATACACCAGTAATATCAGAGTAATTCCTGAGAAAGTCTGGCACTAACAAGGAAACAAATAAGGTCACAGGGGCACATTTCAGAAAATATGAGGATTGTATGGTACAGAGGATAGCCAGAGGAGAATCCTGGCTAGTAACAACTGTGACCAAAGCAGTGCTTTACACTACCATTTTTTCTCCTGAAAATTATCAAATCATGTCTTTTAAAAGATTCATTTTTAAATAGCTACAGCTAATTCAATGTCATGAGTTTGGGGTTTTTTTTTTTTGTCAATGAACACCAAAATGTAAAAGTCTCAAAATACATGTCTGTGTTAGATGAAATATGATTACACAAGTTATCGTTAATTTGATTACGTTTTTGTCACAGAAAGATGCAGTTTTTCAGAATTATCCAAAAATGAAACTAGACATGCTGTCACATATGTTATTTCATTATTTCATTATTGCTAATTTAAGACTGTCTTACAGCTCTACTGGTTTAATTTCCTTTATTGCAGTATCTAATCAGCAACAGGACAAATTTACATGTTGGATTTTTTTTCCTTCTCCAAAACATTTGGATTCTTCCCTTAATTTCTCTTTAGACAACTGGAAGATATCCAGAGTATAGTTTAAATCACAATTCCAGTAATTTTAGATTAGTTCTTTGGTTTTCAACTTAAATCCCTAATTTTTATACCAAAGGCCTTTAAGTGGGGAAAGTGAAATCAAAAGTCCTTCTTATTCGAAACACATCCACTGTATCTGGATAAGCCCAAGTTTTTTTGTCAAGTACCTACTACTTTCTTATAAGCAATCAAAGGAAAGAAAGGTGTGTGCATGTTTTGTTGGAGGACTGTGCATGACTGTAGGAGCATCCCACAGTGGTTTAGATCTGGCTTTCTGTGGTTTAAATTAGCTCAGAGCACTTAGAAAATGAGTTGCAGTTTAGTTGACAAGCTAGAGATGGTATAAGACTGAGATTCTTAAGCATCTTATATTTCTTAGCAGGTTTGAGCTGTTATTTTTTCCCAGTTTATGCTAAAAACATGTAACTATAACATGTTAGGTAGGCTGAGATTGATCTTACATGATATGGCAATATAAAATTCATCTGTCTGATACAGCTTCATAACACATACCTATTACGTTTTTTTAGATTACAAACAAAGATTCCAACTATAGGTTTGCAAATTGTACCAGAAAGCTGTGAAGATTTTTCTTAGAAATTGTTTACTCTGTTTCCAAAACTTCGGTTCATTCAGATATTTTTGAGAAAAAAAGTATTGCATCCAATTTTAAATTATGTTTAAGAGATTTTTAAATCGTATCAACAGGAAGATTTTTAACTTGATGACAATCCCTAACACTCATCCATTCTTTGGTCTTCCTAGAAACAGCACATGGAAGATACTGAAGACAAAAGGCTTTAATTTTCAGAGTGCTTTGCCCAGAGGATGATACCCTTCCTGCCACCAGAGGTCCCACCCCTCTCCAGCTGCTGATGCTCAGAGCCCTTTCACTCACTCACAGACAGACAGACAGACAGACAGACAGACAGACAGACAGACATGCTGCTCTGCAGCCCCTCTGCCCTCCAGGAGCTGGGCAAGGTGGGATCTGAGCTCTCCCACCTGCCACCACCTTCCTGTGCTCCTTGGCCAGCATGCAGAGGAGCATTCTTACTTCATCACCTCTCAGCACATGTTAGGGCAATGAAACAGACATACTCCCCTTCATTTGCTTGCATTTTACAATATGGTAAAAAAATGTGTCAGGCAGCTTAGGAAAAAACAGCAGTAACCAACTTACTTTTCAACATGGATTTCATTAGGAAACTGAGTAAGCAATAGCTGCTACTTTCTGTGATAATCTCATTTGGATTGTGAAAGGTGGCAGAATAAGAATTCTCTGCAGTATAGGAGAAAGAAGCAGACTAAACACCATTTAGGGTTAATTCTAGCAAAGAAAACAACATAACAATTTTAGATGTGAGGAGAGCTAGAAGCACATAGGTTGAGACTTTGTTATACAGCTTAGAGTAAAAGGACAGTTATTTTTCTCTCATAGCACTAAGAATGGAATCATAATGACTAAGCATTGTTTAAAGCTAGTAAACTGCAACTGTAAATCAGCAAATTAGCTAATGATTGCCTCTGGGTAGTACTACATAATGAAAAACAAATGAGGAAAGGTACTCATGCATTGCACTTTGTAGCTGCCGGAAAAATTAAAGTTCTATCTTCATAAAAATTCTGTTAAAGGGATGTTATGAAGGGCTGTGCCCTGGTAGCAGAACAATTACTGCTTCAAATGAGTATGTTTTTTTAATAAATGCTACTGTAGTAAGCCTGCAATTCAGTGCTAGCACTTTTAAATGATTCATGGTGCAACTGAGAGGTTGTATCTGCAGCAGGAAGCTGTGAAGCCAAAAACTGTATTTTCAGCCCTTTCTAGACAGTACCAACTTCAAGTACTAGAAATACACATAACTGAATAACCAAATAACATCACTGAGTGATATCATGTGCCCTGTGCCAGTAATCTTCAGGGCACAGACGGTAATGGTAAGCAAGACCTCAGTTTTCAAACCATAAATTGATTTATTGCCATTTTTAATAAAATGTAGTAAAAATATAGTCATAACAAAGCAATAACATTTTGATCTCTTCGCCCTACACCCAACAGGCTTCTACTTGCACAGCTCCTGGAACTTGCACAATGATTCTTCACTTCCCATATTGCTTGTGCTCAGCATCTCACTGTGTTTTTCCTTCCAAATTATATTACTTTTAGTAACTTATCTGTGTTTAATTGTCCATGTCATAAGTAAAATGTGTTTCTCTTTGCTGTTTAACATTTCCTGAAGAAGTTCTGCAGCTGAGATGCCCTGTGTCTTTCTTGTCACAACATGCCTAACAACATTTTTTACACTGAGATGTCTGTTTGTTTACAGGACAGACTAATTAAGGCTCTGATCAAATTTACATCTCTTTACATCAGTGTGGGGTAAGTGTGGTAATGATCAGCTCATTTAAATAAGGTAGAGTCCACATAAATGTAATAGTTTTACTAGTAAAACAATAGTTTTACTCCATGAAATTCAGAGGAGGCACTAAAGTTTCCATACAGCATACAAAGATGAGCATGCTAAAACAAGATACCCCTTTTAAATCATATACCACTTCAGCCCTTGGGAGCTACTCCCTCTAGCAAGACTTTCCTTCGTTTTAGTGGCTGTAGCCCTGACTGTAGGCACCTCAACCCCACACAGAGAGGCAAGATCAGCAACATCCCATTCCTGGAGCCAGCAGCAGGGAGTACAGAGCACTCAGGAGATGCTGCAGATGGGACACCGAATCCCAGTGGCATACCACACCTCTGGGATGTTAAAGTCTCCCCAAGCAGGGAAAAAATCACATTTTTGTATTCCACATCTTGGATAGTAAGTCTAAAATCTGAATTTTTTAAATAGAAAATTAGTGAGAGTTACTGAACTGCTATTCTCTGGAATCACACATTGGGTTTGGGTGCTCTAGGCAAAGAATTTACCTTATGGATTGGTTTTGGAGTTTATCATATTAGGAAGGTAACATTAAGACAAGAAACTGATTTTCAGGCATCTGATCTTTCAGGCATCTTTCAGGCATCATTTTAATTATGAAAACTTACATATTCCTGGCTTAGATAATATGTGACCATGGCAATTCTGAGAATTTGAATTTTAGACAAATCTCCAAATAGGCAGTTATGCAGATTAGTACTTCAAAGTGAGTGTAATCCTTAATGTCTTCAACCTAAGGAATTTTAAAATGTTATGAGTCATGTTTTCCAAAAACTTCAAACCACAGCTGGAAGCTGTAAAAAGAGATCTGTTGCTATAAAAGGAAAAAAAAAAAAAAAAAGGAAATATACATGCTTGGGATTTGTAATCTCATGTGAGGGGCAATGAAAAGTGGTGACAAACCTGATCCACGTGTCATTTTATACAAAGATTCTGCAAGATCTTTTGATCAAAAGCTTGTGTTTCTTCTACTTTCTGGTATTTAGAGATCATTACTATGTGTCAAAGCAGCCCTTTTTTTCAGCATACAGCCATTCTTCTGCTTTTCTAGCAAAAATGTGGTTTGTGTACATGGATATTTGTATAAGACCAGTTTCCATCAACATAGATATAAATGTTTTTGGTTTTAGTACTGAAGGAATGCAGAAATCCCTTGTGATGACACTATAATAGCATAACTATAGAATATAGTTATTTATAACAAAACAAAAACAAAACAAAAACATAAACAAAGAAAAAAAACCACCCCAACTAAACCTCCTTCCAAGAACATTTACAGTCTTGAAGCCTTCATGCCAAAAATGAGCAGAGATGAAATAATGAAAGATTTTCTGTATCTTTGCTTATAAAAGAATACAAAGCATGTTTTTTTAGTCCAAATACGCTTTTTTGGTGGAGACCACTTTGCAATGTTACATCTTCTCCTCAAAAGAAAAATTGCTGCTTTTTGACATTTCACTGCAGATGGTGTGCTTTGAAGACAATACATCTGTAACAATTCATAGATATGTGAAAACAAGTGGTTATAGTGATCTTATCTTACCAATTACCACTGCTGATAGCAACACTGGCTTTGACTGGACACAATCTGATAGAGCAGAGATGGGGGATTCTTTGCCAATGAATTAAATAGATGGAGTCTGATTCTTAGTCCCACAATATTGTACATATGGAGCAGTTCCAGTGAAGGCATGGGTTTATTACAGCTAAATTCAGAAATGGCAATTGAGGCTGTTTGTGATGGTTGCATAAAATTATTTTCAGAGGTAAAAATAGTCTAATACTTTTTATACTGTATAATTTTTCCGTAATGCTCATCCAGATGTACTTCCTTGGATACTACTTTGATCAAATATCTAGAACCTTCCTTCAGAATTATTGTCTCTCTTTATTGACTATATGTACTTTCAGATATTTTATTAGGCATGTAAGTAAATTAAGTCCCATTGTACTTTCATTAATTGTCCAAACTGGCCACTTCTCAAGAAGGGGAACACTTTTATGTGCTACAGCCTTGTCCACAGCCTCCAGTGCTGGGGGACAGTAGCAACTACTGAGAGATGCTGCTTGTTGCAACAATTAGCCTCAAGCAGACTGTATTGTCACATGGAGGTAAATGGAGCTATTGTCTCGCCCTTCTTAGATATTTTTGCTTGAGACTTTTTGTTGTTTTATAATAAAAGCTGTATCTTGTCAGAAAAATTAAGCAAAGAAAATGTTAAATGTTTTTCTCCACAAAGAACATATTTTCTACAGAGTCCACTTGTGACCATACATGTAAGTGTTTTACAGTTTGAAGAGAAATTGCTGGTATTTTACAATTTACTAAAATAGAACCCCAGAGTTGTCAACTGAGGTAATGTACAGTGTGATTTAGGAGAGTCTTGGGAAATACACACTGAGATGCTGCCAGTAATGAAACTAAATCACTGCTTTATATTAGTCTGTTTTGCAAGACCAAGAGTTGCAATACTTAACTATGTCAAAATAAGAGCCCACAGAGGGTACAGCTGGTCAAATAATGACAGCTGACAGGAAATTAATGCTGATATGGCAAGGAGTCAAAGTTTTGATATTTGTATATTCAGAACTACTTCTCCCTCACATGTCACAACGAACTCCACTTTGTAACACAATATCAGTGTCTTTAACTTGAGATTTCCAGATTTAAAATTCCAAGGAGGAACAAGCTCTGCTGTACTGAGGAGTCTGGAGCAGACTATGCATTTTTATGTTCTGCAGAGATTACATCTGAGGGGCACCTTCTGCAGTCTCCTGAGTTCTGAGAAGCCCTTGAGGACCCTCAAATTCTGATGGAGTAGAGCAAAAAATGTAGCTGAGAGCAGTCCAGACACTCATTGCAAACTGTCAGAAGTCAGAAGGGGTCAATGCTGCAGTAAAATTTTATCATCGCTGAAGGCAATATGATCTTTTTTTTCCTGTGGGTTGCCATTTTAACACTGTCTTGGTTATTTCTAATTAGGTAGCTATCACAGGGTAGGAGAAGAAAAGGGTTGAGTAAGGCTCAAGTATAAACACAAATTATTAAGGTGTTACTATTTTTTCAAATTACAAATATAAAAATAGAAAATCTGTGTATTTCCAGGACAAATACTAAAAATTGCTGTGAGGTAAAGATTCTACTGAATGTTCAACTTACTCTAATTGAAATATCTTTTAAAAAATTTCTTATAATTGAAGGGATTTTCCTCATTATCATAGATTCCATATCTTCTGTCATGGTCATTACTGACATAGATGGTAGCTACCTGCAGTATCTGTGTGTTTACTGCTTACCTCTAACTTATATGTTTGGCAAAGCATTGTTAGCACTAGCCATACGACATGCTGAACAGAATATTTCAAAAGGAATGGCTATTAAATCTGCAGGTACATGTGGGGTTTTGTATTCAATGAATTGCTTTTGTGTAAGAATTGTTTTAAACAGTAGATGTAGCTTAGCATTTGTTCTTTTCCTTATTACAACTGTGTTCTTTACAGTGCAACAGGCAGTTGAGCATTAGCTTCATGATGAGGAGATTAAACTGATGTTAGTTTGGGGTTATATATTTTTATAAGAAACAAACTAAAAAAGAACAGACTGTAATTTTTAATTACACATGAGCGGAAAACAGTTAACATAAATCCAAACTGGAATTCCAATTATGACAACAGTACCATATACAATATAGCTCACTATATAATCCACACAAAAAAATGTGTTCCTCTGCACCATTTTACTTAAGTGTGCACATATAGGAGCTTGATTTGCTGAACTTATTTCAAGCTGAATATATTTAGAAAATTAAGAAAAATATTAACTTCATAATCAATTCTCCTGTGTCTTATACTAAAGCCAAAAATAAATCCAGACCAAAAATCACAGTAATTTATGATTTTAATAGACACAGGAAAAAATACCTATAGATTTTGTTAACAGAAAAAAATACAAAAATTATTTCATGCATTAAACAGCAATACTTGTATAAAATAGATGAGAAAAAAACGGGCTTCATTTTTCCTGAATGGTTTGGTTTTAAGTGGTTTACATACTGAAAAGCCATGAGCCAGTTGCCATTGTGCTCATAATATTAATTTATCCATGTTGCTTCTGAAATCGGTGGATATAATAACGAAGTAAAGCATTAGTAAGGTATTAGGTTTAGCAAAACGGGAAATTTTCAGCAATAAACAGTCAAAATTGCTGTGAGAAAAGGAATGAAAAGGGTCATAAATGAATTACAAGAGGTTACTGTCGGCATTACCTTTTCCTCTCCAAATCCCAGATTTCCCTGAAGGTTTTCCATTCGGTTAAAATCTCAACCTATCTATGGCAGGAAGGACACAATGCCACTGGATACTTAGTGATATATTTATAATTGAGATACATCTTGAAAACATCAAAAGCTAATGTTGTGATGCAAAGCCATTGTGCAGAAGAAGCATCAGGAAGGGCTCAGAGAAATGGCCACAGAAATGTCAGTGCTGCTTGCTTTTATTCATTTGTGCACCAGTGTGAAGTGCAGGAAACTGCATGGAGAAGAGCAGGATTGCATCAGAGTGAGCAGCTTGGAGGTAGTTGACTTACTGACCTTGATCCAGCTGCTTTTATAGCTGCAGCCACAGGCAAGCTCCCTGTCTACAACTAAAATAAGGACATGTTGTGTTGCACAGTCTGTGACTGTGCAACACTTGAAGAATAACACCCACACACCTCAGGGAATGTGCATGGATATGTGCATGGTACCCAGTCTCCACAGAGCATTCCTTAAGGAAAAGCAAAGTCAGATGTATTGCAGCTGCAATGCAGGCTTATTACATCAAGGGGATTCCTAAAATACAAAGCAATTTCACACCAAAATGTCTAGTGGTGTACTTTGCCTCCTTGTAGCTTCATGTGTCATTAATAGCTGCCTTGTCCAAAATCCAGAATGATTGATGTACGAGTCTGTGCTGGTGTTTAGTTCAATTTGCATTTGGATTTTACCTTACCCAGTGACCACGTGCTGTGCCCATGAGCAGCCCTTTGCTTGCTGTGCAACAGTATTAGTGATGGTGATTTGTGAATGCAGGGGTGCAAGGCAAAGAGTGGAACAATCAGGATGCAGAAAGAATGTGCCAGAATATGTGAATGACACAACACTATCAAAGCTATTTAAAAGTATATTTTAGGGGCTGCCTGTCCCAGAATTTAATCAGGAACCAAAGCTTTGAAAAGACTCCAGAAGAAAAAAAAATGAGGTTATATAAAAGTGTCACTCAAGCCAGCAGGCAGTGCTAACAAATTGCCATGTCTTTGTCAAATGCTCATCACTCATTCTTGTGTCAGGTAATGACCATACAAATTGTAATTGTATAGATCAGGCAAGATGTTCATTCCAAGCAGTCACCCTTGCTATTTTATTACATGAAAGTCTTGTAAACTCAGAAAATGTTGAAAGGACTGTAGTAAGAGGAAAAAAAAGTTCAGAAATAAATGCACTGTAAAACAGGATTAATGGTATAAATTTGGGATTAGCATAAATCCTATTTACCCCTACTTAATAAGGCATTATAAAGCAAGCAAGGTTTATGTAATAGTATTTAATCTTATTTAATTTCCTTTTTTAAGCAAATATCCAGTTGACCCTAACATGTGTGATGCAAAAGGCCATTTGTGAAATATTCTGCACTTCCTCAAAATCCTCTGTGGCTCAGGGTAGTGAATATACTTGGCACTGTTGTGTGCATGCTCCAAGTTATTCATATTACAGCTTTGTTCTACCTTTGCCATGCAGGAAAACTTGTGACTAAAATCCAAGGGAATTGTGGTTCTCCACAAACTTAATGGTGTATCCTCCTCTGCCCCCTTTTATTTTTTTAATTAAACCGTAAAGATTTAGAAATGTATACTCTCCAGCTGATTCTGCACCTGTTAAAGTGAAAAAATGTAGTTGTTTTAACAATGGGCTGGGATTTATGTATATTTAATACTTTGATGCATTTATGTGTATCTGGAAATATTTTTCCAATCAGTACTTTTTTACTGTGACTATAACTCATGAAATAGCTTCAACAGTAAGTGATAACAGATTTGATTTTGTCTATTACAGACTTAATTACCACCTTTCTTACAAATACATTTGTAAGTTTATATTCTTGAATTTAAAAAATTGTCTTGTTTTCATATGAGTAATACTTTTGTCTCAAGATGGAAGTCAATAATGAGGTTTATAATATGTAGAGCTGAAGATGTTTTATTTATTACTAGGCAGTTTCTCCTCTAGAATGCAAATTTATTTTTATCCAGTGTCTTTGAGCAGTTTAGATAAACAACATTTGAAAGTTGGCTAACTCATGAAATTGCCACAATTTGAATGCTGACAGCAAAATATTAATACCCAGAAAAATGACATCTCAATTTAACTACTTGCAATGATGTTACCATCTTTCAGATAATTTTAGGCATCTATTTACTATTGTTGCTGTCATTTTCATTGGTCAGAATAATATCTAAGGCTTTCAGAACATTTGAAAAGCTTAAGTTTGCATGTGAAAGATTAAGTAAATTTTCTCAGGATAGTCCTGTAGGAAATTCTAGTAGTGTTTGTGACAGCACCAATGCTCCCTTGAACTGTGCATGGCCATGCTAAAGATTTTCAAGGCTTTCCATTTGTAATGATACAAATTGTATTCTATATAACAACTGTCTATATAATGGTATTCTATATACCAACTATCAGGTCTGGTTAGTGGCTGGAATTCCTTTAACCACGTGGGCATTTTTTTTATAAACCTCACTGCCCGTGTGCTACTTATCTTGATAACCCACTTTTTTAATTAGTGGTACACTATTATGAAAAATCAGGGTTTGAAGGTATTTTTTCTTGTTGTGAAATGACATTAATCTTGCTTATCAAAGCTGTCTACAGGGGAGAGCTGAGGTTCCTCAGATGCATAAGTGATTTCCCTGCCTCAGATGACCTTAGTACTGCGTTGAGAAAACTGCCAGTACATGTGTCCTCAAGGAAAGTGTCACTCAGTGGAAGCAGAATTCTTACAGCCTGGAGGATTTGAGTTTTCAGAAAGACTCCCTGGTAGCTCTTTTTTTCTTGCCCCTATGGCTTTCAGAGAATTTGTCCTTTTTGTTTGGGAAAAGGTTTTTGGTGGTTTTCACCTTAATTTTGTTTCTCAGGCAACACAGGGTACAGGAATTGTTTCTAATAAAATGTCAACTACACCATCCAATGTAATTTTCTTCCTAACTCTGACTTAGCTGTCAGTGACAGTTTCTGACTGCTGAATCTGTCTGGTGCAGTTCTTTGGGAATGTTTTCATTTCCTCAAATGCTTTTCAGTACATAGTATTTTCTGTCAGTACTCTATCACTCCTCCTCTGGACAGAAGAGGGAAACAATAAGGAAAACCTCATGGGTCAGGATAAAGGTAGGGAGAGATCATTCACCAGTTAGTGTCACTCACCTGACTTTGGGAAAAGTTAATTTCATTTATTACCAATCAAATCAGAGTAAGACTATGAGAAATAAAACCAAATCTTAAAACACCTTCCCTTCACTCCTCCCTTCTTTCCAAGCTTAACTTCATTCTCAAACCTCTCTCTCCAACCTCTGCAGGGGTATGAGGAATGTGAGTTGTAGTCAGTTCATCACACGTTGGTTCTTCCTCAGGGGAAGGATTCTTCACACTCCAGAGTGGAGTCCCTCCCACGGGAGACAGCACTCCATGAACTTTTCCAACATGAATCCATCCCACATGGATGAAGCAGTTTTTCACAACCTGCCTTAGAATGGTCCCTCTGTGGTGTGCTGTCCTTCAGACACAGCCTGATTCAGTGTGAGTCCCTATGGGGTCACAAATCCTGCCAGCAAACCTGCTCCAGAGTGGGCTCCTCTCCATGGGGCCACAGGTCCTGCCAGGAGCCTGTTCCAGTGCAGCTTCCCAGGGGCTCACAGCCTCCTTTGGGCACCCACCTGCTCTGCCATAGGGTCTTCCATGGGCTGCAGGGGAATCTCAGCTCTGACCCCTGGAGCATCTCCTGCCCCTCCTTCTGCACCGGCCTTGGAGCCTGCAGAGTTCTTCCTGTCACAAAGTCTTGCTCCTGTCTCTCTAACTGCAGTTTCTGGGTTTTCCCCTTCCCAACTCTGCTATCCCAGAGTTACTCCCCCCATCACAGATGGTTTGCCTTGTCCAGTGACAAGGCTGTTTTGGAGCCAGCTGGGATTGGCTCTGTCAGATATGGAGGAAGCTTCTGGCAGCTTCTCACAGAAGCCAGCCCTGCCTGCAGCCCTTCCCTGCTGCCAAAACCTGTCCAGGCAAACCCAATTTGTCATAAATAACAAAAACAGTTGGTGGGTTTTCCAAGTCATTCTTTATTTTGATACTTAATGCCATTTAATTTCCACTTTCTCCACGTTTGGTTGGTGGTCCAAACATTTTGAGTAGATGACTAACA
Organism: Cisticola juncidis; assembly: GCA_013400215.1. NCBI lineage: Eukaryota > Metazoa > Chordata > Aves > Passeriformes > Cisticolidae > Cisticola > Cisticola juncidis. The sequence goes on from VXBR01010763.1 coordinate 1,042,886, forward strand.
ACTACAGTGGAGAAATTCCACAGGTTGTTTGTCAAGCTGTTCTAGTCTGTTATGGGTATTACAACAGCCTAAAATTGCTAATTGCATTTTCCAAAGAGCAGACAAGTTCTAAAATACAAGAATTTTGTACATTCATGAAATTACTGAAAATGTTAATTTATGGCTTTGAAAAGGCAATGAATTTAGATTTTTAAAAATCCACTTAAAATATAACAACTGAATATTTGCAAGACACTGAAATAACTCCTCAGTAAGTAGCTCAATAATGTGTCATTGTGAAAGGCACTTCTACAGAACATCATGTCAGCATTGTGTATGATTGTGGTGCTACAACCTTGAGAAAATGGCCCATCACTAATCTGGTAATTAAATATAAGTACCAAAGATACTCATGAATTCTAAGTGTATTTTATAGGCTATGGAAAAGAAAAGGTAATTTATTTTGAAAAATAGGCACTGTTCTTAACTCTGTGGAAAAAAAATTAGTTTTTGATATAAACCTCACAGTCAACATCTGATATACTTGATTATTTTAAATCCCATATAGAATTGTGAAATCACTCTGGAATTCAGGGGAAATGTTTGAAAAATCTGTACAAATACGCCCGTTGTGCTCCATATGGATAAGTATATTTAGAAATTACCTTCAGTGTCTTTTTTTTTTGTTCACAGAAGGTGTCTTGACACCATTAATGCTGGTCTAGGATGATTAAGGAAAAATAACTTGAGGGCACACTCTTGCAATCATATCTGGGGTCCTAAACAATCTCACTGAGGCCCTTCTACCAGAATGACACAGTCATTCTGTCTCCCTGGTCTCCTCAGGTGCTGGTGGAGAGGGGTACAGCTGTCCCAGTTCATCCCTGACACCTTAAGCCACTTAGCATGGTTCAAGAGTTGATTTTCTTCAGTGACTCTAATAAGCGTTAGTGTAGTTTCACTGGAGGCCATGCTAGGTAGGGTGAATAATCTAGAAATATAAATCAAAGTCCTGTCCACTACCACCATTAAACAAAATTTAAGGAAGCTGGTTTTTTTTCCCCGAATTTCACTCTAGATTTGCTCTAGATCTTCCTGTTCAGATAAAATTACAGTCTACTTCAGGATATCAAGTGCTGTGTCTGATTAGCTCTTTAAAATACCACTAAGTGGTGCAGCTTCATTTATTTCCCTTGATCCATCGACCTGTTGCCCTGTGGCCCTCATGGACAGTAAATATTGTCTATTCCTTGACTTCTGGTTTCATATTAAAGAAAAAAACCCTTCTTTTTAATGTCATTCTCTTCATTAGGATGAAGGTCATGCTCTAAGTTCTGTTGTAGTATATGTTGTAAAGTTTGAACTATTCCAGTTATCTCAAATATGAATCTAAAGTTCTGAAAGACGTAATTATTAATGATACAATTTGTTCTTTTTTCCTTGTCTTTTCTACTGATACTTTTTTATCCTTGCCCTTCTTTGATTTTTTTTTACCTACCTCATCTTTTGAATTTTATTTGCTCCATTTCTTCTTTAGTGTCTTAAGGACATTTTTTGTGAAATCAAACCACATCATAAAAATGTGTTGAAATCGCTTCAGCTTAGATTTCTCTATCTTTCTCACATTTTGGTTATAATTTCAAATGTATCTACATTTTTTTGTAAAAGAGTAAAAAGGGTTATTTTTAATGTATATTTGTAGTTCCATTGTGAAAAGAGATGCAAACTCTAATAGAAGTTCTAGTCATTTCCCATATACAAACAAAAATGATAAAACACAACTTAAAACATTGATTCATAAATTATACTTTCTTTTACATCAGCTTTCCATGCTAGTATATGAAATGTGAATTGAATTAATAATTTTTTACATCAGACATTCTGGAAATTGTATTTTGCTACATGAGTTTAATTCATTCAGCAATATGGTAGAAGTTAAAATTGGATTTGCTGTGCTAATCCGTTTAATAAATATTCTAGCATCTTCAACAATATCCCACTGCTTCAATCCTTTCCTCTTCTCTGTATACTTTCATATTAATTGGAAAATTCTCATCTTTACTTTTAAGGGCATTATGTTTTATATTGCATCTTTCATGAGAGTACTTCTCAAGTGCTTCTGTTTTTTACTCCTTTTCCTCCCTTTTTTCCTCCAAGTCATATTATTTGTGGTGGTATTCCTACATGTGCCATTACTGCCATTTTCTGCATCTTTTCTTGAAACCAGCAATAAAATAGTGCATACAAGTAAAATAGGAGAAAAGGCGAATTTAGTAACTCTGAGAAAAGATTTCTGAGAGGAGTGAAGCCTAAAGAGTTAAGGTGCCAGATACTGCATGTAATCTTTTGCCTAAGCAGATATTGTTATTACAGAAACCCGAAGTCCAAAAGTAGGCCTTAGACAGCAAATTTTAAACATTATGTCCAACATATCAAAATGACTTTCAAGTTATAAATTTGAATTTTCAACATATTTGCATTACCATTCCATCTTGATGTCATCTGTGCAATTGTATATTTAATAACTCCACCCAAGTAATTAAATAAAATGCTGAATATTACTGGACAAAGTCCTGTGAATTGTTGCCTTTTTCTATTTTAATAGTGATTTTTGGTAATTATTCTTGTGAGTCTTTTTTTTTTTTTTTAACATTTCTGAACCCATATTTAGATGAATAGATGTGTTTCCATAGCAACTCCACAGAAAAGCAAATCAGATCTTACATGGGCCAAATTATCTGTGAAAATTCCATTTTTTCTCAGTGAAGAGTACAAGGTATGTAAAACAGTGCTTCAAACTAAGTATTCCAGTCACATACCTAAAGCTAAGAGGAAATATTCTGTGCCTTTGTCAAAATTAATGAATTTCAATAACCAAGAACAAGAAGTAAAAAAGTAAGTCTAGAGGAACTAAAATGTCTTTCAGTGGACAAAGATTTTAACTAAAGTTACAATGAGTCATAGTCTAAAAAAAAATAGTATTAATGATTTTCTCCCTAAACTGGGAGTGCAAAGCGAACAAAATAAGTTAGGTTTTCACTTTTTGCCTAGTAGTGTTCAGGCAGTAATTCAAGTTGTTACTATAGATGAGCTACTAAATAATAAAAAACCTTATAATTATTTTTGCTCTCTCAGAGCAGATACTGCATTGAAGGATGAAAAAGAGACACTGAATATTTAGGGGGTTTTAGTATTTCAATACATGAAAAAATGCAGTTGAAAGGATAAATGTTAAATTTGTCTTAAATTTAAGCATGAAGCATATAAAATTCTCACAGATTATATGACTGCTGCTTAAGAAAATAACACCCGAGTTTAGTCTGCCACAGAACTTACGAATCAAATAGTAAACAAGAATGAATAATAGATACAAAATGTCTGTGAAACAATCAGTACTATTTGCAACAGTGGTTATGTTAGCAAAATTATTACAGTTAACTTTTTTTCTTTATTTATTTGCAGACAGTTGATCTTTTTGGAGGCTGAGCTATCAGAAAAAGGAGATTTTGAATATTAAGAAAGGAAGTGATACTCCAAACTTATGGAAGGTTTCTGAACAAAGTGAATTCAAAATAAGCCAAAATGTCAAAAAATGTCTGTGGTCTTTTAGCAAAGCAAAATTTCATTAAAATTAAATGCCAAAAATATTACATCTCTGGGCAATAATCAGTTAGTGTGTAGAAAACATGGAGAAAACTCTGCTTCCCATATGCAAAACATCTGTATCATTTATGTATATAATATTCAGCTACAGCCTGTGAAAAGTGCAAGCAAGTCTTGCTTCTTAGATTCCTTGATTGTTTCAGTAAAGTACTGAAAAAATGGAAGAAAAAGCTGAAGTGCTTTATACTTCAAAAAAACTTTTTGCATATACTTCTAGTTTCCTCTGCTATCTTATTTATCGATATTTGTCCAGTCTTCTCAGAAATAAAATCTTATTCTGCTAGGCAAGTTTCTTACCTCTTATAAATAGTTCCTAGTATTAATATTTGCAGCGCTTAAAGCTTCGGAAGCCTGGTTTTGTCTTCTAGTCACCAATGACTGATAAAGTATTTTCAGGTTTGAATACATGTGTGTGATTTGTGGTCAGAAGGAAGGGGTCTCTTTTTAGGAGTTCAGTGAGATTTATTCATATGAGGGGCATCTAGCTGTAAGACAGAGTAGATCTAATCATGTATGGTAAGGTCTTTCCCTTTTTATTCTATGTCTTAAATATCTACCAGTGCCTTCACTGGTATTTACCCTGGCAAGCATTGTAGCAGGCTTTAAAAAAATAGTCTGATACCTTGATTTGTTCAAGTGCTAAAGGAACTACCAGCTGAAGTCTTCCCAGCAAATGTCCCTAGACCATTTGGCTTCTTCGTCCCCTTAAGGGAGGATATAAGCAGCTTGTTCATTCATTTTCAAGTAACCAAAGCTAAGACTATCAAAGCTGCTCTGAATTATACCAGGTCTATAAAAAATAAACAAATAGGAGATTTGGTAGGCATATAGTACCAGTAATGACACAGAAACTACAGAGAATGTGAATCATGTGTAATTGGTGTTTCTGGTTGCCTGTAAATGAATTCCTGTCCAATTCACTGAAGCAGTGGGAAGGACATCTTAGTTTTTCTACTCTAGGTCTTTACTACTGCAGTTTAGTGTGTCTGTTGTAAGCTTGGGTAATGTTTACTCTTCTCTTACTCTTTTTCAAAACTTTAGTTACATTTTCATTTGCAGTGCACTCTGAAACCTACTGAGATTGCATCAAATGGGCTTCTAAATAAATTTCTTTACTGTTGAGTGTTCTGTTTATTATCTTCCTGTCACGCAGTACCATCCCCAGCTTGATAAATTTATCAAAGTGCTTGCAAACACTTTTTGAAGAAGTGTTTAATCCAGCTGCAGTTCAGGGCCAAGGACTAGTCCTCCATTTCCACAGTTTGTTGCTAAGGCTGACAGAGAATTTTACTCTCTCCCTTGGCAACTCGACTACTTGGAACCCAGAAACTGGTTTAGGCTCTCTGGGCACTTCACAGTCCAAGTACACCAGCATGGTAATGGCCCTTGAGAGGGAGCTTCTTGCTGCCAGGTACTCACATACCTAGTATGGACCCACAGATTCCTCATATTTATATTTAATTATAGTAATCACTGCAAGCCTGAGCAGGAATTTTGGAAGGTATTTCATATCTAGGGAATTTTTCAGCCACTTAGTGAAATTTATTTCTCTGGTTTTAACTCCAGTGCCTTAAATAGTTGGTGGAAGCACTGTACTGTACTGAGATGTTTCTCTAGAATGCAACTTGCAGGTCATGAGGATTTTACTAAGAATTTATTAACACCTGTATTATCTTTAACTAAGATTTGTATCTGGTGTTCAAGATGAAATACATTCACACCAAGAAACTGTACTGAATGTGGTAAATATATATTACACACTTTGCTTCATGTTTAGGTTTTTAAGGATTATATGAAGATTTTATGTCGACCTCATCATTATAGACACCCATCTTAGTGTTTTGGGGTTGTTTTTGTCTTTGCTTCAGGGACAGGTGAATAACTCAGACCACCAACTAAGCCAAATCAGAATCCCTGACAGTCAATAGGAACAGAGAGTCATGAGAAGAGTATGTGTTTTACTTTATTCCTACATCTGCTTTTCTTTATAGGCAGGAAAAGTCCAAATAATCAAAGTTTAGAGGTAATACTAAACATTTCGAGAAATACTGAACAACTGATTTTTATTTCTGAGATTTAATAAACTTTTTCTGTGTACACTCAAGTAATGCAGGAGAGCAAAGTGTTTTAAAAATTTTAAGGCTTACCACAATAAATTCCAATTTCTTTGAAAACATTGCATGTGGTCAGTGAACCTGTTAATGTTGTCTAGGAAATTTATGCTGTCTCCCACCTAACAGACTGTACATTTCCTGCAGAATATTCATATTGAATGTAATTTTAAACCTTACAACTGTTTTAGTTTTCTAGTTTGAAGAAGGAATATTGTGCTTCTTATAAATCATAAAGAACTTGAACCCGAATTGGAAGGGTAAATATCATACAGTGGTTTTGCTAGATGCTAGCATGTGTAGCAAGGGGAATGTACAATTTTAATTGCTTTGGACTGCTGAAGTTGTCAATCTATAATGCTGCACACCACTTGGTCAGCCTTGGGCACATAGTGCTCTAATTACAGAAAGTCTGGCTCTTCACCAATGTTTTAACATCTGATTTATTTCCTGTTCAAGTTGTTCAATAGAGTCAGAGTTAATTGGTTTTCCAAATGAGTGTTAAAAATATAAAGACTCAGCTTCATTAGGAGAAGACTGTACTTACTGTGCACCAATGAGTTGTAAATCCTTGTAAAGGTTAGAGTGAAATTTCATAGCCTTGTGTACAAAACCACGTCTTGAATTAGTTTTTGCTTACAAATTATAGGTAATATTTGACCCTAGTTAGTAATTGACCCTAGCTGCCTTTTCTTTTTTAAAGGGGAAGCTGCCTGAGGAAAAAAAAAATTAAACTAAACATATTTAAAGCAGACTAATCCATTTTATTTATGTCTTGTGATGTTCACCATTTATCTAAAGGAATCCTGGTATTTCTTTGCCATCCCTACATCTCTATGTAGTTTCTTTGTTCACAAAAGGGATCAAGCTTTTTACTGAGTCCTTTCCTTTTGTTTGAAAGATTCGTTCAAAATATCTTTCAAACCAGCAATATATCATGGATAAATCATAATTTCCTATTCTTGTGACCTACAAGCTGTTAATACACATTGAGCAATTTCATGCTTCAAATATCAAAATTGTATTTAAGGAAACAAAGAAAGTGAGCAGATATTTTAACATTTTTCAATTCCTGTTGAGGCAACAGAACAGAGTAGAAGGATTTTGCTGGGTTTTTCTCTGGAGTAGCTAAAGTTTATTGGGTTTTTATTCTGTGTGGGTGCATATGTGTGGTTTTGTTTTGCTGGGTTTTGGGGGGTAGGGTTGTAGTGTTCACTTGTATTACATTTTCTTCTAAAACATATTAAAACTTGCATTCAGAAGTATTTCATTTTTCAGACTCTTCAGTTTGGATTGAAGAAAAGGAGTAAAGAATGCTCTGCAGTGTTCCGAGTGTAGTGCAGGGGTGGCTCAAGGAAAAAGCTGTGTGGACAGTGTGGTTTTGTTTAGGAGCAAGGGTAGGAAAATGTGGTGAGAAAACAGCTGCCAAGCCACCCATGGCTGGAGCTGATCAGCAGGATGGAGTAGGTGGTGAAGATGCACGGGCACAGAAGTGGCATGATCCTGGCAGGTCTCCTGATACACCCACCATAAAAAAGGAGCAGTGGCTGGTAAAGGATGGCAGGACAGGGAGGAGCAGGAGCATCTCCATAAGGAGAGTTGGAAGCTGAGCCAGAGCCCCTTGGCTGAGGAGGGCTGACACAGACTGGGTGAGCTCAAGGGGCAGAAGGAGAGGAGGCAGAGGATGTGAGAGTCTCAGCTGTGAAAATTAACACTGATGTAGATGTTGAGGTTTATCTGTCTGGAAGCTGTCATGGAGCTGATACATTTATCCTCCAGTGCAGTTACATGCGAAGGCAACATCACATCCATGTGGTAGGCATGAACATCTTGAATAGCTGAATGAAGAAGATGGAGTTATTCTTGCATTTTTAAAAGCTCATATTGCAGAGAAAGGAAGAGGGTGGCATGTTTATAATGACTGTAGAACACTAGAGTACACTTTCTCCCAATGAGTAGGGGAGGGGCCAGCAGCAGCACATGCCCTGGGGTGGCCTGGAGACAGGGTCCATCCCGTCCCCAGCCAGGAGCAGGGAAGCCAGGGCACAGAGGGGCAGCCCAGCCCTTGGGCATTGCCTGTCTCCCAAGGCTGGAACACAGTCCACAGGTGAGCCCAGCTCAGCAGGGTCCAGGGCAGGACAGGTCTGTGGGGAGTTGGGAGTCCAGCTCTGCTACAGCAGTGCAGAGGGCAGGGGACCCAGAAGTGCTGGGACAGGTGCCAGTAGCCCCTGGGGACTGAACATGGAGAGTCAGGATTGGAGGAGCCCTCGGGGCCCAGGTGTTTTCAGCAAAAATAGGAAAACAGAATAAGAATGTTGTATAGCATGGTATGTTACTGTGATGACTATCAAAAAATAAAACACAGAATGGAAAAAGAAATCAAGGTAAATTTCAAGAACCATTGATTTCTGTGCTTAAAAGAAAAACCTAAGTCTGCTGGAAATCTTGAGATATGGACAGAGACACCTGAATGTCTGCATGGAGAAATACCGCAAAAAGCTGTACCAGCTTTTAATCTCACACCTAGAGATCAGAGTCCAAACATTTCAACAGGGGTTGAAACAAGTAGGAAACTATTTTTTAATCAAAAGGTTTTAAAAGTGCAGGTATACTAAGATAAGCCCTATGAATTTCATTAAATTAATTTTCCTGATATTTCCTTAAACATATTCCGCATAAAAAGAAAACTGAAATAGCAACCTTTTTCTGTCCCATATACGTCCCTTTTTCTGTAGCCAGGTTATAGATTATAGTCTTCAAATTAGGAACTACTGTGAGATGCAAACCTGTCTAATCTGTGATGTGCCAAATAAACTCCTTTCTGGTTTTCCAGAAAAATATTTAGAAACTGGCACTTTGTCCAGCCAACACTCAAATTTGACAGTGAGTTTCAGGGAGCTAATCAAGGGCCTTATCAAATGCATTGGCTTAAATATCAATAAAACCCTGTCTTTGGATCTTACTACTGATCAGCTTTATCTGAAGCAGAGCCAGATTTCAAAGGTGATTTTTATATCAGACTACAACAAATATTTTAGGAACCTTTTCAAGGTTTGGTAGCTATCAGAGATTTGTCTTCGCTAAATTCTCTTACACGTGAAAATATTTTAGGGTAACCCAGTTACAGACTGTATACTCTGTCAGCAGACTAATTGTGGTACTACATCTCATTAACAGTGCTGAATGCTATAATAGCTTTTCTGCAATTGCTGCTGCATCTAATGAGAAGCAGCACTGTGCAAACCATATTACCAGCCTGACAATTTGTTCTATTGATTTATCACACCTCTTTTACTACTGCCTACCCATAAGGATTGCAAAACATTCGCCAGATATTTGTGGGTTTTGATTTCTTACCTCCACAAATGTACAAGACCTCTTTGGAGCATTGCCACATGAACTGGTGCTGAGTGTGACCTGGATTTTTTGGTTTTCCCTTTTAAAAATTCCAGCTCCAGTCTTCAGTAAAGCAGATTGAGGAATCCATTCTAAGTTATCTGAAATTTTAAAAATATTAGCAACGTCTTAATGGATAACACTTCCATTTTATAAAACTGAATTCTGCCAGAATTTTGTGTCATTACACTATTTCCGGTATTAGTCTAAGTATTTCACTCGTACTGTATGTAAAATATACAAGAACATACATTTAGAGAAAGCAATGCGACAAGTCCATCAATTTTTCTTAGGCTATAACAAGGACAAAACTGTGCTTCCAAGCTCTGAGTCATATGCAAGTCTCATAAATGCCTGGTTGCTATAGCTCACATATAATAAATGTTCCTTGAGAAATTACTCCAGTGATACGAAACATCGCAGAAGTATTTCTGCTAGGAAATGCTCATAAAAGCCCTGGAGAGGGAAATGAAATTACAATTAAAATTTTACAAGGACTGGGTGCAAGTTTTATTAGAAATATGCACAAAAATCCTTCATTATAGATGCGTGACAGTTCACTGGCTGATGAAATCAATAGAAAGATTCCCTTGTAAGATTTGCCTCTGCTTTCATTATTGTTACCTACCATTTTGGCAAAGAGTATCCAGAGAGATAGGGTAGTGTGTGCCTCATTCAGCTGCAACACATCTTTCTACACATCTAAGTAAATGGAAAAAAAAAGAGTTGAATAGAATCAAAGGATATTCTGGGAAGTACAAACCCCAGCCCTATTCCCAAAGAAGATATTCAGATGTCTGTGTTGCACACATGAGGTTGGTAAGTTGACAGAAACAATCAGAAGAATTACATAGGATGTGCAGTATTTGAGAAAGTTTATGCTAATATGGTCATATGTGAGATTAAAAAAAAAAATCCATCTCTTAGAAAAACACAGGGATAACTGTTTTATAAACAACCTTTGCTTAATTAGAAGACTTTCTACAGTTTAGAGTGGGTGTAGGTTCTGCATCCCTGGCACTATCTACTGAACTTACGGTCCTAAACAGAGAACTCAGCTTTCAAAGCAGTGAGAAAATCTGTTTTGCCACTGTGCAAGTGCTGTACAGTATCTGAGTCATCTCTTGACTCTGCCAGAGTCTGGGGAGGTTGCTCTTCCTTTCTCAGGAAATCTGACTTGGAAAGAAAATTTAAGATCAGGGAACTGAATTGGCATCTGGGTGAGTAGTAGCTTACAATTTCCTCTGAAAATTCAGATGCCTTACTTGTCTATGAAAACTAACTGTGTTACTTTTTTTTCTTTTAAGTGGTCATAAATTAAAAATATGGCATAAAGTAGTCTTGAAACTATTGTAGAAAAAAAAACTGCAGTGATACTAAAACATCAAATCCATCAGAAAAATAACTCATGGCATTTTAAAATGAGGTATCTGGAGGCAAATAACAGACCTCCTCCTCTAATCCATGATTCTGATAGGTTGTACTGCACACAGAAGAGTCTAGAGAGATGGGTCATAGCCTCCTGAGGGGCTGGAGATGGATGGCAGACATGGAAGATTGCCCTGATCATTATTTTAAAAAAATAGTAATGTCAGTGTATTGGCCTTACATACTAGAAAAATGAATAGACCGACTGCTGAAATCTAAGTGTTGCCAAGTCTTTCTATTCATAAGTCCTATAGGTTTATAAGAAATAAAGAAATTGTAGAATATATGTTGTGTGTAAAAGAACATTGTAACAGGACTGTCATTGTGTAAATGTCAACATTACCAAGCAGGTAAAAACCAGTGATAGAATCAAAAGATTTGAAGAAGAATCTACAATCCAAATAAAGGAAAAATCACCTTACAAGAAAAAATGACCTTACAATTTCCTCTTCCCTTTCCATACTTTGGTTAGTTATTATGAATAAGCTTTTGCCCACAATATTCTGTAATGACTCTTGAACAATTTTGGTAGGGTACTCCAGTGTAAGGACTGTGGTGCCACCTCTTCTAGGAATTCTCAAAAAAAGGTCAGCATTGATGTTCACAACAACCCTTTTTTTTCCATCAATTTCCATCATAATTTGATACCAAATTACAGTCTTTAGAGGAAATCTGTTGCACAAACTTGTGTTTGGGGTCCTGACAATAGCCATGTCTGTGTGGGATTACCTGTTCCTGATCTATACAGGTGTGCTGCTCAGTTTGGCATTGACTGGTGATGGGTTTTCATTCCTAAGATCTAGAGAAAAGCTGCAAAGATACACAAACAGCTATGACTGTCACAAATACTACGGCCCTACTTTCATCCATGTCTTTTGAATTTCGAATCATAAGGCTGTGTATTTTCAAGCAGCCTTCCTCAATCTCGATAATAGCACTTAATTTATTTCTCTTTATTTTAATCTAAATGTTCCTTACTATGTTGTCAAAATCTTTCAGGCCAGTGATCTGTAGTGGAACAATGTCCTGATTTTCTTTTCTCTGTTTTTACTTATCATAGTCCTACAGTCCTTACAATTGTCACTATGAAGAAAATACAGCAAATTGTATTTTTTTTTTCAGAGCTGGGTGGATAAATGAATATATCATTGCCATACATACCTTGCATATGCTAATCAGACACAGGGATGTGAATTATTTTTACCAAATATTTGACAAATTAAGACTCCAGCATATTTTGAATATTGTAGCAATTCTGTCTGCCTTAATCCAACAAAGCAGTGATGTAGTCTGACTAATTCCTAACTATAATAGTATCTTAATGTCAGTAGCTTCACCAAAAATTCATTTACACTTCAAGAGGTATTTAGATCAATCTTCTCTCATGAGCCTTAGATTTGGCTGAGTCAGTTAATGAGGAAATTAGCCTGTGCATCCAATTTGCCAAAATCAGTGCAACACTATCAACCTCAAATTCCTTCATTCCTTATGAGTCAACTATATAAATCAGAAATTGGTGTCTCTTTTCTACTAAGCATATCTACTGTGTTGAAAGGAAGGGAGAAGATATTTCAGTCAGGTCAGTAGAAAGATATGTTAGTTTGCATTGTTGTTTGCATTTTTACTTCTCAGAGTTGGTCTAGGATCTTGAGCAAGTAATACCTACAAGTTATAAGAATCCTGCAGGAACAGTGCTGATTATTATCTTCCAACCATGTCTTAAATACAAATTTGTTAGATGCAACATTACTTCACAGAAATTGCTTCACATCTAATTCATTTTCCATCAGTTAATACTCAGTAATTTTCTTTTAGGGTTTTTGTAGTACATATTTAACAGAAAATTAATGCTATTATTAAGCTATAGTGTTCCAAGTAAGGATTAGAAATATGTAGTAATGGCTCAGTTTGATAAGTAAACACATAGGTAACAATGCAGTAGATAAATAAATTTCTAAAGTATACATAGGGTTACAACCATGAATTTAACTTTAAAAAAAAACAAAAAAACTGCACATTTTGAAAATAACCACTGCACAATAACTATATATTGTAAATTGAATAAAAGCTTCTAGTTATTGATCTAGTGTACTGGATGAGAAAAGGACACAATTCCAAGGCTGAGGAAGTGACCAGATTGTATTTTTTATTTCAGCATTTTTCTGCCTCTTGCATTTAATGAGCTCATACCTTCGTGGTCACATATTTGTAATGACTCCTTTGCTACCTGTTATATAGCTTTATATTTATTAGTAAATGGTTTGTGTCATAAAAGAAAGATTATGCTCCTTCTTTAGTGAATAGTGTTTCTGAAACTGACTGCTGAAGTGGAATTTTATTGTAATTCAACTGAGCCTAGGCACAACTCAGACCTAAAATACTACTGAGATTGAATTTAAGACAGCTTGGAATTTTCTAAGTTATGAATTGTGTGTTTTAACAAAAGCTTTGTAGGAAACTTTTGGCATTGTCTTCTTCTTTTAATATACTTCTGGTTTGCATTTTGGTTTTTTCTTTCATTTTTAAACATATATGTGCATAGAGAAGCTTTCTAGCTGTGTTCATATCATGTGAAAATCATAAAATATTTAAGAAAAGCAAATATATATAAGTAAGTTAAAACAAATTGGTGGTTGAATATCAGCTGTTGAATATCTTTTTTTGTTTTCAAGCAAAAAATAAGAAGAAAATTAGCTGCTTGAGGCCAAAGTCTCTGAATGGACTGCCCACTGAGCTAAGCACTCACTCAATAGACATGGTATCAAGTGAGAGTGGTTTTTTTTAGAGACTGAATTGAAATTTAAGTTGTTCTTTGCATTCCTACTCAAGAAAGCTAATTCAAAACTGTTATCAAGAAAGATTTCTTTAGTACATCAGTCTTCTGATTGACATTTATAGCTTTAACACAAACTAGATATTTGAATGTGCCATATAGTAAGTACAGTAAATATATTAAATCTGAGGGCATAGATATCTAAAGAAACAATATATCTGTGTTATATACTACCTACTGTGTATCTTCTGATGGTCTTCCAACTTAGCTGGGCATTCATTAATTCATTTCTATGCAGATGACTAATCAGTCAATTGACCACCAAGGCAAAATTCCTACAAATTGAAAGTCAAGTCCCACTTTTAAACCTGACTTCCCTCCCCTTCCAGCTGTATTCCCTGACCTCCAGTTCACGGGGCCTGTACATCGACTCTGTAAATCTGCACGAGGTTTCCCCGCCTCATGTGGCTGAACAACACAAATCATTGCTGGAGAATTTTGCAGTGGCTTAGCTGAAATCAGAATTTGCTGCTGAAGACGACAGCAATGACATTTCAAGTCAGTCTCCCATTTCATGTGAGACTAGGACACCTGGGGCCAACTGTCTGAACTTTCTCAGGGAAAAGGACCTGGGGATCTTCGTTAACGCCAAGTGGATCATGAACCAACAATGAGCCCTCACAGCAAAGAATGCCAGTGGCATCCTGGCTGCATTAGGCAGAGCACTGCCGAGAGGTCAGGGAAGGTGATCCTCTGCTCAGCCCTCTTGAGACACACCTGGAATACTGAGGCCAGGTCTGGGCTCCACAAGAGAAATGAATGTACTGGAGTGAGCCCAGCAAAGGCCATGGGGGTGAATAAGGGACAGAAGCATTGACACACATACGAAGGGAGGCTGAGTGGATGGGAACTGTTCAGCCTGGAGACAAGACCTAGAGAGATCTTACAATGTTTATAAATAACCTGAAAAAGAGAGGTTGAAAAGGCATAAATTTTTGTCAGAAGCACATAGTCTGAGCTGCTAGTGAAAATACAGTGTTGAGAACAGCAAGGGCTGTCTTGAGGCCAGTAATGAAAGCCAATACCATGGCCAGGAGGGTGGGCCCTGCCACCCAGAGCCCAGTCCCACCCTGTCCCTGCAAGGTGGACTCAGAGTGGTGCCCAGGTTCAGGCAGGACTCGAAATCATCATGTTAGTTTGTAGCAGAGACAGATGTGAGGGCAAGCCATGGACTCAACCCACAGAACAGAGATAGATCTGAGGGCAAGCCATGGACTCAACCCACAGAACATAGTCAGGTCTGTTGAGGATGAAGTGTCAGACACAGCTCAGTGACTGTCAGGCAGGTCCATGGTGACAGTGCAGACCTAAGGTTAGGCTTCCAGCTGAGCAGTTGGGATCCTGGCCAGGAGGGTCAATGGCCCTGAACAAGCACAGCTGCACACAGCTGGAGACAGGCTCTCCAGTGGTGTCACTGAGGCAGGGAGAGAAGGCCAGGCTGAAACAGGGCTCCTGGGCCCATGGGCAGGGGTGTGGATAAAGCTTACAGGAGAGCAGGTCAGGACCAGTAGAGGCTGTAAGTGCACCTGACACACAGGCAATTCCACTTAAATAAAACACAGTTCTTTCACTATGGAGATGGTCAAGCAGTGTAATAGCTTGCTTAGAGAGGTTGTGGGGTCTCCGTACTTGGCAATATTCAAAACCAGACTGGTTCTTGGAAAAACTGCCTGTTGGACTAGACAATCTCGAGATCCAACCTTCCAATGTTCAGGTTTTTGTAATTTTCTGATAGCTAGAAACAAGTGCTAAATTTAGGATGAGCACATGCCCATATGTAACTGCTATGGAACAGCTGTCTTTTAATTCACATTCTATCTTACTCTTAGTAGGTTACCACTTTTCCGAGCCCTCAACCCCTAAATCTCTTTCTGTTCCATAAATGTACAGCAGAGATTCATAATCAAACACATTTTTTAATTTAAGCTGTTACATAAAATTTATGATTCTTAAATGCATTAAAATGTGTAATTAATTAGAAGGCTATATGTGTGCCAACATTCCAGAAATTAGAAGTTTTCATTCCACAGATTTTTCCCCAAATTCATGTACATCTGCAAATACCACACAGAGACAGTATTCTTTACATCTCATTTGCATAATATGGTAATGCTGGAAGAACATAAATCGGGTGGCAAAAAATCTTGACTCAGCTGTGGTGCTCCAGCTGCCTCCTGCTGATCTCAGTGTGAGTTCTGCATGCCGAGGGAATGCAGCATGTCTGAACTAAGTTCAGTCAGGTAGATCTAAGAGAATTTTCCCTCACAAAATAGTTTTGCATTTTGTGACCTGTTTTGTTTATGCATTATATATTAGCTGTTGTCTGATAGCTAAGCTTTTATCCTAAAGTTAAAACTCAATAATTTTCTATTTTTTATACAAAATGTAAATTTCCATTTTGTATTCCCTCAGCAATACTTCTGCAAGTCATACTTGTCTCCTTTTCATAAGAAAAAAAAAACAACCTACCAAAAACTGGTATGAAAGGAGTTAGTTTTCTTTGTGTAGGATTCCCATTGTGCTGCTTTTGTGCCTGTACTGTGATGCACGCCACCAGTTTAGCAATCATTCAGTATAGTAGATGAGTTACAGTCATAAAACTTTACTTAAAAACATAGTTGCCACAATTTTAGTAGAACTCCAATCCAATTTGATTTAGCAGAAGCTTTTAACTTTCCCCATGCTCATAAGGACCTAATTTTAGCCCCCTTAAATACACATTTTATACTCTACCAAAGTTAATTAGTAGTCAAATATGCTTGAGAAATTTTGCCCAAAGCACAATCTAATAAAATTAGTCTAGAGTATACCCAATGATACAGGAATGACTGGAATAGCTAAAATTTTCATACCATTTTTTATATCTTCTCATCTTCCTCGTTATCATTTGTTTGAATATACAGATAAAATTGAGGTGAAAGACTGAGTTACAGTCAGCACCATTGAATAGAAAAATGCAGTTTTTTCTACATGGAAGATGGTGTGAAGACAAGCATGAAAGGATTACCTTCATGAGTGCCTTTGTTTGTGTGTGTTTATTGAGTAATCTGGTTTTGCATTCAGTAAACTTAGTTTAGCTCCTTTGCTGTAATCTTTAGATCTTAGAACCCTCAGTCAAAAGGTGCTGCTGTTACAATTTCCTTGATTCTGCTGCCTTTGTATTGCTAATTTCTCTACAGTGTTCATCTATTTTTGTTTTGACTCATTTACAGAATTAGAGAAAACATTGATTTTTTTTATTCTGTATTTTAAAATGGAAAGAAAAAGCATTTGTTATAGATAAAAAAGCTGACATATGATCAATAAAAGAGATACTAATGGGCTGTTTTCCTGTCATTTTGCTTTTGATGTAATTCTAGTGTCAGCACTTAGTGTAGTGCTGTGCTTCAAGAATGCCAAAAGGAGAAGAGAAGCCCTCACTTGTTCACCCAGAACCACAGATTCTGATAAAAGGGCCTATGTGCTGTGCAACACTGTGTACTTTTACCTTTTGCTTAGGAACATATTAGTGTGAATTGTGGCCATTTGGAAAAAAAAAAGCAGAAATTGGTAAGCCAGGAAAAATAGCTTTATGCTCTTCGGATTACCTTTTCTAGCTAAACAATTGAAACCTTTTCTAAAACAATTTTTTTTCTTGAATGAAACACAAAATTTTATGTGTGGCAGACTAGCAGATGCCATCCTGACTTCTTTCTAGATACTCTGCAATTTCATGTTTCTACAGAGCTCTGCCTGTAATTATCTTGAATTTTCCTATGCAAAAAATGCACCCATCCTCATATAACTAAATTATTTGGACTCTCTTCTAGTTGATCACAGATTACATCAGAATTACTGAGGTTGTAAAATACCCATAAGACCTTCAAATCCAGCACTAAGCCAGGTCCCTAAGTGCCACATCTACATGGGGACTCAACCACTTCTGTAGGCAGCCAGTTCCAGTGGCTGGCAATCCATTCTGTTGAGAAACACCTCCTAATATCCAACCTCAACTCCCCCTGACACAAACTGAGGCTAATTCCTATTGTCCAGTTATGTGTTACCTTGGAGAAGACACCAATCCCCACCTTGCCACAGCCTCCCTTCAGGCAGAACAATAAAGTCTCTGCTGAGCCTCCTCTTCTCCAGACTTAACACCTCCAGCTCCCTCAGCCACTCCTTGTTACACTTGTGCTCCAGAACCTTCACCAGCTGCATTCTTCTCTGACATGCTCCAGCCCCTCTGCGTACTTCTGGAAGTGGGGGCCCAGGAACTGAATGCAGGATTCAAGGTGCAGACATACCCAGTTTGAAAGTTTTTATGGTTAGGACTTTTCTGCTAGATTAATCCTTTTCATCTTAAATGCTTGTATATCTGCTTATCATCTGGTAGCAGTGGCAGTCACTTCTGGGTCTTGATAGACAAGGAAGCACCACTGAAATGGAATGAAGCTATATTATTCACACAGAAATATTCCCATATTCTTTACATTTTATATTACAGAATATGTTTCTCACCCATGACAGAAGTTTATTTATAGTATTTTTTACTTGTTCTCTTTAGAAATTGCAGTGTCTGTGTGTTTCATGAATTATGATCATAAGTTATATTTGCACATTTAAATTCAATCTGTTTTTCACTCCTGTCTGAAGCTGAAGTTTGTGGGGTGTACCTTGGAGACAGAAATACTGTGAGGCAGCAAGCACAGTCAAATGACTTGAGGCAATGCTACAGTTTTCTGTGCTGCAGTTTTCCTTGGCTGAGATTGTCAGCTGTCTGACTTCCATGGAGCCAACTCTGGGGGAAAATGCAGAACTGGAACTGAATCAGTAACCAGCCTGCTTCCTCCCATGCCAGGGTAATGAGCATGCCTGTCAGGAGGAGATAGCGAGGCTGCTATCCCCCCAGGAATCAGTTCTGCTATTGCATCTGAGTTTGTTACAGCTGCTTCACAGGTAATTTCCTCAACCCCTGCACATAGGTTAGCCACAAATATACTGGCAGGACAAGTAAGGAACTAATCAAGCTACCCTGGATAGAGAAAAAAATTGTGATTAGAAATTTCTTGTGGCTCACAGAAGCACCATTTTAGAACAAGGAAAGAAACATACACTGAAGCCTTACAAAAAATGATCTCATTTTGTTATGCAAGATTATTTGACTGAATTAGATCTCAGACTTCCTAATCCGTGAAAACAAGAGGACATAAGATTTGCATAAAATGTATAAGGTGCAGTTCTAAAGAAAGAAGATAAGGATGGTTTTAAGGCACTACAGAAACCTCACAATTAGACATCTGTGATAAATCAAACATACAAATTCATGGATTCTTTTCTTGTGCTTTAAGACATTGATAAACAGATATTAGTCAGTGCAGCTAGTAAATTAATTTTGTAAATAAAGAAATTTCTTTGAAGCTTTTTCTATTATGCATATCTGTCTCGTAGCAGTTCTTCAGAAAGACCAGCTTTCAATCATGCACCTTCACAGAAGGATCTCAATTTCAAGGGAAAGGTTTCACTTTTTTGAAAGGAAAATTGGACAGAAAAACTTTTCTTAAATTGTGAAATGTGATTAAATCAAAATAAAAGTATCAGTTTATTTCATCTTTTTGGTAAATTTTGAAAAAAATCCTCTTTTTCATCATTTGTTTCCTCTATTTTCTTTCTGTTGTTCATTTGTTTTTATGCCAGCATCCACCAGGAATGGTTGAATAGACATTCTAAGGCCTACTGACTCTTTCTATATGTAGAAAAACATAGTAGTACACAAGATGTTAAGTCTAAAACATACACACAGAAAAATATAAAGAAAGAAAAAGGACCCAAAAAATAAATAATATTTTAATTAAATGAAAACAATGTATTAGGAAATAATCCTGACTTTGAAAATACTAACCAAAAACAAGTGTTAGCATTAGAACAAGCTGAATGTTCTACACAGGCTATATCTGAGAAGGAGATGTTTGAGTTCCTGATAAAATTTAATTACTTCCCTCTGAAAGGTAGTGGTTAGGTGTCTGTATACACAAATGTTTGGGGCAAGCAATTTTCAGATGTCTGTATGTCAGTACTCCTGTCTCAACCTGATTGTAGACATCTAGTAATGGAAGAGAATTAATATGATATGATGAGAGATTAATTTAGAAGATAAAATACAGATAAAGGGTGACAGTGATTGCAGTATTGGTAGAGATCTCTTCACTATCATTACCCTTGGATGAAGCAATTTTAAAAAACAAAAGATAAAAATGAAAAAAGAGCACCTATTCTTAAATACCAGACATTCTTATTTCAACTGTAGTTTTCTCACAGCGAAGTTAAACTTCAAGTAATTACTGTGGGATGGTCTGTCAGATCTCAGACACGCCGATGGGCATCATTAAGTATACAAACTTCTTTTTGTCATCCTGCAATCTTATTAATTTTTTGTTGTGTCATTATCACAAATATGCAAACAATGAAATAATGGGCAGACTATGCCTTTTGTGTGTTAGTGAAATCAGATAAGAAAATGTTTTGGCAAAGCAAAAGAATACTATGTCAGTCAGATTAGCTTAAAACCCTTCAAAACGTAAAGAGTAAGTCTGAACTTTGATCAATTGTTATGAGATAATGAGAGTGTTGTACAAGGGTAGGCTGCAGTGAGCAAAATTCTTAAGCTCACCAACATACAGATGTGTTTCGGTGCAATTCTAATACATCTTTTTGCAACAATAAGTTGCATGTTCCAAGGTGACATAAACATCTTATTTTTGGCTGTGGACTTCTAATCATGGATCTTAAAGTGTTTGAGTTGGGGAAGTTGTTTGATAAGATATTTTTACAAGTTTTATAAAACAGCCTTTCCCATAGCATCAATATCTAGCCTGCTTTTAAAGCTGATATGAGTAGGGAATGACTCATACCAATTAGTCAGGTGGTGATGTGATCCAAATAACTCTCAGTTTCTTTCATTGCTCTGGCACAGATTTTCACTTTGATTTTGAGCATGTCAATTATATTAACACTTCTAAATTCAGCTTTCTGTATCTGTATAACAGGGATAGTGATAATTTGTTATAGGTTTGCTTGAAAGTTGAATTCTTCAATATAGTAAACAGAATCAGTACAATTATTTATATTATTAATATGATAGTTTTTTGTATAAATAATGACAAATGGAGTGTTTTAGTTTCCATATTAATACCTACAATTACATTCCCAAAATGATCCAAAAGATCTAAAAATGAAAAAATTTTCAGATTTGTTCTTTTAGCTTTGATGCCACTGAAGTTTCTGTTTCAAGGAGGAAGTGCTCTTAGCTCAGTGGATAGCTCGTTGTTCATGTACTGTAACTTCTAAAAATATACAGACCAAAACATCAGTGGTGTTTTTGCCACAGGGATTGAACAATCCAGAAGACAGATTAGTCATGCAGAAAAATATTTTTCTTTCCTACCTGACATTTCTGTGATCAATGCTAGCTTCTATGAAAAGCAGAGAATGATTTGGGAAACAGAAATATACAGTGTTTTTTACATTTGCTTTCTCATTCAAAGTTAAAGCAGAAGCAAAATATGAAATACTGTTTCTCTTTATGAAATTATCATTGCCAAAGGGAATTAGAAGATGATCTATAAAGAACAAAAACTTTACAGAGATATTATGTACTTAAATACCAGAATTTGTGTCTCAGATAAAGACATTTTTAGAATGGAAATCAAGAACCTAAACATATTCTTTCCATTTTTTCCACATTAAAATACTTCATTTAACATCCCAGTTTCAATGTTCTCAAAACTTCATATAACATGCTTGAATTGTGCTCAGTTTTGAGGAAATAGGTATAAGTATCTATTTATGAAGTTCATTGGGGATAATTATGGTTTACAGCCCTGAATCTTGTGCACTTAGAAAACTGAGGAATAAGGAGGAGCTCTATCTTTCCTATAGAATGCCAGTGGGAGAGACCAGATGGTTTTGGTGCTCAATGCAAGTACTGTGGTATTGTGGTCTATTAGAAAGAAACAAAGCTGTGTTTTTGGGCACACTCATGGATGTGTGTATTAGATGTTCTTGAGTCATGCCAACTAGCTCAAAACTTTCCTCCATGATAAATGGAAAACTTGAGTGGACAGTGAGTAGATGTTAGTGGTGTGTATTCTGCCAATGTTCAAGCTGCAAATCTGCCCAGAGGAAAATTTTAGGAATATCTATCTCAAAGTCTTACATGCTTCAAGATTTCAGACATATTGGTTGTTAGCCTCAGTTTTGTAAATCGGTGCTTAAGGCAGCTCCCAGCTCAAAGCACTAATGCAGCTACACCCTTCATCTCTAAACAAGTCTCACAATTCAGATTGAGTTGGGCTGCCTGGACACAGGTTCTAATGTCATTTGAAGACACTGTAGGGGTCTTGATGCCTTCAAGACACTCACAGAGAATCCTTGATGTCATATAAGACAGGGGAGAAACCTCTGCCTTGCTGGACTAGGAGGCAAAAGCTGGGATGTGTTCATATGTCTGAAATGAGAGGAGATAACTGTAGCTGCTGGACCAGGGCTGAGCTCTTAATGTCTGCCCTGTGGTCAGATATGAGGTACCAAGTTTTCACACTGACACCAAAATCAGTTAATCTTAAACTAGGAAACTCCACTGATCTGTGCTTTTGACCTCCAGCAGGCACTGATGAGAAAGGCCTCTTTCAAAGAAGAAAACTGTGTTGCTTATTGAAATGGACTTAAATTTCAATTACATTTAGCTTCTCCAAGCCATATCTTGAAATACAGGAACTCTGTTGATCCTTAGACAATATAGATGATAAAATCAACAAGAAGAATGTGGCTTTTAATTTCAACAGGGGATGTTTTCAGGTTTCCTAGCTGATCTGATTTTTACTCCTGTGATAACTGCAGATATATCCATGAGCCTGCCTCAAGGTCAAAATTGAGATACAGCCTTCTTCAGCTGGCAACATGACTACAGTTTAAAAGCTGAAGGCTAGCTTTCAGTTACCAGTGATGCAACACCTAATGTTTATTTGCATACAAATAATTTAGTATTTTTTCAGTGGTGCTTGTAATTAAGTGCTCTAAGTGTCCTAGATGGGCATCCTGAATGTTCAAGGTGATGCTCAGGAGTTTACCAGTCACTTTACTGACACACCTCCAAACAGTTTACCAGGGGAATAAATACTGCTAGCCTAAATGACTTTGTTTCTTTTTAATACTAATGCTAAATAGGCAAGTCAGCATTCAGTAGACCTCAGTGAGATCTGTCTGTGTTCTTGGCTGGCTACTGGTATGTATGGAAATACTGATTTTGGGAGGAGTTTCAATTTTTATATTTCTAGAGGGATACATTTGAGAAATCAAATGTATAAATCATAGGTAAGTCAGCATCTTTTGCTTTTTAGATACATTAACAGGGAGTCTGGTAGAGATTTTAAGTCAGTGAACTTTCAGCAGTGGTTTTGCTAATCTACTTCAGCCTCGAATAGAGTTCTTCATATTCACAATTATGGGACTCGGAGGTGTCAAATATTTTCATGAGCCTGATTTGGATGTTTCATATGATAATATTTGAATAGAGAAAATATACAGGGAAAAAAGCAGTCAGGTTCCTTTCAAACTGTATTTCCTTCAGTGTGCAATTTGCTACAGTCAGGAAGTACATTTTTGTGCATTTATTTCCTTTTATGTTTTAGTATCTTTAGTTTTTAGGATTGAGTTTTATGAACTTACACAAAAGACATCTTATTAAACTGAAAAAATGGAAAGATTTAATTAAAGAAATTTAATTTTGAGATTTTAAATAGTATTTAGATGGTTTTTGCTATCCTGTATTCATTTTAATACTGGACTAGACCCTAGTCTTGGCTAGGGGGAACAACCAACGCAACCCTCTGTCCCATGGGTTTTTGTTTCAAAACCCAACTAAGTATTTTTACAAAGCACTGTATAAAGCACTGACACTGCATCTGTGAATCATGAAGATTTTCTTTTAATGTGGATTCCCGAGTCACTGACTGTTGCAATCACAGCTAAATCAGTGTCATTTTCTCCAGTGCATTAACAGAACAAGGACAATGCCAATGAGGAGATCATACTGACATTGTGGAATAGTGGTCCTACTCTTCAGTCACAACAACCCTCTTCAGAGCTACAGGCTGGGGACAGAGTGGTGGAAAGCTGCCTGGTGGAGAAGGACCTGCGAGTGCTGGTCAACAGCAGCTGGACATGAGCCAGCAGACAGCCTGTGCCCAGGTGGCCAGGAAGGCCAGTGGCATCCTGGCCTGTACCAGCAATAGTGTGACCAGCAGGAGCAGGGCAGGGATTGTCCCCCTGTGCTCAGCACTGCTGAGGCCACACCCGGAGTGCTGGGTCCAGTTCTGGGCCCCTCACTGTGAGAAAGACACTGAGGGGCTGGGGTGAGTGCAGGGAAGGGCAGCAGAGCTGGGGAAGGGTCTGGAGCACAAGTCCTGTGAGGGAAGCTGGGAGAGCTGTGGGTGTTTAGCCTGGAGGAAAGGAGGCTCAGGAGACACCTCACTGTTCCCTGCAGCTGCCTGGAAGGAGGCTGGAGCCAGGGGTGCGCTGGTTTCTCCTCTCAGGCAGCCAACGACAGGACAAGAGGAAACAGCCTCAAGCTGTGCCAGGGGACATTCAGGTTGGACATTAGGAAGAAATTATTCATTGAAAGGGTTCTCAAGCATTGGAATGGAGTGCCCAGAGGAGCAGTGCAGTCACCATCTCAGGTGGTGTTCAAGGAATGACTGGGCATGGCATTTACTGCTATGGTTTAATTGACATTGTGATGTTTAATCAAAGGTTGAAGTCAGTGATGTTGGAGTTCTTTTCCAACCTCAGTGATTCTATGAAGGTGAGAATAACCTTCTCACCTAACTGATTTTTTTATTATTCAAGCAGAGTCTGAGTTAGCTGGCATCTTCTCTGGACTGATTGTAAAAGTATCCATATGCATCTCCTTTTCTACTACAGCAAGCACTGACATATCTTCTTTGTTATTTAGCTGTGAACAGTCTTTCTTTCAATACTTCTAAAACTGACACAGTGGCCTTTTCAGCTTTCTAAGACCTGATATAAATTTCAAGGAATTCAATTTAAAAATTCCAGTTAACATTGGTGCTCTTTAAAAGAAAGAAGATCTGAGACATAACTACATTTTTATGTTATCCAGGGCAAGGTATTATCGTAGCATAAAGAAGATGAAGATGAATTTGTAAAGTGCTGAAACAATGTTTGAAAGGAAATAGCAACTAACTAATTATTTTCATCACACTTCCCTACTTTCTCTTTCTGAAACAAAATTGATTATGATATATTGCAATCTATGTTTCATACAAAAAAAGCATCCCCATATAAGAATGTAATGAAATAATAAGAAATCTGAAAATTATAACAACAAAAATAAACAATTTTTAAAAACCCGATGTCAATTAATAGAAGAAGAGTAATACAAATTGACTTGATATGCAGGCTTTAAAATTTTAAATAGTCAAAAGAGCTAAAATCATACCAAATTATTTTCAGTTCTGAATATGGTGCTAAAAGGGTTCTGATCTTAGCAAAAAAATCTAAGGAATAATAGTAAAATTTACTCATTAAAAAAACAGCAACACGAGATTTCAGGTATGTCAGTCAAATGTTTACTGCAGTTTATATTGTGACTCCACATCTATGGCCAGAGAAAAATCTCTTCAAGGATTTTTTTTCTTTTAGCAGGTGATCTGCCTGTCACTCTTTAGCTAATGTAAAGTTGTTAAAACAGGAACCAGAAATTACATTTTCCGTTACGTTGTTGGACACCATGGTAGACTGCCCAGCAGCTGGAGCACTCATGGCCCTCATTGATCTATACACTTTGGGAATCCAGCCCTAGGCATGCTTGAGAAGGTTGTTGGACTCTGCTTTTGGTGTCTCTGTCACAGTGCTTAGAGTAGAATAGGCATTATTAGATGTGAACTTCTACTTGTATATGATAAATGAAAATCAGTACTGTTCTCATTCACAGTCCATCAATATTTTTAATCCTTTCCTTTTTTGTCCTTAATTTCTTGACAGCCTGCACCAGGAAAGGTCAGAATCACTCTGCTGAGAAGAACAGTCTTGGAATTAACAGAACTGTTGGCCTTTTTTACCTTTTCTTTTTCTTCTTCTGTCTTTTTATTCCTTGGCAAGAATTAAAAGAGTTAGTATGGAGTTATCATTGTGGTTTCAGTATGTCAGTTTTACCTGCTTCTGTACCTTTAGGGCACTTAACTCAGTTAATGGATCAAAGACCCAGCCAGTTTTCTGAGTTTTCAACCATGAATGATAGGTAAAGACTAAGCTAGACCAAAGCCATTACAAGTGCATGGTAAAAAGAGTGTAGCATTTAATAGGGGAAACTAATACAATTCCTATGTCTTTCTTTGTGCTGCAGTCTGAGATCACAAGATATCCTTGTTTGCATGAAAGCTAGGCCACACCAGAGCCTTGGAATATGCCATACACAGTAACAGGATTTTTATTCTTTATTTAACAGGAATTTAGTGATTGTGATCTATATCTGTGGCACTACCATCACCTTAAAAAATATATGCAAATTTGATCTGGTGCACAGGAGAAAGGCTTGCAGAGTAAGTTGTATGAGTTGCTGTGAAAGTCAGATTCTGAGATCTATACAGGCTTTCTGGGTGGATTTTAATGCAGTAAAGTTCCATCAGACTTTAAAGATTTAATTCAGGCAGCTCATCCACCACCTCTGACAGACCATTCTTTTAGAAAGCTTTCCTTTTAGGATTCTAGTAATAGTATTTAATTCTTGATCCACTACAGTCAAAAACAACCAGTACAATTTCCTGGACCCTATTTGTGAGGTCAAGGATATATATGAGATTTTTATGAGGATTTGGGTGTCTTCACTGGTTGCTATGCTGTCTGCTGATCAGTGTATCTGTGTCTGTGTCAGGGCTACATTGACTTCGAATCTTTATATTTGAGGAATTTGTAAAAGAAAATGAGAGAATATAACACAGACATCAAAGAACACTGAGAATAGTGAGTTGTGCGAATGCTTCTCACTGGTACAGTGGGATATATTTAGTCATATGGGATAAAGTTAGCAGAGGTGTCTGACACACAGATCTATTAGGCTGTCACACAGTCTCCCAAGAGAAATGGTGGAATCCCTACTCCTGGAAATATTTAGCATTTGATTAGAGAAAGCACTAAAAAGTGTTCTGAAATGAGCAATCACATTTCACAAGAGTTTCTAATAGATGATCTATTCTTTTCCATCCCCAGTTTCTCTAATTGTGTGCTCAAACTTGAGGGAATAACAATTTAAAGACTACCTTTAAATATCTCAATAAGTATTAACTACACTTTACTGTTTTGCTCATTATTATATTCACAAATGAGAAGTCCAATTACATTCTGCATGTTTTCTTTTAATTATACCTGGCCTTTATGAATAATTTCTTACAAGATTGTGCTAATTGAGTTCACTGTTCTTATATATTTTTTAAATCCAAGAATAAAAGCTTGCAGTACCTTTAATCCTTGCTAGAGTCTATTTCCCAATTGGACAATATCTGTTAGAAAATTAAATATTGCTCTTAAGAGGATGCTGTGAGTAGGTACTTAGGCTTTTACTCCTTTACAGTACGCAGGATTAAGAAGAAATTTCAGTAACATTTTTGTTCAGATGTGATGAGCAGCAGGGCAAACATTGCTGCATTCAGTGCAAGCATCACTTCTGTAATAAGTTTAATCATTCTCATAAGCAGAAAAAACAACGAGTGCATGTCTTCTACAACTAATACCAACTTAACATTTAGTTTCTTTAGTGACTTGATTCTCACAACTTTTGAACACTAATTATTTTGTTCATAGTAAATTTCATTGTGTCAGCACTTAAAAACTGAGTACAAAGGAAAGTTTAATCAATTCAAACATATATATATATGTGTATACATATATATATATATGGAACACATTATCCAGGTTACAGCTTAAAAATATAATCAAAGGTTATCAGGGTACTGATAAAATACTATTCAGCTGGATGGCTTGAACCAATGATAAATTAGAGGTACCATTGCTATGTCTTCTAAATAATCTTGTATGGCCTTTCATAAGGTAAGAAAAATGAATGGAAGAGTTAAAACTTTTGTGTATGCACTCAAAAATTATGCAAAAAGCATAAATCACATACAGAAGACAATTTGAAATTCATTGTCCAAAATTATTTTTAGAAATACTTTTCTGTAAAATTAGATTCCAGAAAATATGTGATGTATTCAAATTTGGAACCAGATTAAGCAAGAGCTATAATTTATGAAAAACACATATGGTGTCTTCCAAATATTAGGATATGAAGATTCCAGCATTAAGAATGCTGAACACTCATCTAGACCAGCTTCAGGATGAATATATAAATAAATTTTATTTGCCTTGGGTTTTGAGCACTTGAAGATTTGTTAACTGTTATGTATTACTAATTCATGGGATCCTTAATGGTTAAATATATTTAAATAGAGGATAAAAGTGGATCAAAACCAATAGGATTGCACAAAGAATTAACCTATGTGTTTTCTTTTCTTGACATAAAAAATATAAGGCAATTTTTGAGGAGCTATTTTTCTTCACTGCTGCAGTAAAATTGAATAGCTGTTAATCATCATGATTTGTACAAGTCTTTTCTTTAGAGAATTCTGTAAACTTGGAGACATGGGCAGCTTATAAAATTTGAGTATGTATTTACTGGAACATAGTATCTTGCATTTGGCCAAGTTGTATTTAAATAGCATACTTCTAGCATTAATAACATATCATAGTGAATTCTGATTTAAAATTAAATGTTGTTTAAGTCCTGTTAAGCACCTGTGAAAGCATTTCTGCTCCTTGGTAGTACCACACAGCATTTATTTGAGCATTGAAAAGGTCTGAGATGGACGATCCAGTTTTTAAGGGTTGGAAAATAAAAAGTGAAATTTCTTGGAATTCCCAGCCATTCAAGGCCTGGAAATATTGCCTAGATTATTATAGAGTTTATTTACATGTAAGACATTATTTCTAGCAGGTCAAAGCAGAGAGGCTTTAAATCATCGATGTTACTAAACTTGGGCAGAAGAGTTGTCACTTTTTAGTAGATACTTGTAATTATTTTTCTATCTCTGATTCACTAAATCTTACTGCTCTGTGGACAGAGCCAGCTCCATCTATTCCTCTCTCTCTACAGCTATGGGAGCATCAGGATGCACAAGAGATTTACCATCTGCTTTTCTGGAAATTTTGTAAAGAGGAATATTAGATAGGATAAAGATATTAAAACCAGTAGTGGGTGTATTGCATCCCACCCTCCCTTGGCAGCCGAAAGCTGTTTTCTGCTCTCTTCGTTTCAGTTCACAGGAAAAAGAAATCTTTCATTTAAATGACATTTATGTGATAAAATGTCACCAGTGAAACTTGCTACTGTAATATCACTCAAGTACTATGTAAAGCAGTAACATGTCATCAGTAAAAATTCCAGTTGAAAAACCCTTTCTTCAGGAATCTCAGAGTCATAGACAAATGCAAAAAGGCATCTTACTGCAGATCTTTACTTACACAAAGAGGATAACATTGGATTATTTTTCATCTCCATTTGCTACTTATTACTAAAATAGGTCATTTTATTAAGAAAGATATTTCTGCAAGAAATTCTTGTGGAATAGGAAATGAGTAAAGGATTGTCACACTGGTTAGGATGCCACTCCATAGGGAGAGGCAATATGAAAAGCATCACAAGTAAATGGGAGAGAAGAGGGTTTCAGAGCCAAGGACAGCAAAGTTAAGGGAAAGTGCAAGAAGTTAAATGGATGTAAGCAGCAGTTGATTGTACAGAGCTTTGACACATGGATTAGAAGTTTTAATCTGGCTTTATGAGCATAAAGCAACCAAACCGAAGGATTTGAAGAAGGATGTTAATCAGATGAATGCTGGAGTATAATAATTGCAGCAGCGAATTGTGCTGTACTCTAGTCTTGCAAATATGAAAGGAGTAAGAAAAGTCTCTTTTCTGTTAGATTTTTGTTTACATTTTCATTCTGTTCTAAATTCCAGTACACCAAAATGTATTTCAAGTGTTATTCATGCATTTTGCATTTACTTGAAAAAAAAAACCAAAAAAATAGGAAAGAAAATAAATTAAGCCAACATTTATGAGAACACACAGCAATTTTTTGGAAGTATTAGAAATTCTGTTTTACTGTGGCTGTTTTGGCACTGCATATCTGTTTGATTTTGTGTCCTCTGCTCTGTCTTTATCTGGATAGTAAACTTGTTCAGTTTCACTCATTCTTACTCATTCACTTCATTCTTTGGTTTGGGTTGGAACTACATGAGATTTATTTAAACCATTGAAATATGAGGACATGCATGTTCTCTGCTTTGAATTTGTAAAATCTCCATGACTGTGATTATACAGAAACTTTAACTACATTTCTATGAGCATATGTAATTTTTTATGTTTTACCATTCCTTTATGAAGGTGTTTCCCATTGCTGGGGTGAAGAAGAGTGATCTTCCTCATGTGTATTGAGACAATGTCATTGTCTCTGGTGAGCTTGTGTGCTCTGGGTTGTCTCAGCCCTGTTCGCACATTGCATTTGTGAAATCCCTAGCACAGAGCTCTGGTTTTTCAATTGATGGGTATTGCCATTTTCATTTCAGCATTATTTTTTCATTATCACTAATAATTATAATTTGGTGGATATAGTGCCACTCTACTTATTTTTTAGTTCATTTTCAAAATGCTTGTGAAATCTTCCAGTGCAGGGAATATATATACAAAGCATCTTCAAAAACCTGATAATATCTAGTTTTTCATTTTTCTGACACTGTAGGTATAGCTGAAGAATACATGGCCAGCTAGAAAAACAGACATATGTACTTACGGAACAATTTAGTCAGAATTTCAGTTTCTAAATATAAATTACAGCTTTGGGAATCCTTGCTCAGCAACAGCCTAACTTCCCAGGTACTTCAATGAGATTCATCTGCTCTTTCTAAAGGTTTTCAACACTGAACAATCTAATTTTAAAGCAATTACTATTTTCACTTCTCTTTGTAGATGGTAAAATAAAACTGCTATTTTTCTAAATTATATAAAATTAATGCACTGAGATGGTTTCCTCTGCATCTACTTAAAGTTTCTCCCCGCCTTAGAATCATAGAATCACAGAATGGTTTGGGTTGGAAGGGACCGTAAACATCATGTAGTTCCAAATTCCCTGCCATGGGCAGGGATTCCTCCCAGTAGATCAGGTTGCTCAAAGCCCTATCCAACAGGAACTTGAACATTTCCAGGGATGGGTCATCCACAGCTTCTCTGGGCAACTCAAGCCTTACCAACTCTTTAATATGCCATTCTCCCTGACCCATCACATATCCTTGTCAAAAGTTCCTCCCCAGCTTTTAGGGGGGCCCCTTTAAGGTACTGGAAGGTTCTCTAATGTCTTCCCAGACCCTTCTCCAGGGTGTAAAATCCCAGCTTTTTCAGCCTGTCTTCATAGCAGAAGGGCTCCAGCCCTCTGATCATCTTGGGGGGCCCCCTCTGGACTCATTCCAAAAGGTCCATGTCCTTCTTCTGCTGGGAGCCCCAGAACTGGATGCAGCACTGCAGATGAGGTATTACAAGGGTGGAAGGGTGGGGCAGAATCCCCTCTGTCACCCTTCTGGCCACACTGCTTTTGATGCAGCCCAGGATGTGTGTGGCTTTCTGGCTCCAAGCACACACTGCCAACATGTTGAGCTTCTCATCAACCAGCACCTCCAAATTCTTTCCCTTAGACTGCTCTCAGCAGCAAATTCACAATTCAAAGCAATAAATTCCTTTGAATTGTGAGCTAGCTTACTTACCTTAAGATCAGTTATCTAAATCTAACACATCCATCCTGGGCTCCCTTTATAGTAAGTAGAAAGAAAGTTCTTACTTAAAAAGCAATTCAACTTGGTTTCAAATATATGTCGATAGTATGAATTATTCTCTAAAAATATTTTATCTCTACCCTGTGATTCTTATGGGTAGACAACTGGCGTTTAGCTTTCTAAGCTAGGGTCATGTGGATGTGTGAGAAAGCACGCATGTGGCCCAGTCACAGCAGAGAAGAGAGTGAGACAGCAACACAGAACCAAATACTGAAAACTCTGCAAATGTCCCTTAACTGCTTTTGTTTAAGAGTTACAACTAGAGGTGGATATTTATGCCTTCACCTTCTCTGAGGTACAGGACTGTTTTGTGTACTGCTGGATGCAGTGTTTTGGTTTGGAAGGACAGATATCTGTCAGGGAAAACTGGAGCTTCCCTTGGAATGGAGAATGCAAAAACCCCTCCCTCCAAATTATTGTAATTTTGCAATTAGAAGCTTTCAGGCAAAAATACAGGAATAGGAATAACAGTTCTTCACTAGAAATATTAAAAATACAAATGCAGTAATACAAAAAAAAAAAAAGTAAGCAAACAAACAAAAGTCCTAGAAAACCCTGACGGAGTCAGGAATACGATGTGACACCCTCTTGGCCAGGGTGCTGGAAGCAGTCTAAATAAGTGCTCTTGGAGGAACAGATATGGTTCTGTTGGAGTAGAGATGATCCTGTAGACAGATTCAACGGCACTGAGATGAGTCCAGTCTTCCTCTGAGAATCCAGTGGAAAGAGGATGTCTGGGGTCCCTGTGTCCCCATTTTTATCTGGGTGGGAATGGTTGGCTCCTCCCCACTGGGTGGAGCATCTCACAATGGGATGGTGTAATGTGTCATGTCACTGGTGAGCCTTAATGGCCCATATGGACCATTAACAGAAGATATCCCCCAGAGGGTGGATGGTTGATGAAGGAGATAAGAAACACTGCCCCACCTGGTTTTAACAGCTGGTCTATTATCAGAAGACATCCACCTTCCTCTCCCTGGAGGTACAAGAGATGAAGAGAAAAAAAAACCACCTGTCTCCCAACTGCTTTCTACAGATGAAATAGAATACACTTTTTTTGTTTTGTTTTGTTTTGTTTTTTTTTATTTTTGGGGGTTTTTTTGTTTGTTTGTTTGTTTTTTGTTGTTTGTTTGTTTGTTACATAACCCAAGACATGCAGCTAATGAGAAAGGCTATTCTGGTTCTCTGACTGCAGGTATTTTTCATGTTCACGTGTTTGCCAACTAAAGTACTGAGTTCTATTACTCACTTTATTTTGACTTACTGTTTTATTTTGGGGTTTTTTTCTTTGTTAAAGTATAGCCATTTTGCAGTTTGCTACTTTAGAAAGAGTTGGGCTATTTTCTATAAAAAACAAATCAGATTCAACTCTCTTACAATATATTTTATCATGTAATATGAGGACATACATAAAATATTGTGAGTAGGGCAGTTTTCATTAGAAGTATTAGATTTATTTTCCTTCTCGGTTTCACAGAATTGAAAACTACCATTTTTCAGAGCATGCTGTGAAAATTCTATTTTCTAAGGCTATTCAGAGAAGAGGTGATTTAAACTTGGTGCATTTTGAGTACAGGCTGTTATTGTTTGATACAGGGTCTTAACACAAAGAAGGAAATTCATGTTGAAAGAGATCAGAATGTGTTGTATTATGATACCCTTGTAAGTAATGATACTTAATATTTTGTTTGTATTTCTAATATCTTTTTCAACATCTGAAAATAGAAGAGGATTTGAGTAAATTTAAATAAATAAAATAAATTCTTCTCAATAGACTCTTGAGTGTTGAATGAAATTGGTACTTTGGGTAGTAGAATATAAGCCTTTTTTCAATTATGTCCCTTTTTGCTTCTACACCTCTTTTTCCAATGACTATAATTTTCATTATCAGTAGTAGAGCAGGGAGTATTTCCTCCTGAAATGAGTCACAAATGCTAATTTCAGATGCTGTTCTGAGATTCTCTCAAGTGTTTTTCCAGTCTTCCCTTTTGTGGGGAGAGACTGGTAAATACTTAAATAAGCTCATTTTCAAATCATTCTTTTTTTTTAATCGAGCTCTATTTTAAATTTTTACTTAACTCATCAGCTTTTTTTGTTATTATTTTTCAACTCTAAATACCAAAACTCCTTAAAATCATCCATACTTGTTAATAAACATTCTTAGTGCTACTGCAGCTTCAAGTGTGTACTTCTGTTCTTCTATCTCACATGCAATATATGTTATTGTAGAGCAAATCCTAGTCATTGGAAGACTCACTGTCCTTTCCCTTGACACAAAGTAAAGAGGTTTTGTTGGGGTTTTGTTTTTTGTTTTGGTTTTTTTTTTTAAGTTGTTTTATTTAGAAATTCCTGAGATGAAGGTAGCCTGGCATAAAAATCTAGCCTAGAATTTGCTATCAATTTGTCTTGGAACATTTCTAATAGTTCCCCATTGCATATTTCTCACTTCATTGTAGCAGGCATTTTCTTCTGAATGGTGGTGACAGTTACTATAAGACAAAAAAGACTTCTACGCAGAAAAAGTTTGGTTGGTTTTTGTAGAAGCACTAATAGACCCAGAAAGGGCATAAAGTGCTGACTCTAATGCTGAGCAAAAAATTATACTGCATTTGGGGAGGGCATCCTGAATTCTGGTCTCTGGATTTATACAGAACTGCTTTTGGAGCACCATCCTCATCACACTCAGAGCAGAATATGTGAATTTGGATGCCCTCAAACTCAAGACTTCTGATCTCAACAGTGTCTTCTAGGTGGGAGCTGGGTGCTTCATCTCTCAAAGTGCCTGTCCAAGAAATATTTTCAAACACTAAAGTTGTAGGTTCTGGAGATCTCAAGGTTAAAGAGGAGAAAACTGCTTGGTGAGTTTAAGGCATTTCAAGGCTGTGAAAGGAGCTATTTTGGGACTCAGTTATAGATACCTAAAAGTGTGGTGGGTGTCTGGGCACAATACATTGTATTAAACTTTCAGTAAATGCTGGTATGTTACTCACACAAAAAGTTTGCCTGTAGGATTAGAAAATAATTTTCATACAGACGGCACAAACAAAAGAACATTATCCAGAAAATACTTTTTGCTTATTAAAGCTTTTTGCTTAAAAATTATTATGTGCTTTTTACCCTTGTTTCCCAACCACTGCACTTGAACCATTTGCACTGTATTGACCTGCTCTGAGCCTTGAGGGAGGCTGTTAAAATCTGAGACATGAACCCACAGAGGTGTCAAATATTAACAAGTGTTCTCTGCCCTGCTGATGCTGAACGTTGATCCTCCTCAGGCATCAAGGAATGGAGAGAGCTAATTTGTAACTGTTGTCTTTCCTGTTCTCTCAGCTGGTTGGGTAAGCAGGCTGAAATGCCTGTCCTCTAGCTATTTGACTTTATGTAGGAACTCCCATCACCCTCATCTTCCCATTAGCAGGATCCCACCCAGTAGCATACTAATCAATGTGACTAACATCTGTCTCCTGGGGTGCATTGTTTCCATCAGCCTGTCCCCAGAAGCAAGGTTGTGTATTTAGCTGTATAATATTAAATATATCACTGTCATCTGCAGGGATGTGTTTTTAGCTGTACTTTTTGCTATGAGTTCATATTAATGCAGACAAGTCAAAACAGTGCACAACCCATCAAAATGGAAGATGATGGGGTTTGTGTGGACTTCAGATTCTGGGACAGGCCATTCCCAGTTCAAAAATGGACACTCCCTTCTGCCCAGAAAGGCTTTACCTTATTACAGATGGCACAGTGAAGTCTCCATGCAGAGTCCTGTCCTTCCTGCAGGGCTTAGAGCACCACAGGGATGGAACATCCCACCTGAAATCCACACTTTCACTCACTGCTGGGTAGCCCAGAGGAACAGGCAAATTTAATATGCTTGATCCGAGGAAACATAACTGAATGCTTCCTCCACAGAATGTTTTCTTGAATTTAGGAGTGCCAGTGAAGTCTTGTTCAATACTGCTTGTTTAATTAGCAGAAATAATGAAGTTCCAAGCCAACTGTACTCAGTGTGGTTATGACAGTGTACTAGAGTGATTGTTTATTGGACTGCTGTTATTTTGGAGCAGCCTCATGCTGTCCCTTCTCCCCCAACCTGACAAAATTTTGCATAGCTTGTGGGGGAAAAATTGCCTTTTGCTGTAATTAATATCAAGTCAAAGGTTTTTAAGTCCACTATTTCCTTTAGCATTTCCCTTAACAGCAAGGCTTTCTTTTGACAAAAAAATTGTTTCATTTCAATTTAACTACAAATACTGGCTTCCAAAAATAATAGAGAAAAAAATAAAGTTTCCATACAGCATTTCTTACCTACTCTGTTGCCCTGTCATACGAAAGGAGTGTATCAAAAGTCATCCCTTGGATTATATCTTTATTTATTTATTTATTGCATGATTTCTGAGCATTCTTTGGTTCAGAGACAGTGGATCACAATAGCCCGTGACTCCTCAGTGGAAAATTCAGGCATTTAGATGAGCTGAATCTCCTTCTGAAGTCACTTGTGTCACTTGTGTCACTCTGTCTTAGCCAAATTGAGCATCTGTCTGAGCTCTTCACTGAGAAGCTTAAGTTAGATGGGAAGAACCTGTGCTAAAGTGTTGGTTAATTTATCACAGAAAAGCATGCCTTTAAAAAGAGTAGGATGCTCAATGAAAGTACAGGGGCTTACTCTGCATTATTATAGAAGTCATCTGCCATTACTTCCTTGATTGAAATATTGTTTCTCACAGGTTGCTATGGTTTGTTTTGTTGTTTTGCATTTTTTAATAGATTGAATATTAAGATTTTATCACAACACCATTCTTAATCGTGTATAACAGTCAAAATCTTTGACCTGCCATTTGTTCCTTTCACCTGTTGGTATTTATGGAACCAGTTATGTAACAAACTGCTCGGAAATTGTTGGTTTTATTATCATTCATCAGTATTCTGCACAGATCCCACTGAAGCACTGTGGTTTGGACAGTGCCACATTTTATCAGTGAATAAGCTGAGTTGTTAAATGAGTGACTGATTTCTTTACTCCTGCAATGTACAGGTTGTTCTTCATGATTCACAGTTCTCTTCAGAGAGCTGCATGTTTCACATTATCTTGGGCAAACATGACATGCACGTGTTGATGCAATTTATTTTTACAGCTTGATAATATGCTTTGATTTATCACTCTTCTAAGCTGTGGTGTTGTGTTTTCTCCTCAGGGATACGATGATGGATATGGGGGTGAATATGATGATCCAAGCTATGAGGCATATGATAACAGTTATGCCACCCAAACACAAAGGTAAGCATTTGTGCTTTTACATGATTTCTCCGAAGTACCCTTTTAAATCTTTGTTTTTAATGTAAATTTCCTGGTTTAATTTACACATTACATTTTACAAAATCTCAGAGTACTTCAGAAAGCTACCAAAAAGTAATAATGACAGAGTTTATTTACAGAGATTCAGATGAAGCAAAAATGTAAGGAGCTATGCTTTTAAAATTGGTGCAAATTACCTGTATTTTTTTAACAAGCGATTACATAATTTTCTTATTTGATGTTATTCTGATTTTGTTTGTGCCCTTTTTTTTTTCCTTTACTGGTGATAAGTTGTTAGGGGCATCTCGTACTTATGACTTTTACAAAGTTTTGGGAAAAAACAGACGGAATTTTTTTTTAAAAATTGTGATGGTAACATATTTCTGGTTGGCATCTACCATCAGGGTAAATTATAGAAGGGAGTTACATGCCAGAAGTAAGGCTGAAACTATCTGTTTTCAACCAGTTATTTTCTAAGCAACTCTCCAAATTGCTAGGTTTGGAAATTTATTTTTTGTCCTTGTGATGTAGAATAGTAGGAAAAAGGCTACATTCACATCCTATATTGATTTTTGTCAATAAGATAAGGCAACAAAAATTATCCCTTTTTTATATACGTATACCTCACACACTCATCCATTAATTTGACAGTAGCTGCATGTTTATTAAATATGGAATGGCATCTTTTTCACTTTTAAGCTAAAGGATAAAAGGGTCCTTCAGCCAGTTATTCAGAAAATGTCCTTACTCATTGCTAAAAGTACTTGTAAGGTTGTGGAAAGGCAAATAAAATTTTAACAAGAAAAGACACAGATTTTAACTGAGTTATTGTGGTTCTCACTGAGCAAGAAAGTGATGTATACCTATAGAGTTCTACACTCCCAAGGCCAGAGGACCTTAAACTTGCTTTTTGTTCAGCCATCTTTTTGGCGTGTAAATGCCTGTCAGAATTACGTTCAGCTCCAGAACTGCTGGAGTGAGAGATATTTCAGTAGATAAAAAATACTTTGTAAGTATTTTTATATTCAGTAAAGTATATTTAAAAGGATTTGTCACACCTAAATGTGAACCCCATCAATTAGACTTTAACACTTTCAAGTAATTATACATTACTGGCTGCACCCATCATGTCATTGTGTAGGTAGGTATTCCTGTTGTCAAATGTACATCAACGTTTTTTAACAAAATCAGCTCATCTTTTGCTACAAGAGTGAATTGTCACAGGAGATACTGCTTCTGGTGTAAAAACAATAATTAGTTGGAAATCTCTTGCTATGACATTGCTTTATATCATCTGAATTAACCTGTAATTTCTTTGCAAGTTGGTGTCCCAGGCAACTAAAATGACAAATATATCAACTTTATGAGGAGTGTATTATAATGCAGCTAGAACTAGTAGTGATAATTTGATACAAGGAAGAAAATTTATAGTCACATAATTTAGTCAATTAAAGAGCTATTAAATTTAGTCATCAGATATGTTTTCTAATAATTTGAGCTACCTCCAGGATACCTAATCGGTTTAAAATCTGCAACTAAAACATTTCCTTTTGAAATATATGACAAGACATGTGGTCATACTTACCCATGTTGAGTGGCACTTAATGCCTCAAGTAGCCTATTGATTTCAGAAAGCACTTTCAGAGCTGCATGCTTCTCATTTCAAAGATTTAAAGAACAAATGGACACAGTTTTTATTTCTACACCTTATTGGCCATTTAGCTTTGGATAAATGCCTGCTTACTGAGCAAGTAATAATAATACAACACAATGAAATAACATGCCCAAAATATTTGGTTAGACATGTATTTCAAAATGCTTTCTCCAAGTCTCGGATCTTGCTTAATAGTATACTCCAGTCACATGAGATGTATCATGTGCACACCTAACAAAGGAGATAAGTAGTAATGTTCCAAAATACTTACTCATCTCATCCAGTGTGACATTTAAAGGAAAAATATTCACAAAAACTTGCCAACAGTGTCTGTGCTCAGCCAGAAAATTGCTTCCCTCTCCTGGGATTGACCGAAATTCTAAAGCGTGAGATGAGAAGAAATTGTAGTTAGTGGCTTAATGCAGAGTACCATGATTTCTGTTCACATTAAGGGCAGAGTTTCCCATTGCTTTTTATGGCTTATTAGGGAATGAATGTGGAAATTCTTGGAGATGGCACATGCTTTTCTCTGTCTTGCTGTGCGTGTTGACCAAGGCTTATTCTCTTCATTGCTTCAAAAAGAACATGTTGGGGTGGAGGGTTATGAACAGACAGGGTGGGTGAGCTCAGAGTGCTTTAGAGCAGAGCTCATAGTAACTCATGCCTCGTTCCCCTGCTCACCCCATGCACAGAGTGAAGATAGAGTTTGGGCAGCCTGCCACCACTATCCCTCTTGTCCCTGCCTTTGTCTTCCATACATTATGTCCAATTCCCACTTGCCAGAGTCCTTCTGCCCGTATATACTTCATTTAAGGGGCCTTAGTCCTTTGTTGTCCAAGAGGTCTGATTTAGAATTTTGCAAACTAAGCTCTGCCAACAGCAGAGAAAATGAGCACAGTATCAACATGCACGGTTCTACAACATAGGATTATGGTTTAGTAGAAGCAGCACCACAAATACCAATCCCCAGGACCATTCAGATTCAGCTGTACTTTAGTGCACAATTATCTAAGAATTTATACTAAAAGTCAGGGATGGTGTTGCAGGTCAAACAGTACACTTGGTATAGGTACTTCTCGAATGGACTTTAATGAACTTCTCCAGACAGAAAGCTCTGTTCTTCATGACAGCAGTCTGATTTTTAGGCTGAAATTAGGGGGATGGGGTCACCTGTGGAAGAAGAGGTCATGACAGAGTCTCAGAATCAGACTGGAATTAAACTCGCAGTAAGTCTGCGTGTCTGAACAAGCTAAAAGGCATCTCAAGCACACTTTGAAATGGACCGAAGAAGCAACTTGAAGAACAAGAAAGAAGGAGTCTGACTATGGTAAGTGCCACCTGAACCTTATTAAGTTGGGGAGGCTTGTTTTAGAAACAAGATAATTATGGGTTATGACAGTCTATATTGCATGGAGATATGTCTTGCTTTAAATAGCAGAAGATGTATCTGTAAAGCCATTTTTTCCCTCCTTATGTTCCTGTCCCATAATGACAACGCAGAACACAAGACAGAACCTCAGAACAGATTTAAATGAACTGTCTGTCCTTCCCAACTGTCCTGGGGTGACTTTATGATGCTTGTATCTCCAGTTGTCTGTTCTGTTTATGCTGGATATTAAGTTCTACACCTTTAAGACTGGTTCCAAGAGCAAAGAGGGGAAAGAAGCAGCGCACAGTTTGTTTGCAGACACTGCATTCACTGCTCCACATCAGCTCCTGTGCTGTCTGCAGCATGGACAGCGGGACAGAGATCGCCTGAGGCAGAACAGTTCCCTGGACTGTATTTTTTTTCTTTTTCCTGGAACTGTTTAAACCTGTTCTGTACTGCAAACCCAGAGAACACCTGGAGCTCACACCTCTGGCCCACTGGGGCCCAGGACAGCATTTTCCAGTGCCAGAGGGACTAATAAGAGACCGGGTGAGCTGAGCTACACCCACAGAAAGGATTTTCTCAATTTTCCATCTCTCTTCAGAACAGCAACAGGTTTTATCGTTTGATGTTGTTCATTGTTTTTGTGCTTGTGGACACTGTGCTTGTTGAACAAACAGGTTTTTTCCACTTTTCTCTAAGGAAATTTTTCCCTGACCAATTCAGGGAGGGGCCACTTGGATTTGCCTTCTAGAGGGACCCCATTCGGAGCTTTCCTCCCAAATTTACCCTAAACCAGGACACCAGCTGAGTCTGTAAGCATTATTTTCAGGATTCTGTGAAAGACTACACATTTTCTGAGGACATTTAGAAACCCTAATCATTTTAGAATTTTTTTCATACAGACACCAAAATACAATTTTTAAGGTAATTACAATTAATGCTTTGTCCAAAACCAAAAAGAACAAGGAAACAACCATATCAGTGGGTAGGAGAAGACACCAGATCTGACATACTTCCCATGGGCAATATTGCACTGTAATTTGAATTTCTTGATGAAACATTGTTTTCCTCTCTCTTCCCCTCCCTTCCATATAATGTGAATATGGATCTTCTTGATAAGAATATCTGCCTATCCAGACACACCAAGAGATATTCAGTAGTTGTTAAGTTCATACACTACTCTCTATGTACTTGAAAGTAAGGCAGAGGACACTCAAAACCTCTCTGCCAGCTAGATTTACCTCCCAAACCTCTAGTCTGACAACTTTATTTAAAAATATAGACATAATATGGGAGAAGTGTTAATTTCCAACTCAGCTGTAACACAGAAAATGTAAGAGAATCCTATTAGCTTTCAAAATGTAATACACTTTCTGATTTTCTTACCAGGAACTTCTAAGTTTTCTGAACTATCGCCGCTGTCCAGGATTCACGGAATGAGATCACTAGATCACCAGAAGAAAAGGATGCAAAGTTTTGTGAGGAGATGTAGATCAGCCTCTTTGGTTACTCAGAGGTTGTTAGGCATCAGACTGTCCCACATGCAAAGTGTGGCCAGACTCCTCAGCCAAAACCCACAGAATAATTTGGTGGGAATGGATCACTTGCTGATGAATTGTCATGGCCAGCAGAGCCATCTTCAGCTCGGCTACCACATCTGCAGTCATCTCCACTGGCCTTTGTGTTTCTGCCAGAATCAACAGTTTCATTTCAAAGATACCATGTCTCACAGACAAAAGAGACAGCAAAGAAACCCAGGACTGACTGGCCAGTCATAGGATGAACCAGGAAGGGTATATTCTCTTTAATCCACTTGTGCCCAACTTATCCAGTCATGCATAGTGTAAACAGTGGTGCCCAACAAGGAAGAGCAAAGGAAGCCAGTGATTTTCTGATGAAGCTTATAATTTGAGTTTGATATTATTTCCCTGTTCCACAATGCCTGGCATGAACACTCATCCATTGATCCATTCTGGTTTTTGTGAACAGGTAGATGATATATTGGCAATGGCTTTCAGTGGTTGCCTGGCTTTTTATTCTGCCTTTTTTCTGTATGGCTTTCATTTAAAACACAGTTCAGCAGAAAAATGAGTTGCCGAGTGTGTGCTGTCTAAAGAAAGAAGAGCTTATGACTCCCACCTTAGGCTGTAAATAGACTTGTAAATATCAGGAAACCCATAACTTACTGACAAGAAGAATAAATAATTCAGTGATAAAAGACAGATGAAAATAGTGCACAACGTTGCTGTTACAGATTCCATCCCACAGCAGTACAGGGTTTGTGATGGCATGTTGTCATCCTTGCTGTGACTGCAAGATGACATAGGTAAAAAGCATTTCTCATGCCTGCCTGTGCCCAATCTCACTAATAATAATAACAGTAACCCAATTTTAGGACCTTGAAGCAATTCTTGGCAAAATATTTGCTGTTAATCTGGCAAACAATTTATGTAATTCTTTAGGCAGTAGTCCTCTGGACAGACATTTCATGCTGCTATGCCAATTATTTTGGCATAAGAACTTCTTTTTGGTCTGTCAAACTCACACTTCAAACCCATCCTGCACCTGCTGGGCAAATAATCAGACTTCTGTTTCTGATGCAGAATTGCATCTTATAGGCCTTGTTATCTCCGAATTTCCTCTCTAAGATGTTAATAATAGTACAGAATCTAAGCTTTAACATAAAGAAAGATGGCATTAATATATCTGGAATAAATTTTAAGTTCTTGCAGAATTTGAAGACTGACAAACATTGTATTAGATAACTGGTAAAATGGAATTATCTTAAAGAACTGAAGAAAAAAGGTGCAGTAACAGAGAAATTCAAGTTGACTGATGTCTTTCACCTCACTGAAATGTATTTAGTTCAAAAGGTACAATAATACCTAAAGCTGCACTGTTATGTACAAAGTCCAATTTGGCATCTGTTTCTCAATACTAGTAAAAGAAGTAAAGGGACAAAAATGCTGCCTGTGTCCACTATGCTGCTATGGAAAATAGACACTATGACCCTATCAGTACAATTTTATCCCAGTAGCTATCTGTTTGTAGCAATACCTATCCATTCAGCCTCTAATAGGTGCTACATTCTTCTCATTACTCATACCCACAGAAAATTCCAAGAGCGTATTCAGCCACTGAAGTTGAATATATGACAAGTTCTTGACTTTGAAAACGAACTGTTTTCTCTGGTTATTGTTTCTGTTGCAAAGCTCATGTTATCTACTCCAAAGCTTGTTTATAGCTTTTTTTTTTCTGCAGTGTGGGCTGCTAGTACAGGAGCTTTAGGGATCACTCACTTATTTCTGACTGATATGCAAGAATACATCATGAACCACAGTTCAGTCCATGTCACTTATGTGTCTTACAGTACAATCACATCAGTGCAAAGCCATGCTGCAAAACGATTTAGGAAGAGTATTTTATCCAGTTGTATCTGCAAGCATTATTTGCATCAGCAGGATATATTAGCCTGAGCTCCAGTTCATCCTGGTTATCCTTGCCTGACCTCCAGATATCGGGGTACTGTATATGCATCTGTTTCCGAAGATGCGTTTCTCAAAGCGGTGGTGCAAGTAAAATCACAGACTGGTACACTTGTAAAGACAGCAGTATAAGGTTCAGCAGGCAGGACATGTTCCTTGGTGAACTCTGTTCAGAAGTCTCACTGTTTTCAATTACTTGCTTTATGAAAAGTTCCAGCAGATTAGTCGTGAACTATCTATAGTTAAACGGAAGAATTTTGTCCTTAGTTTAAAAACAGTGGTTAGACAAGCCTGCAAATAATCATTAATTGAATTAGTAGATTATCACAGTAGATTAGTTAAATGTTTTGATGATAAAATCAGAGGTTTTCACACTTCCGTCTCACTATCAAAATATTACTGTGTAGTAAAATACATAGAAACATAAAATAAATAAACATAGTCCAAACTACAATAGGTAGAATAGTTACACTGATTCTTTGCAAACTTAGATATTCATTATTATTTTCTCTACTACTCACTCTTTCACTTTTTAAGCACTGTGCATTGTATTTATATTTTGCCATATTTCATTTTGGCTATGTGTTTATATCTGCCTGTCCATAAATAAAGATTTCCCTGTATTTTATTTCCAATCTGTTGA
The DNA here is from genome assembly GCA_013400215.1 of Cisticola juncidis. Taxonomy (NCBI): domain Eukaryota; kingdom Metazoa; phylum Chordata; class Aves; order Passeriformes; family Cisticolidae; genus Cisticola; species Cisticola juncidis. The sequence goes on from VXBR01010763.1 coordinate 1,086,677, forward strand.
AATCAATCAAGGCAGGAAGCCTAGAATATGACATTTTATGTATCTTCACAGCAATCTACTTATGGCATTCATCATCACAAACTGTTTTCAAATGTCACTTCTCATTTATTTGATTTGATGAGCAAAGTGGAATCAAATTTCACTACTCTGAACTAGAGAAAAGTTTTTGCTCTAAAACTGTCTAGGATTCCTAAAATGCTGCATCATTCCCTTCACAAATACTGTGTCTGCAGACATTTGGTATTATATTCTGAAGTAGTTAGTCACAGTTGTGTGTCTATAAGAAAATGACAGTGGAATGTAGAATAGATAAAAAGAAATTTCCATGTAAAATTAAATGGCAGATTGATTTCTATTTCATATTTTGCAAAAAGTTCAGAACCTGAAGTCATCTTGCAATTATGTTGTCTCTCCAATTCTGTGCTTGTATGACTTTACTGCCTTCATTGTTTATAATAGTTTTAAATTCATATTTTCAGTAGCATAAAGTTAAACCTACAAAAATGCTGGAGACAGTTGAATCCAGTTTAACTTCAGGCATGTTGAAAGGTACTAAATAAATCCAGGAGTATGGTAATGGAGATATTCTCTTCTGATAAAAATATTGGATACAATTCAGAAAAGGGGAGACTTTATCCACTAAAGTGTTCACCATAATTTTCCATTAGTTCTAAAGAAGTATTGAGTAAAGGACTATGTTTGTGATTTAAGGCTGAATCCTGTAAGTTCCTTTATTCAAAAGATTTGTCATCTTCTCTATAGATGCAATGCTGTATTAAGTAAAAAATGTTCCAGTAAGTTTCAGATTCCTAGAAGGATTGTTTCTTTATTCACACATTTCCACAGTGAGATATTATTTTGTAAAAATTTCATAAATTGTAGTTCATGTGAATGCAGATCTTGCTCACCTCTCTTGCAGGCTGAAGCATACTGCTTAGTGTTAACAACTTTTCTTTCATGGCCAACTGTGGGTTAAATCCTGCTGGCTCCCTCCTCATGTAGGAGGAAGAAGCTTTACAAACATAGTCCTACATAAAATAACTGCTGTAAAATTAGACTGGATCCTATTAGAACAGGAACTGAATCTTCGATTGTACCATCTATTGATGGTGCAAGTTGGAAATGCCAAAGATTACTAAACTGAAATTATATAGGGAAAGAAGGGGATAATTTTATATAGACCAAGAGTTCAAAGGATTCATTTAAGGATGTGAAAAAGAGACTTGTCTAAAATATTGAATCTCACCTCTAAAATATTAAATCCCACTTCTAGGGATCCTTGTGAGCTATCCTGGGCATTAGCTTGACTCAAGAATCATGTCTAAAGGTAACCCTGGCTGGGATATATCTCTAAGGAGTGATAAAGGCTCATTTATCTGTACCTGTGTATGGATGCTGATTGCAAACCATCAAAGCCTGGAAATCCCTCCTCAGAGAGGTCCAATTCCAAACCACAATATTGGTTCACTCTCACATTGCTGAATACTACAACACAAAGATGGAAGTATCTCAAATTATTTTTACTTCAAGGGCAGTGTACAAGTTTTTAGCCTGTTTCATTATGAGCCTGAACCGTGGAACTTCACTGGCATCAGATGAATCTCTGTTTTGAACCAATTCATGTATTTCAGAAAAGACACCTAATTATTATCTAATGGCAGAGTTATAATTTCAGTGATTTATCAAAAGCTTCTAAATTGGCCGGCTCCTTCCTAAACAGTTCCCAATAAATTATTCTTACATTATACAAACATATACTCTACGAGTTAAAAAGTACAATTAGGACAGGAAAAAAAGTTTTAACAGAAAAATATGATTTGTTAAATCTGAATTAACAGATCTTACTCAAAGACTTTCTGTTTCTTAGGATCTTTTAGGATAGACTACAGAACACACTTCTGTACAGGTTCATTTGTTGGCAGTGTTTAAAGAAGAGGAGCTCTTTCTTGTACCTTTCTGCTTTGGCTTTAGAGAGCCCATTGTGTGTCTGCAGCCACACTTGAGAATAAAAGCTTAGGTGCATCCTTCACCAAAAAACAAAACCGAGAACAAAAAGAGAGAAAGGAAGAACAAAACAAAAACACACACACAACCAAAGAGCACAAGGGAACAAGAAGTACTTCTGTTCTTCAGTCCTTGCAGTATTCTGCTGCCTTGTATTGGTGCAGCTGTCAGAGCAGCAGGGAGCCAGATGGTGATGTTGATAACCCAGGGTCTCTTGCCAGCAGCGTCCTGCAGGTGCAGGAAGAGGTTGCTCAAAGCTAATGCAGTCTATTCATTAATGTCATGTTTTCCTGTACCTAACCCCAGTGACCTCAGAGTGGTGAACATCACTCTTCCCTTGGATAGCTTGTTGACGCAAGAGTTAGGCTTATGTGGCTTCAATCTTCTTTTTCAAACTTCTGTTTGTGGTTCTCAGCCTAAACCACTTGAAAGCACTGTTCTCTAGAGGCTTTTCAGCAAAAAGCTGTGTGGCTTCCCATGGGTGTTGACAGTCAAACTGGAATTCAATTTTTTGTACGAATACCAATTTGAAAAAGTCCCAGTTAACAGGAGGTTAAATGTCTTTGTTGGCTTTAAAGGTTGTTTAGATACTGTCGCTGTACTTGAGCCTTTGTCATGTCATAGGAGCCCTAGGTAATACAGTTTGGAAGGCACTAAAGGACCCTTATTTCTCAAAAACAAGCATCTTCTGCTGGTTTGGGTTTTGGTTTGTTTTTGGAAACTGATCCAGCTTTATCACCATAAAGAGAACACGTCACAGTTTGTGGAAACTTTTGATTTCAAATCTCTAAAATGAACAGGTTCAAAAATGAAAAACTAAAAAAATAAAGCATAAATAGGTGAAGATGATGAACATTTCCAGTATATGTATTATTAATCTCCTTGGCCACAGAATAGAAATTAGGACAGGGTCATACATCTGTGTTGTAAGTATTTCTTAGAGAGAAAAATTACATCAGAGTTTCTCATATACAAACCAAATTAAACTGCTTGTAAGATACATACCCTGGTGTATATCAGTTTTTCTGAGTGCTACCTGTAGAGGGTTACTAAAGTGTAAATCATAGTACACAAGACCTCTATGTTTCAGAAATCTGATGTTGAAGTATAGTGAAGGTAAAAGCTGAGCAGTTGGTAAAGAGTTAATCCTGTCTGCTTTATAAAATGTGTTGCATCCTGTTTTCAGGTAGGTGCATGTACTTTAAGTAAATTACATTTCATGTTGCTTGCAAGTAATGAATGCTAATGATAGATAATGGTGTTTTGTTTCCAATTAGCACTGCCAAGAGAGTCAGTGGTTTCTAGAGCTCATGATCACCATATTTTCCAGGAACAGTCTGAGAACTATAAAATTATATAAACAAGTATTATTTATGCTGAATGCATTTGCTGATTGCTTCCTTCTCAGTTGGCCATAATGCAAATGGAACTGCATCTCTCTGTAGTTCAGTAATTTTAAAAATAAGAAACTCATGTTTCTAAAGCCATAATCTATCACACATTTTTTATAAATACTGCCCATTGTTTACTTTGCTGTAAAACAGAGGAAAATGTCTACAATAAAATGCATATAATAGATTATAGTGAGTATTCAGTGAAGTTTAAAATAAAAGAAATTATGGATAAGCAGTCTGGCCCACAACATATGAGTTTAAGTCTGGTATTTCATAGTAAGAAGTAAGTTTTATTCACTTACATATTCTTCAAAACACTTTTCAATATGAGTTGGCAAGGAATTTGAAATGCCATTTTGGCTCAAACCTATGAAAAAGATGTTATATTCGGGAAATAAAGTTGGAGGGTTTAGGTGACAGTCGTACTGTGCTATGAATTACATGTTTTCAGGACTGTGTTAAGTACTGTGCTCACAGACATCAAATATGTGGTATGTAGCAAATTACTTCCTTTTTATAGCTGTAATACAGTTTGTTTCTTATTTTATGATTGTTAGTCTATTAACTTAGTATTCTGTTGATAGTGTATTTCAGTTCAGAATGTTCACTGCAGGATTTTTATCTCACATCCTTATTATCTCTATGATTGTGTGTTTCTTTCTCAAATAAAAATGTACAACACCAATAATGTAGCAATGAATCTTTACCTGCTCTTGCAAGTCTTGTGTTCTGCTGGATGTTATGTTGATGGGTAATAGCTCAAGGCCCTCATCAGTGATCACTGAAAGCAGGACTGATAATAAGTTACTGGGCTTTGGATTGGGCTCCTTTTAAAGCTAACCTTTGGAGGCAGCTGCTTTGGTTTGCAAAAACGTATCAGAAGGAAATATTAGCATCTTATCTGCTGGCAGAAGATAGGAGTTCTTGTGTTTCTTTTCTTTTAACACCACTCAGTAGTCCAACACCCTCCTCTACCCAGGAAAGCAGGCAGTATGCCAAAATGAGGTTCTAAAATTAGTTTTTCGTACGGCTGTGTGCCAGGGCTGGGTGGTATGTCATGTGTCTGTTCTGAGCAGTGCAAGTAATTTCTTACGTCTAAGCGATGAGCTTTGTAGCTATGACTGGATAAATGATTTAACCCTGATGCTGCAGTGCTTTACTTCACCTTACATAATCCTGTAATTTTCTTTAATTGGCTATTAAAATAATTGCTAAATAGTACAGAATGAATATTGTGTTCTTCAAATAAAAGATGTATTCTTTGTTTCTTGCACCTTTTCAGTAGAAGGGTTTGTATATTTAGATAATTAATTTTCAAGCAACTGGATGGTTTCCGTTATCTGGGAGCTCTTGACAGTGATTGTGTCCTATAGAGCTCAGCTGGCACTGGGAAAAGCCTTCATTGAAGTGTTAGCTTAATTTCATTCATGTTATTCTTATGTTCATTTTCTGCAACTGCTTTAGCAAATGAATTTCATCTCTCTGAGATACTGGTGTCATTGTAATTCATTCACTCACATGAATGACTTCTGACTAAATTAGTGAATGAATGCACAACAATTATAGTTACATTTTCAGTTAAAAAAAAAAAGAAAAGAAAAGCAAGTGTATGGATATTTGTAGCCAAAATCTATGAGAGCAATCTCTAGCCGTTCAGGGGGTGACATGATCCAAGTCAAAACAGCTTGATTCTCAATTATCAGATACATGCAGTCAGTGTTCTCAAGTGAGATATAGAATATGAATCATTCTCAGAAATTATTCCAAGAATAGTTATGGATAGTTATTCAGTTCAAGAAATTAAAAATCTGATTACAGGCTGTTTGTGAACGAGTTTAAAATTAGGTTAAGAAAATAATTGTTATATATTGCTTGTTTATCTCTATTGCACTTCTGAAATATTTCTAGTTGCACTCCACTGTCAACTAAGCGTCTCTCTCAAGTGTAAACTAATATTTTTAAAACAATAATCCAATAGGGAAAATGGCCTGAGCAATAATGTTATAATTATAGCAATATTGAGCTGCTTGCCTGCTTCTGTTAATTTTGCAAGAGTCTGTCTCACACAGTATCTAGGGAAAAAGAAGCAGAAGTATCAACAAATAAAAACTATCCACAGAGAAAGTGTTACATTTCCTGTTTGGTTCACTGCTGATTGAAGAAATACAACAGAGAGGAGTTCATGGAGTTTGAAGATTTTTCTGGGTAGAGACTGGTTCTTGTATGTTTATCTGTTACATGAGAATAGAAATGGCCTGATCTTGAATTTGATACCAGGCACAAAAACCACAGCGTAAACTAATAATAATAGCAGCAAAGCAAAAATGTTATTGATTCCCTTTCCATTTAATTATGTCTCAGAGGCTGAATTTTCTGGATGCCCACTCCACATAATAGCTAGGAATTGCTGATTATCAGGATGTAACTATTATCTGAAATATTTTGATAATATGTTAGTATGACTATACATAATTTTTGAGAACGGTGAAAAACTGAGCTTGAGACTGTTAAGAGTGATTTTGCACTCCTAGACCTTTGTTTCTTTCAATTTGTGTTTTATTAATCACTGTATAAAACTTTCCATGGGGGTCCAATAACTACGTAAGGAAAAAGGCTGTGGAGAGTCAAATTTCTCTCTACAGGCAGTGAGAACATGCTTTCTTCTTCAGGATCAAAGCTGAAAATCTGTCAATGTTTTTGGCAAAGTTAAGTAGTTTACAGGTTCCACACCATAAATTACAGTCAGCTTTGTGAAAACAAACTATGCTGAGTTTGGTAACACATAAATATTTAGATTTAACAGGTAAATGAGGATGACACCCCTTTGGTTGTTTAACAGTGAATAGTCCAGTGGTCTTTTTTCAGACCTCATTTCTGCAGACAGAATTCCTCTCAGTCTTTGTCACATCTCCAGGTTTACGTGTTTAGGATCAGATTTGTTTTATGCTGGGTAGGTAAGAAATGTGATGTACTGTATAACAACTTTTATTGTCACAGGTACATTTTCTTTAAATATTCACTATGCCTGAAACTAGCTGGACTACGCTCTCGTGTCAAAGTGTTAAAATGCCTTTTATTTTGTGAGCTCTGTTTTTGTTTTGAGTTGGTTACCCATGATAATAGTGACATGGCTATCTAAATCTGTTACAGTGTGCCTGAATATTATGACTATGGTCATGGAACAAGTGAAGAGGCTTATGACAGCTACGGTAAGGTCTCTTCTATCTTCTGCAAATGTGTGAAATCAAAGGAAAATATCCGTCACTGGCAATTCAGAAATTACTTCCATAAACTTTTCTTTATTTCTCTCATTTTACAAAGACCAAACAAAATATATTTGTGTAACTTTAGGGTGAGTTTTGATGTAGAACCAGAAAATTGGACTGCTGAATTTCAATCAAAATTACAAAGCCAATTACTCACAGTCAGAGGTCAGTTTAGCAGCAACAGAAAAGTTTATAATAGTGCTTGAATATCTTTCACAGAGTTAAATTTCAGTCTTCTTGATGTGCCAACAGTACTATGCATCTGCTGCTGTCATGTGCATCATTTCAACCAGCAGGGTTTGTGAGATTCAGAAATACAGACTTAATCAAAGTGGAAAGAAGGAGAGGGTGCTGTATCACCATGGGAACCCCTGCTGCCAAGATAAAGGGGTTCCTCATGCCACACCAGGCAGTGTGAGTAGAGGGGGGGCTGTAGTCTGGGCACTGCTTCACCAAGTCTGTGTCTGAGCTGGAACAGTTCCACTTCCTACAAGGGCATGAAAGGAAGACAGGTGTAGCTCCCATAAGTACAAACCATTCTCTAGATCTGTTGTTTGCTGTTAGTGATATATTTCAATAACTAGAGTCTGGACCGTGTCTTCCTATTAATAATTACTGTTACATGTATGAGGTGGCACAGTGAATCTCACTCAGAGATTTTCACTGAAATAACAGAGCAAAGCTGACTGCTGTTAGCTGAAAGAGTGACCCTAATATTCAGCAGAGATGTCATGCCTGATTTACTGCTTCTAAAGTATCCTAAGTCTACATGATGACTTCTACAGCGTTGTGTAAATGAGAGCTGCTGGAAATGATACTGCAAATGGAAGTTACTCTAAGGGATTATATAAGGGTTGCTGCTTGAAATAAATAATTTTATTTATGCAGCTGTGAAGCAAATGTCACTAATGCAAACTTGCAGTTTCCTTTGTATTGGTACAGAAATAGACATTACTGAGACGTTGTCAAAATGATTGCATTGCATAATCAGAAGTAACTGATTTTTTTGTACAATCAGTTCTCACAGTATATTTGGATGATTCAATGTGCAGTCAAGCATATTTTCAATGCTAGGCCAGTAATAACAGCGTATCCATATGAGTGTGAGTGGTTCAGTTACCCTTTGTTTTGCTTTCTTTTTGCACATACATTTTAATAGCTGTAGTGGAAGATCCTTACTCCCATCTACAGATCCCCTCTCCACTGCTGTCCTGAATGCACTGCTAAGCTTTTGGGCAATGCAGAAAACAGTCTGTGCTCAGCAGTAAGAACTACTCACTGTTTAACTTTTAATTACACTCCACCATGCTGAATCTCCATGTGTTTGGGCAAGACATTTAAAGTAGTGTCACTTTCCTTCCAATCCCTCATTTGTAAAACTAAAAGAATATTACTTGTTTTCCCAGCAGGGATTTTGAATGGACTAATTAGCTAAAGCTTACCAAGTTCTCACAGAGTGGCATCATGACTAAATTTATGCTCTGCAGGAAGCTCCTTTTTTCTGTTTTCCATTCAGCAGCTGAAACAAACCCAATATGCCTGGGTTTCCTTTGCTAGACTTTAAATACATGGCTGATAACTGTGGTCTTGCTTTGGTTTTTCGCTTGAACTATGTTCTGAGTTGCCATTTGCATACAAAGATCTGAGTGTTATCAATAACCTGGACTCAAAGTTGAAGAATATTTCAAATTGCAATTTTGCTACTTTCTGTAAGAAGATACATTTATATAAAACTGTTTGTGCTACTCCTAGTTCACTTAATTTAGGAGATTAGTAAGTTTGCCAGTTTCATGCCTTGGAAATCTGTGCAGGAACTTGTAATTCCTAAGTCACCACTGTTTATCTAGGGAGGTAATCTGAGTACACACAGCTATAGAGCTATAGAATACATGCTTAACTTCCTCAGTTTCTGAGTTCTTGCTCCATACACTGATGTTCTCTCTGTATCTGATCTATCACCCCTTCTCATCCCCACCTAACTTTACCCTAATTCTCTGTTTTCATTTCTCTACTTTTTCAGGATGTTTTGTAACTCATTGCAAGCCTCTTGAATCCATCCCACTGTATTAAATCAGCTGCCCCCTCATTTTGCATAATCCTGTAGAAATTAACAGTTTTTCTTTCATTTGAGTTCAACATTTCCCATCTTGTTTTGATTTCCATAACAAGGCCATATTCCTCATTTACAATTAGTCCTGGCACACCTCTGTAATTCCAGGTTCTTCCAAACTCTGAATAAGACCACAGACAAATGGTACATGAATATAGTCACAGGAGTGTTGTCAACTCCTAGGTGTTTTGTGCAACAGCTTGTCTTTTCTCCCTTATCCTCTTCAATAACAATATTTGAATTATCAAAAATTTACTAGCTTGGCATTTTTTTACTTTCTTACATGCATCCTCTTGCTTCTGGCTTACCTTTAGAGAGAACAGTTTTCAATCCTGAGAAGGCTTTCTTTCATTTTCCATGAAGTAGATTCAATGAAGTAGTAATGCTACTTCATACTTACAATCTTTTTAAAGTATAAAATTGAGTTCTCTGTACCTTCTTAACAGCACAGTAGTAGTCCTTTAAGAGCTGCCTGCTATGACTTTTCTTGCTGTCTGTACTCCTGAGAAGTAGCAGGTGGTTTAGGTTTCATGGGTTCTTCTCTGCTTCTTTTAAAAGAATTTATGGAGAATTCTGCTTGGGGAAACTGTTTCCTGTGAAGATCATAAGATTTATGTATTTATGGATTTTTCACAGTATGGTTCCAAATATCAGAGGGGTGTTTCAGAGCAGAGCACACCTGAACACCATTTAATTCTCAGAAAGTTCACATCTCTTTGATTAGATGGAAGTTCTAAACAAGGAAGAACCTAAGTCACTTGTCACAGGTTGGGCAAGATGGATTCCTAAACTGTATCCACTGCTGTAAAATCCCTAACTTAACTGCCTTTACTCAGTTTCTTTTGTGAAGGTTTTTAAGAATTTCATTCCCTCCAAATCCAGCCAAGGAATCTCCCAAGACAGTAGGAAGATCAGGGATGTGTGTGAAATTGCACTGCTTCCCATGACTGAGGGATGTTCCATGAATGAAAATTTTCAGTACAGAACCCCCTCATGAAGTGAGACACCTAAGCCCTGTTGTGATTTGACATGCTTGTCACCAGTCTCTCAGAAGGATCAAAGTAGAGACACTTTAAAGCATACCCTGCAGCAGTCTCTGAGCACATGGAAATACATTACTCAGGAATTACGAGTTTCCTACAAATTTTTTATAAGATCAGGATTATGCAGTTACTGCTAGAGAATTTTGAGGATCTCTGTTCCAGGCTGAAGAACATAAATTTGGAACATATGCCTGAAAATCTTGTGATTAGAAGCCCTTATAGGCTTCTTCATGTGAGTTGTAAGGAAATATCTTTAGAAGGCGGTTTAAAAATAAAAGATCAGTTATTTAAAATGTAAAGCATCCTCACCTCTAATCACACTCAATAAACATTTATGATACTTCTGTCACTGAAGGTTTTGATATCTGCAGATAAATCTAAACTAGGGTAACAGTGTCATGTTAACTTGATGCTTATGTTATAAAAGAGAAGGCATGAAATTGGATTAATTAATGAACAAAAGGTTTATATTCTTTGCCCTCATTATACTTCAGTAATTTTGTGGCTTCCCTTCTGGCACTGTTGTCATCTGAAGAGATATCTAGTGAAGACATGAATTTAATGATTTGTCTTAAAAATCAATTAGGATAAAAAGTGCACCTAAAGTTTGGTAACTAAGAATCTTTCCTGAACATATATAATGTCATGCCCAGCTCCAAAAGACACCTTCCCTGGACAGGACCACTGTAAATAAAAGCCCTTTATAATCAATTCATGTTCTCATTTCTTTCTCCTTCTCCCTGTTGTTTATTTTTAGAGGAAATTCATGATTCAAGTGCTGTGTTGTGTTAGGCCACATTAGAGATATCAGAGAAGAGTATATGACTTGCAGGCAAGGCAGAACCAAGAAGCTGTATTCATTACATCTGACCTGCTTCACTGTTTTTTCATCTGAATCCTTTTTCCCCCTGTACTGATCAGAGCATTCCAAACTTTTTTTATCAGCAGCTCTTTCTCTCTTAGCCCTCCCAAAGGCTGGAGACTCCAGTGGTGAGCTCTGCCAGTTGCTGCTGCAGAAGGTTCAAGAGGCTCCTGCCCCTGCTTCCAAAGGGACACTGCCACAGTGGTGAGAGTGCCTCTTGTCAGATGCCACAGTTCACAGCCTGGTGCATATCCTGCCTTGTGCATTACCTGAAAATCATTATGATATTTAATGTCAGGTCATGAACTGCAGTATCTGAGAGACCAGGACACTCAGACTCTTTGTTGCTACTACCAAAAAAGCAGAAACCCTAGACAGAGTGAAAGGATAGGTTGAAGTCTATAACCTCCTAAACCACCACAATTAAATTAGGATAACACCATCTGCCAAAGGCCTTAGGCGAGAGTTAGGAAGGTTAATCTGTAGCTTGCCATCTACACAAAGAGGGAAGACATAAATGAACTCCAGTCACATTACTGCTGCTTTTCAGGAGAAGCTTGCAAGACTTTTTACTGCATGTTCTGCCACTGCATTAAGGAGACATTGTTTAAATATTTTGTCTTCACCAAAACTTTTCAGCTGTTTAGATTTTCTCAAATGACCATGGGGTTTTTTGATGCATATTCTACTCCAGTTTAGCATTAGGTACTTGTAAAGAACTGGGTATTGGTTTTGGGATAATTCCATTTTTAATTAAAATTGAGGAGTATAACTGTTTGGTGTAATTCCTTTTAATGTAAGACATCATTTGAGTTATAAAATGCTGTCACAGTGATTTAACTGTTTCACAAATAATTCCCTGCCAGTCGCTCCATATAAGAGCTTTGCAATTGTTGTAACAATTAGTTTGCTAAATAGTCCTCTACAGAGATGGCACTTCATAAACAAATACTTTATAGACCTTTATAGCTAACAACTAAAATGTACATCAATATTCCACTACTCTTTTATTATATTGTTTATTTTTCTCATTCTGTGTTTGTCCTTTAAAAGTGTATCATCTAGTAAATAAAGTTCTTCTACAATAACAATAATAGTTTCTGCTGAACAAGTTTAAGTAAGTATAGCATGAGGAAATTAGAGGAGGAAAGCGTGTATGAAGGGTTCAAACTCTAGAATTCTGACAAATAGCTTGATTGAAGAGATGTTACCTTAGGAGACATGAATTCTCTCACTTCATTAAAAGATATAAACATGCTGATGTCATGGAGAAACTCAAGGAGCTGTTACCCTAGTCTGAAATAAACCCTATGGCAATTACAAAGTAAAATGAAGCCATGTGTATACAATGTACACAGAGAAAATAACTGAATTTTGAAAAAGCACTTCATAACAATTGCTCTGCAGATGGAGACACAAGGTTTTTTCCAGCTATTGAGTCCAAGCTCCTTCCTCCTTTTTAATAACTTTGGTATGGTAGATCATTGGTCCTAATATTCATTAGGCTCAGCATGCTAAGAGTTTCTTGCCCTATTTTTTTCTAGCCTAGTCTCATTTAAATATTCAAATGTGGGAAATCAAGTGCTCAAATAATTCATAGTGACTGATTTGCAGATGTAAGAGGCATAGACCTTATTCTCATCATTACAGTGTTTGCCTTCACATGGCTTGTGATTACAAACAATGTCTTTACACTAATTAACAAAGTCTTGCTAATGTGCACCAATTTTTCATTTTTATCGTCAGAGTGTATACATTTGCTGTCTCCCAGAAAATACTATGGCAACATACCAGAGAAAACTTTCTTTGGTGTCTGGGTCTTAAAATTGTCATGGAATGAATATAAAATTATAGAATGGTTTGTGTTTGAAGGGATCTTAAAGATTATGTAGTTTCAACCCATCTGCCATGGATGAAGACACCTTTCACTGGACCCGGTTGCTCAGAGTTCCATCCAGCCTGGCCTTAAACACTGCCAAGGATAGGGCAATCATAACTGCTCTGGGCAGCCTGTCCAATTGCCTCACCACCCTCACAGTAAAGACTTTCTTCCTAATATCTAATCTAAACTTATTCTCTTTCTGTTCGAAGCTATTTCCCCTTCTCCTGTCATTACATGCTCTTGTAAAAAGTCCCTCTCTATCTTCCCTGTAAGTTTCCTTCAGATACTGAAAGGCTGCTATTAGTTCACCCTTCTCTTTTCCAGTCTGAACAATCCCAGTTCTTGTAGCTTTTCCTCACAGGAGAGGTGCTCCACACCTCTCATGATCTTAATGACCTCCTCTGGATTCCAACAGGTCCAGGCCCTTCCCATGCTGAGGACCCCAGAGCTGGATGCAGCACTCAGGTGGGCTCTCACCAGAGCAGAGCAGAGGGGCAGGATCCCCTCCCTTGCCCTGCTGGCCCTGCTGCTTTTGATGCAGCCCAGGGCACAGTTGGGTTTCTGGGCTGTGAGTGCACAAGGCTGGTTCATGTCCAGCCTCTCATCCATCAGCACCCCCAGGTCCTTCCCATCAGGGCTGCTCTCCATCTGGAGCCTGGATTGTGCCAGGGATTGCCCTGACCCAGGTGCAGAACCTTGCATTTGTTGAACTGCATGAGATTCTCTGGGCCACTTCTTGAGCTTGTCCATGTCCCTCTGGCTGACATCCTGTCCTCCAGGGGTGTCACAGCACCAACTCAGCTCGGTGTCATCTGCAGACTTGAGAGGGTGCAGTTGATCCCTTTGGCTCTGTCATTAATGAAGAGATTAAATAACACTGGTCTCAGTATGGACTCCTGGGGGACACCACTTGTCACCCATGTCTATCAGGACTCTGAGCCATTGGCCACTACCTTTTGAATGTGGCTTTCCAACCACTTCCTAATCCTTCTTATTATTAATTAGGCATCTTAGAGGCAATAATGCACAGATTGTACCATTGTGGTGGAGGTTTTGTTGTGTCTTGACATCTGGCTGGCTGTTTGGCACATGCTGAGTGCTTCCACAATAGCATGGGAGCAGGAGTGTTCTTTAGAAGCAGATTCACCAGTTAATCTGCATTTATAGGTCTTCTTTCCACATCACTGAGTGGGTTTGAAATACATACATTTTAGTTTGAAACTAAAGCAAAAAGATGCAATCCCAACTGTTTGTGAGATTTTACTTCCAGAGGCTCAAACTAGAACCAGTCTGAAATGAAAAATCCCTGTAGAAGCTGTGAATTGTGAATATCAGGTCCTCAGTGTCAGCTGTTTCCTCTGCAGCTCATCTCTATTGGTGTGTACTGTGTGCTAATATTGATAGAGCAGCTGCATCCTGATCCCCCCAGGCTGTCCCTGCTAACAGCCTTACTACATGTGCCATGATTCTGAGGAGTGTGTCGTGCTCCTGCATGACCATCTTCATTTTGGGCTGATTGAGGCATCTGGTTTCTTGCTGAGCATGAGGAAGATGTACACCCAGCCCTGGGAACTCAGAAATGCTCCTGAGTCTTCCTGTACAACACTCAAATTTTTGTTCCACTGGAAACAGGAGGCATTGAAGATTTCTACTGCATATGGACAGAAGATACACCAAATAAATTACCCTCCTTTAATCTTCTGTTTCAATCATTCCTATATTTACTGATAGCAGCATTCTTACTGTGGGACAGAATGAACTGACAAAAGCATTTTCTTGATTTTCTGCAAAATTTTATCAATTCTTTTACTGGAGGAACCACCTTAGCTATATTTCAAGTGGCATTCATTCCCTCACAGGAGATTTATGATTTTCATAAGAGCATGATTTTGAAACTTTGCAGGGAAAGGAGCACATTTTGAATTCAGCTATGATGACTAATGTGGGGATGATACTAGAGCTACTGCTGTTTTGTCACATCAGTGTTTTAATTAGACTATAATTCTTTAGAAAGTCCCATATTTAAACTCATCACATTCTTTTTTAACTGTCTGTGTATCCTAAAACTTTTGTACTCCAGTTACGTTACGAAAATGAAAAAAATTTTGCATGTAGCACAAGATTGGTTGTAACTTATAGCAACTTATTGTGCTTCCTCTATTACTTCTGAATTATAAATCATTTTCTATGACAGAATAAAAATAAGTAAATGATGCAAAACTTTCCTATGTAATATTTCAAATGGTAATTTTACTGTCTTGCACCAAGGGAACTGTAGAGTTGGAGAATCTAAGACAAAAGTTCTGTAATATTGCTGTGCATCTGTTTAATTCCAGATGCAGTGTATCACTGCATGTTTCATGTTGCATGACCATAAAGTAATGGAAAATTAATTTTCACTGAAAATAAGTGAAAAACAAAACTCTTTCTACACTGTAACATTAACGCTCACCTCACAACAACACTGACAAGTTTTATTCCTCCTGGCATTACAGTTTCCCAAACTAGTTGGCAGTGTACTCTGATGCTGCTCCTTCCCTGACTGTGGCAGGTGCTCCCTGCAGAAGTGGCTGAAGCCTTCTAAGAGATCATTTTCTCCAGTGGTCATTACTGCAAATCTCCAGTCAGCACTTAGCCTGTGTGGAGGGCTGGCACAAGCCCTTCTCCTCCTCAGTGCTGTCAGCTGGAGGATTTCTGTGATCCTCCTCTGCTAGTTTAAGCCAGGGAAGCTCTCAACCCTAAAGCATTGGAGCAGCCACACAGTTTAAACTGTTAGCCCTCCTGAAGAGAAGGTACCATCAAGCATAGGGACAGTAGTTTGGGGGTCAGAAAGTAGACTATTAAAGCACAAGGTTTTCCATTCATTTCTAGGTTTTAAGCTGTGTATATTTCATGCTGCAGGTCTAGTGAAGTAAAGGGTACTTAGAATGGTATAAGCTAGCTTAATTGGTTTGAGCCTGGGTTTTGAAAACACTTCTTGTCTTCTTAAAACTTCAGACTTCAAATAAATAAGGTGCCATTTGTGATTCAAAAGAATCACTTCAGCTCTTCTCACAAAATAATAAAATGCATAAATGTCAAGTCAGAAAATCCTGTGTATTTTGCAAGCTTTGCACATAAGCAAAAAGAAATCAGAAGAGTGAAAAAAGTGCATGTCCTCCTTAAAAAAAAACACAACAAAATCTGCTTGTGCATTTTTGTCAAATATAATATATACTTGTCCAATTATGGCACAAGAAAAGTGCAGCTATCTTTTCTGTGTGGATTTCTGGGCTGAAATACTGGCTTTGTCAAAGTTAGTTGAACCTCAGTCACTAGCTTGTGTAGGACAAAATTTCCAGCCATTTGCAAGTAGTATTCTGTCTCCATTCATCTTTCTCTGGAGTCTTACTAGAAATACAGCACAAATTGAATTGTCAAAAAAAAGGCATTCTAATTTTAAGAGTTCTCATTTTAAAGCTATGTGTGGTTTCTATTGGGTCTTCTGTTCAGCACATCTATATCACTTTTGTCTTACTTCCCAGGTAATTAATTACTTCTCAGAACACCCCAGGGAGGGAGGTATTCCTGTCTCATTCTTCCAGTGAGGAAGCCATACCACAAAACATTGTCCAAGGTCACTGAGAAAACAAGGAGTAGAGCTAGTAATCCAAATTCTTGTGCAGTGTGCTCTCTCCACTGTATGGAGTATGCAGTAAAAGAGGTTTTTTTCCTCACAAGAAAGAAAATTATTTTGTTCTGAATCAAAATCAACTTCTGTTTCTAAAACACCAACAGGTAAATAAAAAATCAAACTGAACCATTACACTACTTTCTGTTATATACATCTTAACTATCTAATCAGAATAGCTCTTTCCAATCCTTTACTGGCCACCTGTCCAAAATAAGTGATCAGAAATTAATAAAAATGTGCCCAGTAACTGGGGGCAATATTCAGATGTTAAATAACTTACTGGGAAGAAAAAGTGATCAGGTCTTGATTAGTGCCAGGACTAAGCAATGACTATAAATAAAAACTATAAAATATAATCTAAATAAAAAATATATAAATATTATATACTATAATAAGGAAATAGTATATTCTTATGTAAATCAGATGCCATTAATATATTTTTTTATTTTTAACTCATCCATTATTCTGATCGGCCCTTTAAATTGCATTTTCTCCTTCTTTGCGTATTTGATGGAGTTTTTTCAATTCTGGTTGCAGAATGCTAAATGAAGAGTTTAAAAAAGTGTCTGATTATGTGATTTTCTCAAATCTTTACTTAAAGACATGTAGCAATTGATGATAGCCACATGGATAGACCACTGAATTTTTCTGTGCTTTCAATAATGCATAGGTAAAATACTAAGACAGAAACAACTTCATATGTATCCATCTCCGTGTTATAGATGTTACTGTTTTAGTCCCATATTCAAAGAATTTTCTCGGGTTAAAAATTATATGACCTTTTTACATTCTGACTCTCCAGTAAGGGAAAAAAACATCTGGATTTAAACAGATTAAAGCTATGGAGTATTCTAGCAGTTGATCAAAAAATGGTCTTTAAAGACAGCCTCAAGTAATGTATCAGTTGTGTCTGTAATAAATACTGGAATCATTTCTATAACTCAGTGAACACAGTAAAGTAAATAAGAGTCCATCTGAACCCTAGAAAGCAGTGCAAAAACACTAACATGGAAATTCAATCAAGCATAAACCGAACCTAAAGGTGAGCTTAAATATCAATTCACAGGAGCATACAGCAGATTGAAAGACATAAGCAGTGTAAAAGGGCTGTGCCCGTGTCCTCACATTTCTTATGCAAGTAGCTATGACCCTACCACACCCAAAAGAATCCTTCAGCCCAAGCACTCTCAGACTCCTCACCTGTAAACTCTCCTAAGTTTCTATCATGCTGCAATAACTTACACTTATAGTTTCTGAAAGCAAAACATAAAATATTTCTCCTTAACTAAGAATGGCAAAGTTGCCCATAACACCAAATTCCTGACAATCTGAACTCTCTGCCCTCAGTTATTAAGCTGCTCTTGTGTATTGCTTTTTAACCATAGTCTTTGACACCTGATAGCACTGGAAATAGTCAGAAGTGAAAAGGACAGGGAATGAGCAGAATGCTAGAGCAGAAAGACTGGATGGTAGACTGGATGGAAGTCTGGATGTCACTGAGGGAAGGGGAAGGTCAGACTCCTCAGGGTTTCTCTTCACAGGAATGAGAAAAATGAAAAGGAATCCGCATTAGAACACAACAACCACCTGCACCTTTCTTCAGCTCTTGGGCAGTCTCTCACAATTCTCCCAATTACCTTTCTCTCTCCAAAGTTACATCTTCACCTGAAATGCCTTTCAGTTTCCATTTCATTAACATGTCACTTTCTTAAAAGTAAATACATGTCACTTTCTTTAGATGAAATATGTCCAGGCTCTCTTTCCTTCCCCTTTTGGCAATCTTTCAGAGAAAGACCAGGCTCACTTACTGTTTTGTTCACACAGTGAACTCAGTCTGGTAATCAAACTTTTGACCTTTCTGCTACCCAAGGAGCTACCTAAATCTCTGTGTGTCTGCTGAGCTGGTCTGTAAGACTCCAACCTTTTAAGATTGTTCCCAAACATAGAGATTCCATTCTCAGGATCTCCCTTTCTTCCCTTGTTGCTGAAAGAAAAAGGTTACCTTGAAGTTCTGGAAGGAAGACATGAAAGAGCAGCTTTAATTACTAGCATGCATGTATATTTTTGTTCACTAAAACCGCCTCTAGAAAAAAAACACTAGCAATCTGATTTCTTTTTTGGTGTGACTGCATCTAGTAATATACTGGCACAGTGGTTCAGAGACTCTTGATAGTGCTGCTCCCTATCATCTTGCTTCCTCCATATAAACATGTAATCCTATCCTGCTCTATGAGTGGTAGACACCAGGGTTTCCCCAGCTGAAGGCTGTAGTCCCAAAGCTTCCACATCTGTTTTGGCTGTGGAGTCACTTGTTAGTGCAGTAGGGTCTATCATGCAATATGGACAGGAGATATTAGCTGCCAACTATCACGTCATATTTCAATGATGGTGTTAAAGTTTGAAATCAAGCAAATAGCTCCACCATGTTACTGAAAAAAAGAGCGTAAGAGGCTTGAACCGCAAATTTGGATTCAGTTTTTGTTCCATATCAGAAGCTGGTACAGTCACAGGAGCAATTTGCTTTAAGAGCAGTCAAGGAAAAGCTGTTTCCTCCAGCTGGTAATATTAAGTCATTTTTTACTGCATGAGTACTACGAAAAAGACTGTACATTTCACCTTTATATGAAGGTGCTTTGATGTGGGCAACAGAGAAGGGACTAAAAAGGAACAAGAAATTGGATTGTCTTTGTGTTGTACATTTCATGAATATTTTTACTACTTCAGCCATTTTCATTTATATAAATGAAGCTTCTCCTTTCCATATAAATCTTTCTTGTCCCCAAGGCCTCTCTGCAAATGTAGTAACACTTCAGCAAAGGGTAATTGAAGCTGGAAAAAATTTACAGCAAAATGCCATTTCTAAAGTGTCTAATGATACATACTGCAGAGGCAGGATTTTTAAATTCACTCTACAGAAACTTATTCCCCATAGGAATGAGAGACCTGAGGATTTAGAACTATATATTGGCTGCCACTTCTTCAACCCTCTGGGCAGTAGCTTTCCACAGTAAACTTTGGTTTCATGTGACCATAAAACTCCTGATGTTCAAAAAGAGAACATCCTGAAGAACTCGAAGAGAAAGAAAATAAATGGAGTGCACCAAAAAATCACAGTAGGAGTTTTTCTTGTTCCATAGCAAGATCAACTCCTACCAGATCTTTTCCAGAATTGCCCACTCCATATATGCTAGCCTGAACTCACTTTAGCTCTACAGTTTCTATTCTTCTCATACCTCAAGGCAGTGAGATAATGAAGTGTAGTTGCAGAGAAGACATCTTGCAGAGAAGAAATAGCTTTCAGAATTTTAACAGGGTTTTTTATGTTTTATATCCTCATTTCTCATAGTCACATATTTTTGCAAAAGGCATATTTGATGCCTGATTTAACCATTTAGTATTTTTTGCTTCATGACAGCTTTTTATGTTCTTAGTGGCCACAAAAGTCAGCGGTCATTAGCAAAAACAAGATACCAGCAATGTTGCACTCTATATGATATTATGCACTGCACTTTGTGCATTTCCATTTCAATCACTCTTAGCATGATCAGATGAAGTCAGTGGAAGACAAAACCAGAAATCACTTGGTGACCCACTGCCTGATTTAGGAGATAATTCAAGTTTTGGGTTCAACTGCTGGACCAGGACTGCAAGGAGTTTATTGAGTGCGCCTTTGGAAGGGTTAAATTCCAGAAATATCACATCAGGGAGGGAGAGGAAGATCTGTAGAAGCATTGTGAAAACTGAACTAGAGTTACCTTTTTTAGCTTATTCTTCCTGAGCATATTTGATTCACCAAATTTGAAAAAGTTTTCTAAAGATACTGCAAAGTAAAATCTCCTCTTACTTAATTTGGTAGCTTCACTTCTACATATTTTGTTCCATTATTTTCTTTCTTTTGGTCTCAAATGGAAGTAAAAAAATCAAACATATCTTTCTTATCTTTTCATGACTCAAGTTCTCATCTTGTTACCATACCAATTGCATTAAATGCTATTCAAATTTCTGCTTTAACTGAAATACTAGAAATAAATTCTGAACTAGCAGACTAATGCAGTGATTTTTCCAGAGCTGACTGTACCACCAACACAGTAGTTATTCATTCTCTGCTGAAAGTGAAAGAGTAAGGCCTTTTTTACTTCCTAAGATAGACAGGTTGCCTGTGTAGAGAAGTAGGTTAATTTTCTCTAAGATTTTTTGTAGGAGGATAAAGAAATGGATGATAGCACCATCCTCATTTTGTTTTTCTAAAGCTTTCAGCCAGAACCCTGAAGAATTTTGACAGCCATCAGCAGTGGCATCCCTTTGTGCTTTCAGTTTCGGGTATTTACAAACCTTGTTTCTCTCTTCTGTTTTTAGCACAAGAAGAATGGGCCACGACCCGTTCCAGCCTAAAGGCACCACCTCCAAGGTCAGCCAGAGGGGGTTACAGGGAACACCCCTATGGTAGATATTGAAGGTCCTCCTCATCTGTGACCTCATCTCAAAGACAATTAATAGCCTGTGGTCTCCACATAAACAGCAACAAGACAAGTAATAGTCCATTTCTTTTCTATCCTAGGGATTACTGCTCATTATTATCCTATGTACTGCTTGTATTTCCTATAACATTGGCGTGACATTGGCATTAGTATTATTTTATAACACGAACTTAAAAAAAACAGAGACAAAAAAACCTTTGGCAAGCATTGTCTATAAACTATTCAAAGATGATGTTCTGTTGGTTGTATTCATTGCTGTGTGTAACTAAAAAGCATGACACTGTTACAGCTCTTGAGTCTCTCTACATACTAGTTAAGGCTGACTTTCTGTTTAGGGTTGCTGAAAGACTGTAATATGATTTTTTTTATTATTATTTCCGAGCCAGACAATAATCAAGCTGTAGATAAGATGTTTTAACCTGTCTTTTTAAATATATGTTAGTTTAGATTAAGATGCTCGATATTAAGTTTGTAAATTTAATTTTTAATGCTGTTTTAATGGGGTTGAAAACAAGCAGCTACTGTATGTATGTAGCTAACTGAAGTTGTTCAGTGTTTTAACCTGTATTTGTTAAAAAAATCACTTAAAGTTCCATGTGTAAGCTTCTCTAAATAGGAAACCATAATTTTGTCAAATATGTTTGCCATAATTTGTCAATAAAGCTGAAACCTTTTGTAACAAACTAAATTTGGAATTACTTGTTTTCTAGCTTTAAATGCCTGCTTTATTTCTTTTTCAAGAGATGCCTAAAATGTTTTTATATAAAAATTACAAAAATGAACCCAAGCCTGTTTTAAGATTTTTTGTGTAAGACTTTAAAAGTTGTATTAATAACTTCTGGTTGTTAAATAATATAAAAGTTAACAAACTAAACTGTTACATGAATCATGGTTAGTATCCACTAATGTATAACATGTTAATGGAACAAAATGCTTTAGAACAATAAATGGATTTTAAACTATCCTTTAAGCTTGATCTTGCTAAACACAAACTCTGATTGACTTGTTTGTATTAGCATGTCTCTCGTGAGAATGTAATGGAGTTTAAAGAGGTAAGATTACCACTTACCACTGTTAGACTGTCTAAATGCTAGTTCTTCAACCTTTGAGTTTCCCCGCACATTAAATATCCCATTCAACATGTAAGCATTGCATAGATTCACCTATTTGTTTTCACTCAGAAGAGTGCGTTGACTGCATTTTTCGTAGTATATAACAATTTGTCTTGATAAACAAATCATCAGTGTCACTGCCCAGCTGTTGGTACTCAACTTCAAAAACTTTATTTGTAATTTTCAGTGCTAAATATCACCGCCCTTGAAGGCAGTTTAGAGGGCTGATATTTCTTTTGAGACTATCAGACTTGATGGCTGATGATTATTAAGGAAATATGTCGCAGGACTCAAAGGATGACTAAACGTTAAACAGGTAACACTAATAGTAACTCTGTAATTTTGAGTATGCAACAGTAATGTAAAATATTCTCAGTTATTAAGTTACCGATAGTTAAAAAAGTAAACCTACCAAAAGATAACAAATAGGTATATAGGCTATTAAAACAAATAATTAACATTAACTAGTGACAACAAAATTATTCTACAATATATAACCCTCAAGGTAATAAACAGAACTAAAATTAACAATAATAGTAATGCAACTCTTGCTAACAACAAATATATAACCTAAATTTTGATGAAGAAAAAAAAAAAAAAGAACAGAAGACTTGATGCTAGGGATGCCAAAACTGTTAATCCTTTCAATACAGTCTTTTTGTTTACAGTGGCTTTTTGTCAATGTGATTGGTTTACTTTTTTGATGCGACTAAAGTACAGGCTGATTGCTGTTCAGTTTGTGAACAAAATCTTTTGCAGCTGGAGTTGCATGCTAGCTCTTTTTGAATAGTTTATGATGAGTATGTTTTGTTCTTTAAAGTGTTAAAGTGCATTTAGTGGGCTACATGATGGTTACATTGAGTTTATTCTGTCTCACTGTTTCAGGGGCTCACAGGCACTGGACAGCTAAGCAGCAGATCTGCTGGGAAGTGGTCAGGTAAGCTCTGCTGCATCTCAGGGGTTTTTCTATTTCCTGGTTTATCTCTGCATTTGTTTTTTACTAACACACGAAAATGTATTCAGCTACAGCTTTAAAAAAATATATCTTCCCAGCAATGTTTCTCAGCATAGCGATTATGGCATAATGGCAATCAAAACATTTACATATGTGTTATAATACTCTTCATTCCAATAAAAGAAGTCTTGTCATCTATCTTTTTAATGGTAAATATTAAGATGGTGTACTTTATAACTGCTCTAGCTAAAAACATAAGCTTCTGTTTATTAAAAGCATGCCTACATTTTAACTAGTCACATAGCAAAGAAAAACATAATGCTAGCTTGTCTTTGCTTCTGAAAATATTTAACATTTCTTCCCAGGAAAAATGTATCTGTATAAAGGCAGGAAGTTTTTTATTTATTCTTATGCTTGCTAGGTTTTTAGTTTTTTATGCTCTAGAATGGCAGGGACATTTAGGTATTACTATGCAATGGCATGGATGGAGGCATTACTTACATTTCTCTGTTAAATATATTTAAACATAAAGGTGTCTCTTGGATGACCTTCTTAAATAGACTTCAGGTTATATGTGAAATTTTTGGCTAAGACAAATGTCATTGCTGGAAACAAAAAAAAAATCAGCTCAGTTACAACTTTGTCCATGGACTCAGAAATGTGAACCTAATCACAGTACAAAAGGTACAAATTCTTGTCATCGTTCTTGACTAGATAAGATTACACAAATACACAATCCTAGACACATTAATACTCTGGCATCTTTTCCCATGACTGTGGTCTGGATGACGTAATATTTTCCAGGTATGGTGGTATTCAACAGTTACTTACAAACCACAAGTTGTGTTGTATAACAAGATATAAAGGGTTTAATCTTCCTCTTCAAAGAGTTTCCTCATGATCTTTATAAATTGGTTTTATCGATGTGCTACAACCACCCTACAGACCAAAGTGATATAGTGTGGCATTAAGGTTTGTCTCATATCACATCAGTGTGAGTGTACCACTGTAGGAAAATCTCCCATCTACCCACCTTGCATGTAGCTACACTAATTTACTTTGGTCAGTATATATCTCTACAGAAAAGAAAAACACTTTCCTTTGCTATAAATAGTTTCACACTGGTGTAACTATGATTATAGATTATTGTGTATTATATATTATACTATATAAGTATTCCAGGAAATGCTCATATGCCTTACTGAAATGGTAATAACACAAAGTTGTAAGCAGGTCATACCTGATGTGTGATCCAGGGCAAAGTAGATAAAATTAATTTCTCACTTGTGCATCACATTTTTATGTGAGGGTAACTACTGTGAACTCCTTGAGGATGGACTTCAATAAATATAGCTTTATAGCAGAGCAGTGTCCTTTAATATTCCTGTCTCCAAGTCTACTTTGCAGCCATTACTTGTGTAAATTTTAAAAATGGCAGAAAATGTCAGTAAAATGATGCACTGTGAAATATTCATACATAAGAATTATTTTGAAAAAGTAGGTTAAGTCAGTGCAAGCAAGCAACTGTTTATGCAAACATTTTTTTCTATCGATTTTCAGGAAAACAGTATGAAAAATTACCCAAGACTGCATGTGCTGTTCAGTGCTAACTAAAAATATATTTCACTGCTGTTTCTGAAGAAGCCTTGCAGTTAATCAGTTATGTCTTAGGAAAAACATAATCCACTTTATTAATTTTTGAGAGAGTAACAAGAGAGTCTGGTTATTTGAATTGACAGCTGTCTTCAGGTCTTCCATGAAAAGCTGTGACATATTCCACACATCCACTACCAGAAAGCCACAGTTCTGAGGTTCTGAGAACTTCTGTGCACCACCAGAAGACATGTAGCAGATCACTCCAATACACTTGTCACCAACCAAACATTTTATTTGGCTTAATTCACTTACAATTAGTTTTGTTTGTAATACAAAGAAAAAAGCAATATAAAATATCAAAATAAATAAGTGAAAATAATGGGAAAGAGAAGTTAAAAATGCAAAATTTCTGTTCAAATACTTCTAAGATTTTCTTTGTCTGGGTTGACCTCATAAATAGAACAGCTTGATCTTTAGAAGAAAGTAGTGCTTAATAGTTTTTAGTACTTTTTAGTAGTTAGTAGTTTAGTAGTTACATCAACAAATTATATTTTGTTTAGCAGCCTTTTTGCATGTATTCAATATTCATTCTAACTGAAAAAGTTAGGTATTTCTAGAGCAGCAATTTTTATTAGAAAATGAAATAGCGCCATGTAACTCATTCCTTATCTCACAGTATTTAAACAAAGATCTTAAATCTGTGTGAATAAATGAAGAACCTCAGGAAACACAGTATATCTGCCCTCACCACGGGGGATACTGGCAATGTTTTTGTAGCTCAGTGATGTCCCCAACCTCCAGAGTGATGGAGCTACAGCCATAAGGCCAAGTGATCTCTGTCCCCTTGCTCCACACCCCTTCCATAGCCCAGCCATGATTACTCCATTTTATTTATGTGCTGACTTGTGCTGACTTCCAAAGTGCCTAACAGGGATGGTAGTGATGGGGAGTGAGGGCATGAGAACACATCACTGTGCCTGTGGTAGCTCTGAGGAAGTGGAGGTGCAGACCTTGTGAGTGAGCATGGCAGGATGGAAGCGCCTTTGTCTCTCTCTCGCCAGGGAACTGCCAAACCACAGCCACGACTGAGCCACTCAGCTGCTTATCAGGAACTTAGTAAAGCAACCAAGTTACCATCAGCAACAGGATAATTAACACAGATGAGTGCAGCAGTTGAAAGGCTTATTATTTTATCGTGATAATATGCATTTATGGTAGTCCTCATGAAATATCATCCAGGATGATTATCTGAAGGTTAAAATCAAGAACAAGTAATCAATGTATTGTATTAAAATAAAAAAACAATTTGGTCTACATTAGTGATGTATTTCCTTCAAGTTTGACAGTAGGAGTCTTGTTTTGTGAACTTTTTAAGTCCAAAGTTTTGCAAGAGTCAAATATTGCAGCTACAAAATTATAAAGGGAGGTAAAGGAGAATCATCAAACTAGCTGAACATAGGGAGAAAAAGTCTTTAATAGTGACTGAAAGAAGCCTGTGATCCATTAACTAAAGGAAGTCCTAAAACCTTTTCCATATTGTATTGCATTTACATGCAGAAACAAAACTGTGTAAAGGTTAAGTAGGGACAGCACTGGAAATCAGCGTTCTTCATGCAACCTTCTTAGAGATACTTCATATTCTGTAAAGCTTACTTTCCTTTCCTTTATGGAAAATACTGTGTAAAATTACAAATGAGAAACTCTACCTAAATTTCTTAAATAGCTACGTATTTTGACAGAAAATTTTTCTCCTGTTGCCTTCTGTAATTTCTGTTGTGAAAGAAATACCAGATCTAAACAGGATTATAATCTCCTTAAACAATCTGTTTACCAACAACTTCTTAGCAAAGATGTTAAAGAAAATAGGGTGGGTTTTTTAATAAGTATTAACTGAATTCTTTCATAGTGTTGTAGAACTTCAATAAATGGCTCAAGATTGCAAGAAGATAAAGCAGTTCAGGAAAAATATTCTCGCAGTCAGAATCATAGAACAGGGTACAAATGAATCCTACATGACAAAGAACCAATTTATCCCTATGTCAGAATCTCTGGATTTTTAGGGATCAGGAGGAGTTCATTTGTAGATGCATTGTAGATGCAAGGTAGGATTAAAAAAACCATTTAACTAAGAGATTACCAAGTTTTTACAGAAAAAGAAAGACTATAATTGGAAAGGTTTGCCAAAGTTAATGTCCTTAGTTAATGTTAGTTAATGTTAAAGAATAAAGATCATATTTGTAATTATTTCTTGTCATCTTCTGTTGTCAACATATTAATCAAAGTACAAAAAGAACCCAAATTAACAAGTAAAATCACAGGAAAACTGAAAAATATTTGAATAGCAAACAGAAAAATAATGCTAATGTCTTCTGAATTTTTTGTCCTTCATTAAAAACTTAGATGCACTCTGTGACCTCTGTCAGTTATTAAAACCCAAGATTTTTAATCAGAAAAATTGTCACATGATACCAGTTTTACTGTACTGGTCTGCTGAGATAGAACAGGCACACAGATAACTTTCTCAAACCAGATACGGCTTCAACATGATCATCATCATCCACTCTGTTGTTAGCTAATTTAATTTTTCTAGTCATTACTGTTTATCATTAGAACCTGACAGAAAGCTTTGAAATCATTAAGCTTTTCCTTTTTCTTCAATTGGTTTTGTTCCTGGTCCTGTCAATCAGATGCTAATGTTCGTTGGAAACATTAAGGAAAATGATTCCCACTGAAAGATTTGCTGATCTACATAGCTATTAGACCATTTATGAGCTTTGTTCATGAGAGTGCTGGGATCTTTTAGAGGAGACACTGTATACTGCATACAGTATTTGTGTTCTGAACCCATGGAATCTGAAGATGAACTGCACCTGCCAGTATGAGTACAGGAAAGATTTCCTGTGCTTTCACAGTCTCTGGTTGACTAAGTTATTTGTATTACATCTTGGCAGAACATGTTGAAATACATTTTTAAATCATGCATATCTGGAACAAAGTCTTCATTCTCAAAGAGAAGCAATTTTTGTCAACTTAAGCATAAGAAATGCAGATTTCTAAACTTCTACTAAAAACATGTCACTGTTCTAAAAATTGTTTTCCTTATATAAATTCTTTTCAAAAGCTATGTTGGGTAGTTATTGAAAGATATAAATGCCACCTTTCCTAAAATAATTGAATTAATTCTGAAGCCTAGTATGCTCTACCAGAGAATAGCCAGATTTGTTGAAAATGCAATTGCAAACATATTTCAAATAAGTAAATCAGAAGGAAGGTTTATTGGAAGAAGGTCACACGCATGCTGTAATGGTATAGGTCATCATTCATATATTAAAAAGAAAAATACAAAAGAAAAAGATGTGCAGTTGATAATCAATATCCTGTGCCCTAAGAATTTTTCAAGATGCTATATGGAAACAATGAGAAATTTCTAATATCTTTTCACAGCATTTGGGTGTACAAGGTGGAAAACAGAAATGCGTCAGTGCCTGATAAGAGCAAATTAATATGAAAGCAATGTTTCTTGTTTACTTCTTTTGCTGCTATACCTTACTGATTTAATGGAGGTATAGTTTCTTGTTATACAGTATTATTGTACAGTGTGAGAATAGCTGCTTCTGTCTTGTTTGGCTGTGTTGTTGGCATGCTGGATGCATTAGCTGGTGATGGATGGCTTACTCACAGGAGAGCAGGGGATACTTTTGTTAGGTGCCCTTGCACTACAAGACCTTCACACTGTGTTACCACCCACAAGTCAGAGGTACAAACTGCTGAGCTGCTCATCTGTGACTCAGCATTCTGAATGGGCTTGCTTTCTTTACTTCTGCACAGCACACAGAACTAAGTGTGCAGATGTCTTGTATCATGATTTACTATAGGCACCTTGAATTTATATTCATTGCTCAGCTAATAATTCATTATATTTCTTCCTGAAGTTCATAACAAACCTGTACAAACAGTGGTAAAATTCAATGAGAAGGTCTTGCCAGTGTGTCTCTTTCTTTTTCCTTTCTTTTTTCCACTTTTTTTCTCTTCCCAGAAGAACATAATATTTCATATATCAACTTCAGCTGAAAAGATAATCAAGGATACTGCCATTCAAATTAAATGCTGCTATTTGGTAATAATACAGGAATTTAGTGTGACATTCTCTGGGTAGTTAAAACTGATAGGGTTCTTCTTATTATTCTGTATGGTATTTTGAGTATTTAATACCTTTTTAATATCTGTTTTAGAATTCATGATGTAAAGATACAAACAACTGACAGGAATGTTGTATTACATTGAATTCCTGTTAAGCAAAGTAGCTTTCTGATGGAGAATTTAATCCTGCAGATCTTATTCAGGTTTCATATACTAAAAATCCATGCTGACATCAAGGACTGAAAAGGGAATATGAAATTCAGAATGTTATCTGTAGTCAGATTTATAACTTAATTAAATTCAAACAGATTGCTTAGCTGTTAAGGACTGGATTGCATCATTCTAGCCCATGTCCTGCCAAGCAGCAGTGTGAAATGACTTTGATCCAGGAAGAATACTTCAGATACAGTATCATATCAAGATTTTACTTTTCATCCCATCATAACCAGTTTTCCCACATGCAAGAAAAATATTTAGTTGAAGGTACTTGCTTGGCACTGTCGCTCACTCAGATCTCAACTTGGCAATCAAGTTCATCCATTCATGGTAGTCACCACTTTATTTTCATGAGAACTATCACATTTCTGAAGGAGGCACAATACTTTTTGTATGACTGAACTTGTTTGTAGATCTAAGGCAAAAATGGGTTGCCCATTAGACTGTGAAGGCATGTGGGCCCAGTATATGCTTTAGGGAACCTAGTGCTCATTTGAAAGAGATATGGGGACCCAAATAATGCTGTGTAGTCCTTAAAAGCTGAAGTAACACCTACAGAGCATAAGAGAATATTGCTGCACTGAACTCAGAATGCTTACTAAAGGCAACAGGTATTTTAATCTCTGCCTTATAATGGAGAATTAGAAAAACAGTGAAGTTGCATAATTTGGCTAAGGTCACTCAGCAGGTCAAAGTTAGATCATAAAGAGCAATTAGCAAAGCTGCATCAGGAATGAAACACAGGATGCATTCTGAGCTGGGATTTGTTTTGAAAACTGAACTCCCTTGTCTACAGTTCATTTGTACTGTCATCACTTGGTGCCTGATGGACCTTACCAGGTAATTGGATGAAGCCACAGCAGAATGTGTCTGTATAGGGACCCTACCCACATGTGCCAGATTTACACTGAAAAAGCCTGTTATTATTCTCTTCATCCATTTCCTTTAAAACCCTGTTTTTCAGTAGCTGCATCACCTGTTGCCATGGTAAGATTCTCATGCTGTAACTCTTTGATGAGCAGGAAAGGCATCTCAAAATACTCATAAGGGCTTGAGACACCAGGTAATACCCAATGTCCTCCCCATAGCCCTGAGCACGCTTGGACTGGACCCTAAAAACCCACATAGTCTTAAACTTTGTAGTGCTGACAGTTCTAGAAATAAGAGACATTCTATTTTAGACCAATTTAGGTATAATTTTACAGTCAGAGTAGTTCATTTGGGTTTTTCTACTTTGGATTCTGCTTAGCTAAATTAATGAAAATAAGGCACCTGATTGTGTAATATATAGTCAAGTGAAAATAACACTAAGGATATCTTTAGGGATCTAGAAAGCATATAGTATTTTTAGTATAAAAACTCTTTATACCAGGTTCTTCATCTAGACTTATTTCAATGAATCATTTTCATTCATAGCTCCAACAGATAAAATACAGAACAGTCTATAAAGTATAATTTGCCATACCTCCAATTCTCTGATTTTTCCTAAATATACTTCTGGCAGGGCTGGCCATATTTTCTACCTGTAAATGCAACTGTGTCCACTTCAAGTTAGGTTTTCCAAGATGGGTATCTGCTCAACCCAAGGATTTTGGTCAAAATGCTAAACAGTTCAGAAAAACAAATCATTTTTCTGTCAGATCCAGAAAAAGATGTTTGGGGTGCTTGGTGAAGGGGTCAGGAGAAGTATGTAGAAGAAACAAAAGCTCTGTCTGTATTATCAAATTAGACAACACCAGAATGATCCCATCTCAGATTTATTTTCCCAGTGCTCGTATTTTTAATTGCAGTCTTGCCTATTGTACAAGTTGATGTCTGTGGAAATGTGTAAGGGTTGTGTGCCCAAACAGGCTCTTAGCCACAGGACCACTGACAGACATTCCCAGTGCTTTGGAGGGTGTTTAATGGCAAACAGCTGAGTTTGGCTAAAACAGAGGAATGGGTTTTATCGTCCTTCAACATCTCTATTAGCATCGTTTTTTGTGAGGGTAAGCAAACTGCTCAAAGTAAGAGCCTGCTAATGTAGTGTTTCTTGTTGCCTTGAGATCTTAAAAAAACTCTCTGGAACTGATTTTCATCAGAGTTGCAAGTGTCATCATGAGCTGTGCCTGACTCTGTAAAATGCTGTTTAAGGTTAGCTGCAAGCTTTGGCTTTCCTAGGCCATGTAACCATGTGAAATGTTTTATTTTAACTCAGGAATATAATAAACAATTAGCTACACTTATGAGGTATTCACATAGTATTACCACAAAGAACATAGAAAGCAAATTGCGAAGTTCATAATTTTGTCATGAAAAATTAAAGTTTTGAATAGAGTTCAGACAAATAATAAAGGAAAAAGACATGGAATAATGAGCCTAAAAGTAATACTGAATAGCTGTTCTTTCATTAATCTTTCTTATGCATGAAATCAAGCAGAGAAAAACTTAACAGCCATTTTAAACTCAGTGGTTGAAACAAACAAACAAACAAAAAAAACCACAAAAAAAACCCCAACAACCTAACAAAGTTTAACTCAGACACTGACTACATCAAAGCTATACATGGCAAGACCTGAATTTGGGTTTCTCTGACCTTTAACTGATATTTAACTAATTGACAGTGCTTGGCTTACTTTAACCATTTATTTTGCAGGCCTGATATTTATACCCAGCTAATAGTTTTCATCACAGTAAAATGTGTCCAAGTTTGTGAAAAGGCTTACACAATTTGCAAACTAAGGTTTCCTGTATCATTAACTTGCTGTGGATATAAGGAATTCCCCTGAGTGACCCAGAAATTATTTTCTGATTCTTTCATGAAAATCTATTTGTTTTGGAGACTATCACGAGACATCCACAAAGGTGTTGTTTGCCAACTCAGTACACTTGGTAGAAGCTGTAAAAAGATGTCTGTATTCCCCTACTCCACTGATCGGGATTTTTTTCTTCTATGTGAAGTCACCTTGGTGTAACACTTGGGGAAATACAGAGCACATTCATCACCTAGCTTCAAATACCTGCTTTTGCTGCTACAGGTACCTAGGGTACCTACACATTCAGTGGAGTGATCTTTGCTCACAGAAAATAATTCAGAGTACCTAAGCCAGATGCTCTAAAACACTCTCTGGATGTCCCTTGTCTCCAATGGGTGGCTGAAGAGACTAACTAATGTGTTTAAAAAATGCCTTCCTCTCCAGCCTAAATCTTTAAATTCTCTCACAGTTCATTTATTTTAATAAAAACTTATTTTAATTAGCCTCTGATTTTGTTAATATTATCAAGAAATAAAACACAGCTCCAACCCAACTTGTTCTTACAAGTTCCCATTCTCATCCATACCAGCACTCAGAATTAAGTTATTCTGGAAGAATATAATTACTCTGCTGTAATATCTGCATAAAGAGTGTTGGTGTTCATAAAATTCACTCCCACAAACCTCCTTTTTATTTCATTGCCAAAAGCACTCTCCTACTACTGTGCATGGACTATGAGCCTTCATCTCAAGTAGGTGATTACAGGTACAGAAAAGGTATTGACGCAGTACATGATTAATTTGTAGCAGTATAAAAATTAAGAATTTAGATGAGAAATCTAGTCTAAAATGATAGCTAAAGTTTTATAAAGTAACTTTACTAAAACTTTCAGAAAGTAAAAAAAAAAATAAATCTAGAAATACCAGTGTTTATTTTGTTCCTTTGCCTCTTTTTTCCCTGTTGTTCACCCTCATCATTTTAGAGACCCTAAGCAGGTGATCACATGCACTCCCATTCTGCCTGTACTTTACAGGGAACAGGAATGTGTTAAAACTGTGTAGCAAATTTTATCATGTTTTGTAACTGCTTTATCTCATAGCATGCAGAATTTGGAAGATAATGTCTTTCAGAGTTTTCTGTCATCCAAATTATAACCCTGTGTCACAGAGATGCTGTGTGAAGCTACATAGGTCATTTACGCAAAAAAATTAATGTGACAACTAATTTTATGTTCTTTATTGAATATGTCTGCCCAACTTTATCTTGATTTTCAGATTTTTGGAGCCTTAGGGAAGTACTGTACCTTTTGAATGGTGTTCAGGGAATTGAGAGTGCTCAACATCATTTGCAATAAATCACTGGCTTCTGCAGGACGGGGCCTCAGGTTGGGACTCTCCACAGCCTTGAGTTCTGGAGCTACCATTACCACCCTCTCTAGGATATGCCACCACTCAGACTTACAGTGATCTTCCAGTCTATCAGGTGAGCTGTAGTATTTTTCTATATGGTTTTAGTTTGTGTCAAATGTGAGATAATTAGGTCACCTCAGTCTGCAAAAAACAGGATTATTGTAAACTAGTTCATATTTTGTTTGCCATTGTAAAAGAGCTTATACAGAGATACCTCTGGTGCTTGTTACTTTGAGACAGGACAGTTTAATTATCCATTTAAATTCTTACACTTTCTGTCATAAAGAAACACAGTAGTTCATCATCTTCCTCACAGAAGTAACACAATAATAAATAAACTATATTTGTGTAGCATGTTGAACATAGAAGTAATTTTTTAAAATGCCAAACACTTGAAGAAATTGTCTCCCCTTGCAATAAGTTAATCCAGTGAGATGGTATGTGAAAACCAAATATTGCAGATTCTAGAGGTTTTTTTACTCTGTTCTCCTCTTGTTCATCCCTGAAAATACAGGTATCTTCATTGAGCTGCTGTGAACATTCACTTACTGCGGTTTATATGGTTCAGTTTCTGTAGCATTGTTGCTACAAACTATGCCCAATGAAAATCTGTCAGAAAGTAAATAAACAGCAGCAGCAACAATTTGGATAAAAAAGAGAAAACAAAAAAATGCTCATACCATCAGAGTTTAAGACAGATTTAATTCAATCTTATATCCAGAATGAGTTAGGTCTTTTGAAGATAAGGGAAGTAAGAGGTCCTGTAGTTAAAGGCTACATTCTCTTGTAAATGCTAAAGAACAATGTAATTATATTGGAAATTATAAATTTAACATTTCCTAAATCCTTCAAGCTAAATATTGAGTTGTATTTTTCTGTAATAAGCTTATATAAATCCATATATCATAGAAAAGTACAATTATTGCATTTAGTTGTTAGAAATGAACTTGTTTCTCTGCAAAGTGCATGTGAAACAAAAGACCATTGTCACTTGTGGGTAGCTGGTGCATCCAGAAGGTTTCAGCTCACCAAAGCAGCATCAGTAGCTAATGTGGAGTCCTGCTGTAGCTGGACACACCTTCATTTCCTACACCCTGGTGCAAGCACAGTCCTTCCCTTGTTTCTCCTGATGGCACACCAGAAAACAGACCTGAAGTCTGCCCTCAGGAACAGCATGAAGTCCTCATATGGGAACCCCATTCCCTGTCACCTTGAGTTAAAAAGGGGTGGCACTTTTCTGCCCACACTGGTTTTGGTTCTACTCTTGCAAATGGTGATAAAAATTTAAACTATGCCCTGGTTTTGACATAGATTTTTCTCTGCAGAGAAAGAGCTAAAAGAATGTGGCCAGAAGCCATTCAAACTTAACACAACTCTAGACTTGAGAAAAAAGTCACTGCATTTTTCAAGATTCTTTCCCCCAGCTAGAGCTGCAAATAAACCTAGGTGACAGTATTCACACTCCAGTTTTATGTAGGCTGTGAGTGAGATAAAGAAAAGGGTGAAAATATGCAGCTTTCTTAAGGATTTACTTTGGTTATATTTATGTGTGTTAACACAAAATAGTAATCAAAGGCTCCTAGAAATATTTTTTATTTATTATTATTTTTTGCTTTGTGTATAGCAAATGAAAGAAGGGAGAAACTGCACTGCATCACACAGCATACTAATTATCAGGACCAAAATACCTTTGTTTAGAGCCCAAACTCCTAACCACTATATCAAATTTCCTAAAATGGCTTGCAAGAGGGACTTGGATGTAGGTGATCATGATTGCCCAAAGAAAATGACATAGTATTCTTGGAAACTTGAGAGTAGTAATTCCTTTTCACTCAGTAACTGCAGTTTTTAATAAGTGATAAAATATTTCAGAACTTATATTTCTAGAAGATGAACAAAAGTCTCTAGAGGAAGAAAGGGAAGTCTGATTTTTCCCTGTCCCGAGCAAGCCAAAAATTTGTAGCAAAATACTAAGGTTCATCTAAGTTCATTACTTCCTTGCATTTTCTGATTCTTTTGTTTTCCAGCTGCAGATATATATATGCATATATACTCAGTTCAGGTCCAAAGGAGTATTTAACCACTTTGCAGGTATGTGCCAAAAAACCCAAATGAGATTAAATGCCCTCTACTGTTTAGAAAATGTGCCTGAATGCCTAGTGTGGACTCTGTAGCTGTCCTTCAGGTAACTGAGACGGGGCAAAACTAAAAACATTTAACAAAGTTTAACAAAAATCATTTAACATTTAACAAAGTTTTAAATTTCAGCTGTGGGTGTTGCTTTCATTAAAAGCTACAGATTGTGTATATCATGTCATATCATTAATTAAATTGTGCAGAGCTGAGAACAAGGCATGAGGCATATGCTTGTCCTTGGAGTTTGAGGTAGGCTCGTTCTGTGCCCAGTGTAGAGAAGCACAGCCCATGAAAAGGAGTTTTGCTATGAACAGACATTCAAGGCTTCACTCTGAGCTTCTCATGCACCTCATTCACCTGATGGAAACTGGCCTATGGAATTTCCCAGAAATTAATTTTCTGTACTTCAGTAACTTTTGCCAATTCTTTCCTCTGATGGCTTTGTGCTTAAATTGGTTGTTCAGTATAGAAATAGGATTTGCTTAGGAGAAGGCACTTCTATTGTTAACTCTCAACATTTTTAAAAGATAGATCAGACTATCTCTCTGTATTTGAGCACTGAAGACAAACCTTCATTTTCAGAAGCACTGACAGCCTGCAGCTTTCACAAGTCTCAGCTTCGGGTTCTCAAAAACCAGGAGTCATCACTGCTATAAAAGATTTAAATATCCTGACCCAAACCAGATTTTTTTGTACTTCTTGTCTTGCATCTTTATACAGATAATGTTGAAATTACTATGTTACACATTTTTGAGACAGCCAGCTAGTACTAATGAAATCTCAAGAAGTACTGAAAACCCATGTATCACACGAGTGTTTCACTGTTAGCTGGAATTATAGCTAAAGTGAGCCTCCTTTATTTTTCTAAGAGCATCCCTAATTAGTGGGGTGTGTTGCTGTAGTCATGCACTATAATGATGGTCTATAAAACAGTTAAGTAAAGGAGGAGGTAAATTGTGTAAGTATATGCATTTTTTGTCAAGATAGGCAGAATTAAATGTTGGAGAATACTCAGCCTGAAGCTAATAGACATAGGACACTCTGGACCATACTAGTAATAATGAAAGCTCTCAGTTATTCCCAAACCTTCCTGGTGAGTTCTTGTAGGAATATCTGTAACCTCTCTGCAGCATGTAACTTTGGGTGTCTAATCTCCCCTTATAACACTGATACAGAGATAACTGCTTAGCTAGGGGTGAATCTAGCCTTTAGGCTGTGTCCTAAACTCTCTTTTCTCTCAAAGTCAAGTATTATTTTTAGCTTTTATTGACCTGACCATCTGACTCCACTCAGCATTTGTTTCTGGTCAAATGCACTGCTCTCCATCTAGGTCTAAACTGACTTACCAAAGAAGTTGTGTTCTTCAGGCATGAAATGGGTTTTTATTACTGAGGCCCACAGTGCAGATCATTGGAAGTTATGTAATAATATGAAAGGACACATAATTGAAAGGTTGTCAGAAGATAAAAGGGTATCAAGCTTCCCAGAGCATTCACATTGCAACTCCTGACATTGAAAGAGCGATTCAGAGTTCAGTGCTGGCCCCCCTGGCAGCAGCACTGCTCCTCCTCAGTGCTGCCTGTTGAAATATCACAGAGTCTGCAGCACCCAAATTCATTTAATACAGGAGTTTTCCATTAAAGACATCAGCTGCTGCATTTCAGTTACTTCCAGCTCACCTCACCTGCTGGGGACGCAGTACTTTGTCCTTGACTAGGCAGGATTGCCTTCATCCTCTCCCCACTGGAGCAGAGAGGAGGTAGAGTGTGAGTACGTGAGGAGCAATGCACAACAAGTGAGTAACTGCAATACAGGCATATATTATTCTTGGATTTGTTTTAAATGTCAAGCAATAATACATGAGTAGTAAAAGTAAGTCTTTAACTATCCTGACATTCTCCTAAATGCGCAGTAAAACCATAAGAGATGCCTGTATTTACTACAAATAATAAAACTGGAGCGTTACACTAATCAAATTCAAATCAGTTCAGCTGCATAATTTTCAGTGAATAGGTGCTTATAAAACACAGAATGAACTCCAGAAGAGAAGGTTCATTGCTTACTAATCAAAAGCAATCAGCTTTAAACACCAGCTAGTCAGGTGATAGGTTTGTCACTTCTCAGCTGTGCTCTTGGAGGGAATTTGCCAAGAAGGCTTGACAGCCTTTAAACTTTGCAGAGCATTTTTTGCCTGTTTCTGAACATCATTTTGAGCTACAAAAAAACTCCTGGGAGACTGGGAGGAGAGGCAGAATAACAGCAATTCTGTGAAAATATATTTGCTGCAATGAATGTCAAGCAGAGTTTATGGTGTGAAAAAACAAGTATTTCCTGAAAAGAAATTTTGACCCCCCTTCAGGTCTGATTCTTTCTTGTCTAATGGTGTCCAGCTACTTTGGGGGACTGAGAAGTTTCAATGGTTAATTGCTCGGGTGTCAGAGAAATAAAGGCTCATAATGCATTATTAAAAGATAGAAATAAGGGTGTCTGAACTATCATGGGAAGCTTAAAATTAATATATTACTGCTACGTACAATTAACAGCCCAAGTCAGACATCATTTGCTTTCATAATGTAGAACAATAGGAGCTCTCCAGTGAAAACATATTTACAGTAGCTTTACATTGCTTTCTAGAGGCTTAGTACAAAAGGAAGAGACAAAAATTTATATGCACCAAGGCAGTTAAAGAGAAACCTGTCTTTGAACTGCTCTTTCATTTTAATCAGCATGAGCTCTGCTAAATAGGGAAAAGAATTATGAGTACGAGGCTAGCATCTAGGTTACTGAGGGCAGATCACTCTCAGGGGAATAAATTTGGAATCTGAGGAACAGAGTGTGAGCTGTGCATGACTTGGGGTGAACAGATCTCTGTTTTAACCCAGCATGAACATCAATTGCAAGGTGGCCAACCTGAAGTCCAACGTCCCCTACATGAAGGTCTGTTCTCCCCTCCAAAGGCAATTAAGAATTTCTCACTGTTTTCTATTTCTATTTTCCAGTGTCTTTCTAATGTCTTTCTAATGTTTTCTATTTCACATCCTCCGCTGTGGGACCTCATACATGTTTTAGTAATTTTTGGTATTGGTTGAAGTCCCATTAAGCTTCTTAAATTCTTAAATGGCGTCTTGGAGGGATTTTGTTGGATTTTTTTTCTTGTAACTTAGGTAATAAAAGTAGCACCATAAACATTAATTGAAGAGCCATTAAGCAGTGGGGCTGTTTGTTTTGGGTTGATAGAGGACATAAAACTTCATACCCTGTGGTGGAAAACAATTAGATCTGATGATGAACATGCTATTAAATATACCATTACCAGACTTCTATCAGTTTAACTTCAGAAAATAGCAACCAGCTGTAGTCCTAGCATACACAAATGATAGAAAGTCGTATTTTAACTGTCATGTCATAGCCTGTTATAAATACTGTCATTTCTAAT
This sequence comes from Cisticola juncidis, assembly GCA_013400215.1. Lineage (NCBI taxonomy): Eukaryota > Metazoa > Chordata > Aves > Passeriformes > Cisticolidae > Cisticola > Cisticola juncidis. The sequence goes on from VXBR01010763.1 coordinate 1,125,124, forward strand.
GTTTTGTGCTAATGACAGTGACTAATAGTAGTCATTACCTCTGTTCATTCTCATCAAAATTTCCTCTAGAGAGTATGATCACAGCTAGAATGCTGTTTAAAATTAGATTTTGTTTTTCTAAAATAGAAAACATAAAAAATATTTAAACACCGAGAGGTTGCCTAACATTTTATTTTGTAATAGTATGTGCTCGACAACTACAGTTTTGTTAATTGTGCCATAAGTGGAACAGATGTCCCTTTTAGAAACATTTTTGGCATGCTAGCGTGGGTCTTCCTGTGGTCTCTGAATGGTGGAATAAAAGGTGAATCTCACAGAAGCCATAAAAAAGTCTGATGCTACCCCTGTAGAGGCTTAATATTAAGAACATTGAATTTCTCATCCATTTCCTATTTCAGTTATGAATTCTGCTTACTTGACAGGTACAGAGTACTTAATTATGTGCACGAACAGAAATGCTTAAATGGATGAAGCAGCTATTTACGTCTGATAGGAGCTAAGTGGGACATTAAATTAATGCCAAACAAGTGAGTGCTCATTTTAGTTTTGTTATAAATGGCTGCAGCACAGCAGTAATGTGTTGACTCTTATGTGCTGACAAGTTCTATATTTCTTACAAACTTCCCTTAGAGCTCATCGTGGAAAGACAAATTCACACTCTGCATGATGAAATTAGCAGCAGATGCATTAATAACTGAATAAGGATCTCTGGAGACACCACAGTTCAGAAAGAGAGTTGTTGACTGGCTGGTTTAAGTAGAGGCTTGTGTTCTTATATATATGCACTTACATAAGCCCTGAGTTAAGAGCTGCTGCCTTTGATATCAAACCCACTTCTGCTCATAGAAGACTTTGCATAGTTACATTTGACAGGGCCACGAGCAGATTGACAATCATTAATCTGGGCAGCACATGGCCTTGATCGTTCCTCCTTCTCTCTGTTCTTTAACTTCAAGGCAAAATGAATGCAGTTTCTTTGGAAATCATCTCCAGACAATGAGTGGGCGATGAGTGGCTGGAAGATTTTCACTGAATGCCAGACCCTTGTCATGGACTATAGTTTTGATTTTATGTTTGAGATGTTTTGGTTTGTGAAATTTCTTTCTCAAGTGATTTGCTGTAAACGAAAAGAAATGTTTTGTTAACTATTTCTTTGTTATTCATTCTTTTTAGAGGACAGACTTCTTGATGGCCGTCTGGTTTAACCAATGTGTTTGAAGAGGTGTTAACTTTGCCATCCAATCTTACTGGTCTCTACAAATAGTATATAAAGAAATTGCATTTTGAATAAATCTCTCTTTGTTGCCTTCTGAGAAATCACGGAGTCAGTGTGTTTATTTCAGGTCCTTTAACGACAATGGACCTCCAGTTCTATAGGGTTGATAGTTTCCTGAAGTGCAAACCCCAGCTTCTCTCACAGCTTCTCAAGGATTAGGATACTGTACTGCCATCTTCCTTTCCAGAAACCACAATGTCCTTGGATTTAACCATATGCCCAGGTCTGAGGGAAGGAATTTCCCAGAACCCCAAAGATAGCACAGTTAGTCACCTGATCCCACTTCCCTTCTCAAGAAGGCCCATCCTAGAGCACATTGCACAGGCTTGTGTCCAGACAATTCTTTAATATCTCCAGTGAGGTAGACTCCACAACCTCTCTGGACAATCTGTTCCAGTGCTCAACCACTGCAAAAAGTTTAAAGATGTAAAAGATTTAAGAAATTCTTTCTCATATTCGGGTGGAATTTCCTGTGCATCAGTTTCTGCCCATTGTGTCTTGTCCTATTGCTCACATCACTGAGCACAACCTGGAAACCTCCTCTTGACACCCTCCCTTCAGATAGTGATAAACAGTGATGAGTTCCCCTCTCAGTCATCTCTACTCAAGGCTGAACAGGCCTAGCTTCCTCAGCCCATCCTTGTAAGAGAGATGTTCCAACCCCTTAGTCATCTCTGCTGCCCTCCCCTGGACCCACTCCAGGAGCTCCAGGTCTCTCTCGTCCTGAGGAGCCCAGAACTGGACACAGCACTCCAGATGTGGCCTCCCAGGGCTGAGCAGAGGGGCAGGGTCACATCCCTCAGCCTGCTGGCAGTGCTCTTCTTAATGCACCCCAGACACCACTGGCCTTCTGGGCCACAAGGGTGCACTGCCAGCTCAATTTGTGTCTTCTGGACAACAGCAAAGAAAGCAAAAGAATTGGCAAAAAAGAAAAAAACAAACCTCTGCTTTTTAAAGATACAACCAAGTGTATGATGTAATGGTTAATACTTACTTTGTAATCACACCAAATAATATTATGCTTAAAGGATATTAACAAATTAGTGTGATATTTCATCCACAGCAGTACTACTGGAGCAAATTCTTTGGGGTTTAAAATCAGAACTTTATTGCACTATTGCCAAGGGAGTAATAGTTTGAAGAAAGGCAAGATTTAGCAAAATGTTATAGATTAACTCCACGGAGCTCTCCTAACTATGCATGGAGACCTCGAGTTCCTGGTTTTGAGCACAGGTTGAATTGACTTCTGCGTTTTGCTTTCCTCCAAGTTATCTGATAAATCTTGGAATCTGTAAGAAAAACTTACTTTCAAAATATCTATCAATGTATTTTCTGGACTTTCAGCAGCTAAAAAAAAAATCTAATTCTAATCTTAGATTTTAAATATATTGCAATATTTTGGATGAGCTACAATATTATTTAATAAAGTGGTATTGTCTTTAAAGCAATACTCAAGATTCAATTGTCTTTAAAACAATACTTCAATTCCTTTTATTTATATATGCAATTCTTTTTATTCAATAACAGTGCATAGGTTATTTATTCAGTAAGAGTTTGGTATGAATCTCATCATTATGGAAACATGGAATTTGAGATCTTTTTAGTATGAGAAACATTTAAGCAGTTCCTGTTGTCACTTGAAATAAGAGTTAAGTCCCAGAGATGTATATTTATATAAGTCTAGACTTATAGTCACAGTCTAGACACTGTGAAACATCTCGCAAATGGCTCGGCTGAGGAAAGAATAGCACATAGTTTGCTTTGTGATATTGAACCACAATGCAGATATTGAGATATCAGAGACAATCAGGTGAAGGAGTAAGCATGCCACAATAATACCCTGGTTTCAGCATCCCATCTTCTTTTGGAGTGTTTGGAACAAAGATGTGAAAATTGGATTTGCATTTTTAGTCAGTAGAGGTACCATTTCAGAATTATTCTTTTTTACTTGATTCACACATGTATAATAGGTTTTATTGCTGTTTAAAAAAATAATCTTACCATCATGTGAGTTTTTAAGGAAAAGACTAAGTACTTGAACAAGGTCATGAACTGCTAGATGAGAGGACTATACAAGAGTTACACAGACCAAAGAGGAATAAAGAAACTGTATTGATGGGCGTGGGGGGAGAGAGATCACGAGTCATTAACTGTGGCTTTATGCTTCACATCTTTCTACAGTGGGTTTAATCCTATTAAATGATTTCCATTCATTCTGTTATTTCCATGGAATAAAATCCTACGTCTTCTCCAGGTTTGAAGTGAATATTATGCAATCCAGTAACTTTTGTACCTATTGTTAGCATATATAAGGCACAGTGGTACAAATGTTTATTCTTAATACCTAGAGTAATCTCGAAATTTCACAACTCTGGCAGTTATCACTCCTTTAAAAGTGAGGAGATATTTCTAAAGCCTTCTAGTGAATGAAAAAACCAATGGGTTTTATCCATGTTTTGCAGGTCACTGGATGTTCAAAACAGCAAAGCAACTTAAAAGAACTCCTTGTCTTTTTCTATCACTGTAATTTTGCCCTTGAGTATATGAGCATTTGCTAATATAAAAGCTATTGAGGAAGATATGGAAGGAACAACTTCTAACCCTGCCTTATAAGGTAGAAATAAATGTTGCAATTGAAATCACAGTTCTTCTTGAAATTTTATTTCATTTTAAAAGGTATCATGAGCACCAAATTTTTGTCTTTTGGTGACTTCCAATCAGACAAATCCACTTAAATTGGAAACAGAGTTTTCTAATTGTCACCCTGTAACCTCAGCCTGAAGATCAAATAGCTACATTTGATTTATGCCTCATCACTACTATTAATGTTTCTGCAGGCCATAAAATATTTTCCCCTTGTACACTCCCCTTCTAGCCTTCATAATCTTCCTCAGTTGTCCCTTTCTGTTATTGGTATTGTTGTGGCTTTTATTATTATTATTATTATTATGTCTCTTTAAATATTTGCCCAGCTATTGTTTAGGTGCATACTTTTTTGGACTAAGTTGGGAAGCCTGTTACTACTCCATGCACCTATTTGCACTTTTTTACAAATTACCCAGAATAAATTGTTCCTTAGACTCAGTATCTGAAATAAGGGTGTGAAAAAAGAGCAGAACCTTTTCTTCACATATTTTTCTGAACTTGAACATGGTTGTGGAGAAGCTGGTACATGCTGCACCCTCCACAAGTACTCTGAGAGAGCACAAGCTATAGGAATGGCCAACACAACTGAAGCAGAGTAAGAGGCTGCAGCAGCAAATGATCACAGAGTATCAGTTCTTCCCTCAGGAGCTCTTGGGATGACAGACTAAGAATGGGCAGTGTCCACAGAGAGTCCTTGTCTACTGTGTTCAAACAAAACAAGTATACAAGTTTGAAGTCACAGTGCATTTCCAGATAATCCTCTGAGAGCTGTGGTAACTGTGCTGAGTTGGCAGGGCCAAAAATTCAAGACAGAATTCTCCACAGAATGCATTTGATTTCTTTGTAGTCCACTCTGAGATGAGAAAGGTCAGGTGTTTTCATCTATTCTCTGTAAACATTCTTTGAATTTAATAAATGGGATGAGATGCCAATTACACAGAATGATCCAAGCTTTTGGATAAAATGATACCACTTCATTCATCCCATTAAGTAATATCATGATTCTACTTCTCCTGCTGTTTGAGAAAGTAGGACATATTTTTCAATGTCCCATATGAGAAGTGCAGCCTTTTCTGATCCCAGACAAAGCTGGGTATTTTTACCAGCTTTTCCCTTTCACTTTCCAGTCTACTGAAAGAGACTTTCCTCTCCCATCATGGTTTGTCTCAGTTTCTTAACATTTATCAATCCAATTAGTGTTGTCAGCTTTCTTGCTTCCCTTCTGTCTCTCTGATAATGCAGATAATGCACAGGACATTTCCTGACTCAAATAAAAATGTCTGGTTTGAACTTGCCTATGCAAAAATGGCTAAAATTGGGCAATAACTTAACACCTGCAGTTCCAAAGTCTTCCATATTGCACAGTGGACATTTAATTTTTCGTTAAAGAAATGGACCTCTTCAGGGCCTCTTTTAGGAGCGGATTTCCCACTGCTGAAACAGTAAACTCAGTTTTGTCTTTCAGAGACTCTTTGGAAATGCCTCTCTCCCACACAGCTGCAGCTACCTGTCATTTCTGTTACCTACCTTTAATAATCATAGCTCCTGTGGAGTTGATATGAGATTTGTGCTGAGGTTTTTGCAACCTAAAAATGCCAATATTCATTAAGAAAATTAAGACAAACCAGCATACAGTATAAATAAAATTTGGTTACAACTCTAATCCAAGATGGAAATTCAATCCATAGACTTTCATCTTCCTGTAAAGTAATATTTAATACTCATCTCCATAATTACATTTGTATGCTCTCAATGTCTCCTTTAATGTACTTCTAAATTTGTCATTTTAAGATATAAAACCTTTTTGAACATAGATGATACAGTAAAGACTTTTGAAAGATAATTACAAGTTCAAAGACTTCAGTTAGGGCAGCAATTCCTCAGTACTGGATCCTCTTAGTTAGTCACTGGATAAATGCACAAAGAAAGTTAGAAAGGCTGGAATCTCGAGATGGAAGTTGGAAACACAAAGCAAGGTGGAATATTTGTTTTCCTCTGAAAAATAAAAAACTATGTCTTAGATGCTGCCAAGCAGGGACAACTGAAATTTAGGCAAGGAACAAGGATATTGTGCTTGCATAACAGTGCTTGCATAGAAATTACCCATAAAGACCCAGGGAGTACAAGGTGCTTCAAAACCAGGTGACAACACAGATTTAAAGGGAAGACTTGGAGCAGCTCCTGAAAACTCCTGTGGCCAGACATGAGCAGAAAGCTGGATTTTAGCACAGTAAGTTCCCTTGCCAAAGCAACAGATTTTGCACTCTCTATAGCTTTAACAGCAAACTTACATGAAGTTAAAGCCTTAAAAGTGAATCCAACTTTTGGCTTGTTTCCTTTTAAGCAATAGTCAAGAAAAGGCTGCCAGTGCATGCATCATTTTCCACAGTATTGAAACAGGCCACAAATTATTAATGTTTATATAAATAAGAAATTACACAGGTTGGAAACATACTCTTACATGGGTTAAAAACTAAAATGATCAGCATGAAGCACCCTCATCCCTCAGTAAATGGAGCACAGATAAAGGCTGTGTGTATTGGCACTGCACTATATAATCATCTTGCACTTTAGCAGGGGGGGTTGGTGGAATATGCAGGTACAGTGATAAATAGAGGACCTTCTTCAGATTGTGGTATGGACCCAGAAAGAGATGGCCTGTTGGATAACCAGGGCTAAACCTAAGCTAAGGTTACAGATGCAATGATGGGTTACCCAGGAGGAATTACGGCAAACATAGAAAGCTCATCCCCAGTCTCAGGAATCTCCTTTTTGTCTCAAAGGAGAAGAATGTACAACATGATTTTTTTTAATAAGATGTCACTTTGCTCTAGAATTTTTCTCTGTGTTAAATGTACAGAACAGAATTCAACATTAGAGTTCCTCTAGAAGACTAAATTGGGGTTTGCCATGTTCATTCTTACTGAGGGATTAGGGAGTAATTATGGTTGTTCCTATTGCACATAAACACATATGTATGACATGTATTAGAAGCATTTCAGTTCAGTTCTTACTAGGAATTAGGCACAGTGATTTGTTCAAGCTCATTTGGCATTTCTAAAAAAGTTTGTTTCCTCTGAGGTGTTCTGCTTTTACTTGTTTCTAAATTAAATTAGTAATAAAATTGTCATCTACAGGGAGCACTGACAGTTCAGCCACTAGAATTTTTCAAGTATTTTAGGTGCAGATTAAAGTAGTCTGTTAGGCTAATATTGTAATTGCCCTTCCCACTCAACTGTTTACTGTTTCTTGGACATCAGTTATGCATCAAGCAGACGTTTCTTTCAGGGATGGACACAATGGCTTCTAGGTATTTTGTATGAATCAAATGAATAGTATTATATTCCATCAAGGAATATAAATTAGTAACCAGAGTTCTGAAGTACACCTCTCTGCATTTTGTCAAAATGCATGTTGCATAGTGGTGTATTTCTCAGTGGCCCATTTTAACATAATCTCTGAGATGTCTTGTCTTTTCAGTTCTACTTATATTTTTGTGCACTCCCTATTTGAACATCTCACTTTGAGTCATATTCTTATATTGTAATTAAAGTATATTCAACACCAATCTTTATATGAATACCAAGTGGTTCAATATTAGCCTTTTATTATGGCTTTCCAATTATTCCTATTGCTTTTTTATCATAATCTCATCTAGCTTTTTAACTTCTCCCAATCAGCCCTGGTCCAGAGAGATATTTAAGATATGACATTATTGACATAGTCAGAAAACAACATCTTTTGTAATGACTGGTTGTTTAATTGCTAGTTGAATGGAAAATATTCTGAATATTTGGGTACTCACTCTGAATTTGTCTATGAGATCAGGAAGAATTATCTCTGCAGAACAGGGTACAAGTAGTGTGAAACTTTTGCAGGCTCTTCTAATGCATCATATAATGACAATGCTGAAAAAATTATCCTGCATTAAATACAAAAATGTAATTTATGTTCTCTATGTTTTCTATGTATCTGCTGTTCTTGCACTCCAGATCTCTTAGAATTTATGCTTGCCTTATGTCCCAGAAATATTTTCTGTAATACTGTATTTTTTAGCAGTATCATAAATATATTTTTTGAGTAAAAACCACTTATTTTGTAAACATTTGTGAACTGTTGAAAATCATTCAGCTCATCCCAGTATCTGTGGATTCAGCTGGAAGAACGAGATAAGCATAACATTACGGTGGCAAATAATTCACTTAAAGAATACAATGTATATGCTTCAGAGGTACAGATACCTCGGTAGAATCCTGCATGTGTCTATCCTGTCAACAAAAGGGCAGGTATTTCCATCACATGGAAATTGGTTGGCACAACTAGTTCTGTGTGAGAACTGGAGAAAGGGACAGCATGATTGATTTTGTCAAGGGCAAAAGGAGAATGAAGGGTAATGCAACAAAAAACAATAATATATTTAAGCATATAATTTAAAAGATTTGAATGATCTTTATCCAAGCAAAGGATGGTTGAGAGTGATAAATGTAATAACTGTGTGAAATAAACATGAGAACTCGTTTAAGCTTTTTACTGAAACCGCAAAATGTTGACTTATAATAAGCTATAAAAGATGTAATTAAATCATGAGCCTTTACAAATTGCCTCTTGCGGTTTCTGAGGTACTCCTTTCTCTCCCAGTACTCTGATTAATTGTGTACAACTCCAGGAATTGATACCTGTAAGGAAGTTCCAATGTCATATAGACAAAGAAAGTAAAATATAAAGAATAGTGATATCTTACTACAGTGAGAAATCCTGTTCACCTCAGTGGGTCTCATCATTGGTGTATAGGTGGTAAGATCTGTCTCTAAAATGATGCTGTGCTAAATATGAGAGCACAGCAGACAGTTTAGTAAAATGGGCTAGATCAAGTCAGTTCCAAGGTGTTCTGTGAAGTATAGTGTGTCTGTAAAATATCTACGATTTTTATTAATTCCATTAAAGTACCATGCTACCTCCAAATATTTGTAGAGATCAAGCAGACTCACTTCAGGACAAGTCCTTCATACATTCCACAGGGACCTTTCCTGAAATGTAAACAGTTGGCATCTGCTGAACCATAATCCCTAAATCAGAAACACAAATGTTTGGATTAACAAAAATGGAAAGCCTTATTCTTTGTTGTTGACCTCCCGGTAGATATTTTTTCACTTTCGGTGTTGTGTGCATGACCAGCATTCTTTATTCAGGACGGGAAATGCAGTGACTTTCTGGCATAGTGACCACAAAGGACAGTGGTGATTAAATGCAAGCCAGCACAGACCCTCAGTGATGCACACTGACTTCAGAAGATTTGAAATCCAGCCTTCAGTTCCATCCTACACATCAAGTATGAAGCAACTGAGATTAGATACTCTTCAGAATCAGATTAATAAAAGGATATTTTTTTTACCCTTTTAAAAGAGTATATTGATCTGATACAGGAGGAACTTGAGGAAATATAAAATATAAGCTTGTGAGTACCATCACTGAAATTTATTTTGTTTTATACAAAGTGAGTTTTAGCATCCCACTGCACCAGGGACTGTGTTCAATAACTGTTAAGTGAAAACACTTAACACACCTGGAATTGGTGTCTGTCACATGTACAGTGCTTATACATGTAATACAGAATGAATACATACAGAATATTCCATTGTACAAACTAAAGCTGTAATAATGAGAAAATTGCTTTAATTGGAATGCTAATTGAATGAAATTTGGGATTATTTTCCAAAGTAATGTATTTTTGGATCATGGGTTGTTTTTTTTTCCTTGAAGAGATCAAATACATAGCTCTTGAAAAGGACTGAAAAGTTGGAGAAGAATGAGAATGAAGCTTCAGGTGTTGGTGCTGAGCACCAGGAGCACAAGCAGTGATCTTGGAATAAATAAATATCCTTTTCTAGTTTGTGCTGTGCTTTTAGGCTTTATGGATCCCAGTAGGATGAGTCATGATCAAGCTGGAGTTTCATGGATTTCAGTCTTACTCTTCCCAAGCCACTGCTTCCAGCCTTATACCAGGGTCTCTAGAAGCTGTTGGAGCTTCTCCAGGTCCACAGCAGGAGGTGGAGGAACTAAGTGCTCCAGGTCAGCCTGCCTGGTGAGGGGGTTTCCTGCAGCCTCAGCTCCCAAAGGCAGTGGATTGGTACCTGCACATTGGATCTGACAGTGACACCCCTGAACCAGCCCCTCCTTGGAGCTTGAGGGGCTCACCAGCTGTTGTCTTTGGCAAGATGACAGGGAAGCAGTCACATTCCTCTAAACTCTGCCCAGCTTTACACACACTTGGGACAGGTATTCAATGTACACTCATGTTTTTCTTTTTGGATTTCACAAATCTATTAGGCTGGGAAGTAAATACTAAGTCTCAGGGAAGACTGAAATTGTCCACATAAAAAAAGTTTCATGCCTTGAAACTGCTACCAAACAATAAAAAATAAAATCAGTAAAATACCCCCAAGTGCAATTTTAGTTGTTTTAATAAGTTCTTTCATGTTGTATTTGCATGTTATAATTTCTGGACACAGTAGACTTCATTACACTCTGTAAGAAGAAGCTTTCAAATAACGTTGCATATTGAATTTTAGGTCTGTACATTAGAATTTTCATATGACTTCAAAATTTTCAAAATAATTACTTCTTGTCATGCAAACATGAAGGGTTTCATTTCTACTCTGTCATAACAAATCCAAAATTCTTGGCAGTATAAAAATGTGCCCTAAAACCTTTTGTCAATATTCACCTGTTTCCCTTTTTATAAGAGAATGTGATTTTACCAGACATCCCTTTAATCCTATGGTAGAATAAAGTAGATCTTGCCATGTTAAATTATGAGCTGCGTAAATTTCAGCTGTTGGGGATCCATTCTGTGCGTCCAACAGGAGGAAAAGCTGTTTTCAGGGGTTATGACTTTTAATGTTAATCATGCAAAATGACTGATACACTGATATCATTCCAGGAAAATCTAGTTTTTCTGCATCCTTACTATTGCCTGCAAGTCTTAGAAAACAATATGAAGTCATATTATGTTATGGCAATCACCTAGTGCAATAGTGCATAGTCCAAAGCATTTGTATATATAGTTTGTACATGTAGCACATTTCACTATTGCTTTTATTATTCTACTATCATGTAATTCGTATCTTTCCAGATTTTTTACCCTGAGTTACTTAGTCACCTGAACAAGGCCATAAAAATGAAGTCTCAACCTCTTTAAATTGTAGCCATGAAATGAATGTAAGAGTTGAGAATGCTCCTCTGGCTGTAGGTGTCTGTATCTGCAGATGTCCATGTGCCATCCTGGATTGTGACAGGCAAGCAGGACACAAATGTTGGTGGAAAAAATGTATTCTTTTGTGTGATATCTGATCTGAGAGGTTGTCTCTGACAGCCACAATATTGGCATACAGAATCTCAAACCTTGGGTTCACCTCTTGCAGAATGTAATATTCTGTGCCCAGAAAAAAGAATTCTTCCTAATTTCACAAAATGCAAAATATGGTCCATCACAGCCACCATTAGTAGGATCTGTTCAGGTTTCTTGCCTTGTCATTGTTGTTGTTTTTATTTTTATTAATATATTAATATATAAAAAGCCAATATATAAAAATTTAAATTGCAAATATTTGTAGAATTACAAATGTACCTTGGAATTTTTGATCATTTGCATTTTAAGTAGCCAAGTGTACTTCATCCTTGTGCAATTTGACCACCTGTATTCATAAGGTGTTACCTGCAAGCCATTTTGCTGAGCACTGCAAGGTTAACAAATATCCCACAGGAATTAAAAGGCTTGTCTTTTATCAAAAGAGGTCAGTGATTAAGGACTGCTTCATTGCTTACAAAAACTAAAGGAAATTATCATGAAATAAAATCAAATACAAGGATCTAATGTCTTTCCAACCAAACATGAAGTGGGATTTGGAGAATTGAGTCTTAAGAAACTTGCTTGACATCTTACTTCGAAAAAAATTGAATATGTAAATATCTTCTATTAGGAAATCTATCCAGCTACCAGAAAAGCTGATTCCTATAGGATACATATATAGTTCATGTCTTAAGAGAAGAGACTCAGCTACTTAATTTTTTAGAAAATTGTGCGACTTTTCAAAAAACTCAATATTTTAAAAAGGAGAAAAGAAACCAGAAGAAAAAAAAAAAGGAAAAATAAGAAAAACCCTTAAGTTACAATCCATTGATAAAATTAAATTAGTTGCCTAATGGGTTTGGTTTACTGGTAAAATATTTGATTCAAAACAATGTTTCATAAAAACAATGTGATCTCGATGAGATTTTCTGTCACATAAAATCCTAATCCTTTTTTCAAGGGCCTGGCCTGACAAGAAAACTAGGTTTACTACCTACATTTTATTTCCAAAGTAAAAGACAGAATATCCTGAAAAATCAAGCTATCACTAGTTAATGCTGTCAAAATAACGTGAATTTTACATGCTTGTTCAATTAGACTTCACTCTTTCTTTCTCTTCATTTTAAATGATTTTTGTTCACTTTTATTCTCTGGGACCCTTTTTCAGAGTCCCATGGACACAAAACATAAAATCAATGATGCCAAATATTGAGATGAAAAATGAAGGTGCCTGGTCCTGCTGTCAATAAAATGTACTTGTGTAGTTCTCTGTGTGGCACTTTGAATAGGGTGAGTGGCAGCAATCTCAGTCTGAGATGGCTCCATTGTATGGGTGGCTAGTTTTATAACAGCCCAAAAGAAAACATTTATGATCTTTAAACAGATTCAGATTACCACATGTAGATGGGCAAAGCAGCCATGTGCTGTGAAGTTACAGTCCTTTTTCCATATACTGTTCGTTCTAGGAAAGCATGCCAAGGATTGCAGTTTATCAAGAAAGAGGAGAAATGTTTCCTCCAAGGAATCTTTGGATTCAGCAGGAAGTTCTCATGGTTCCTATAGTCACTTGAGGTTAGATTATGGTAATTAGTTCATACATGCAGTCTTTAGTGCCTACAATAAGAATGTCTGTGAAGGCAACCACAGGCAGAACAGGACAGCTGGTGCTGATGTGCCACGCTGTTAGTTCAAATACACAGACACTAGAAGAGGTTGTAAAATCACTTTTTTTGGTCACTGTGTGTGTGTGTGCATTGCCTGGCTAACACATGTGCATGCATAGGGATACTGAAAAGGATCTTAAATTACTTCCTTTGGCTTTGCTACTTCCTTTTGCTATTGAGCTGTCTATATGAACTGAAAGTGAGAAAATAGTTAATACAGTATCTATTCATCATGAACCCATCCTGACTGATGACTTGCCTTCTCCTAGGATCCAACATTGCAGCAGATACCGACTGATATAACCTGCAGCTACTACTTCTTGGAGTTCAGCTTCTTTTCTAAGGAAATGTACTTTCCCTTAATATTGATGCTCAGGAAAAAAATGTATCTGAGGAGGAGTGTTGTAACTGGAACTTCAGGCTGTTGCTCTTCTTGATGATATTTAACTGTTTTTCCTTCAGAGAATCATGTGACTTATTACCTGTTATTGCATCCTCATGTTCATCTCTTAATACTTGTCAGTATGAGACACACCACTTAAAAGAAATTTGCTGCCCAGACTGGGCAATTTCCTTGTTACAACAATACATCTTTTTCTTATTGTGTCTTATAAGTGCTAACAGATTCTTACCCAGGCTTTTAAAATGCTTACTGATCCACACAGACAGAAAAGGTAAACAACAGCTAAGCAATTTGTCTGACAGGTAGTGCAGTCCCTCAGGAGGCATTCATAACATGCACACCAGTGCTGAGTAATTCTCTCTCAGGAGCACCATTAGCAGTTATTTCATCACCACCAAGCGTGTCTGTAATTCTGGAGCATCAGTCCCAAGGCTGGCCAGGTCTCCTCCGCAGAGGTTAAACTGTAGGCAAAACCACTTCACTGTTAAAAAGAAAGCAGAAACCAGCCTGAAGTGTTAAATATCCAGTTTAAAGTCACATTAATATGGACACTTACAGATAAAAGAACTAAACTGTGAACACAAGGGAGTAGTTTATTTACTTATTTTTAATTGTATATGAAGGGACAGCTTGCATCTAATTTTTTGTTTAGATTGATAACTCATTTTGGTTTAAGTATGTTTTGATCCTGAGTTATTCAGAAAAATAATGGTTTTGAGAAGAACACAGTGTCATTACAGATGAAAGTTGGATATGAACTATGAATGGGATGCTATTTGATGACAAATGTAAACTTCATAAAGAGTAGATAGGTAAACAGTATTCAGAAATTGGCACTTTTTTCACATTTGTCAAATTTACTGGAAAGCCATGCACCTTTATGGTTTGTTGAAAAAGATATGGAAAGTCAAAAAGAGGTACAGAAAATAATTCTGAAAATAAAATTAAAAATACAGTAAAATGTACCAATAGTGAAATACTGAATAAATTCTTAGCTATTAATTCAATCAAGAAAAGACTGAGAAGAAACTTGACTAGAGCCTTCAGGTACCTACAGGCAAAAAGTATTCCTGACAGTAAAGAGCCCTCTAATTTAGGAAGAAGGAATGTGTAATTAGCTGGAGCCAAGAATTCCAGTCTGTTGCCCCATCACCAAATTAACAATGAGAGCTTTCAACCCTTAGAGCCATCTGGGTCTCTTAGGAAGATGTGCTCCATCTCGTTCAGAAGCTACAGAGGCCGATAGATAACATTTTGGGACCACACGGAAGATTAGACTGGACAATAATGCGTCATTTCTTCTGCCCTTAATATCTATTTCTGAATCTAAGTAGGAATTAATAAGGTTAACAGAATCTGGCCCTCAGTCATATATATTTTATCATTTAATTTCATTTCCATTTGATAATTTTAATTCAGTTCTCTTATGACTTAATCTCTCAAACTTTTCTACAGGATAGCAGAAATTGCATCTTTCTTATTAAACTTTGAACCAAATAAAAGTTCTTCAGCTTGTGACTCTGAATTAGTATGTGAAAAATTTAAAAAAACGTAATTTTAGCTTCTTTGTTATGAATGAACACAGTAGTCATATGGCACAACAAAGTGTTAATATCTGTTATAGCCCTTGAGCTACACAAATGTGGGGTTTTGTTTTGATCATGCTTGATATGCTATGTCTTGACTAGATATTATTTCATTCTGTTCCTACAGGTTCATGAGACTTTAATCAAGAAAAAAAAAATCTAATGAACAGTAATTTGAAACACAGCATTTGGAAATGTCAGAATGGTACATTACATCCTTATTATCCAAAAGAACAGATGAGTTTAATATCCTGGCAGCATTTTCCTGTGAAGAAGATATTAAACAAGAACTGAAAATGGCACAAGGTTCTCGCTTCCTTTTCTATGACAAAGATTGTAACAAGATGATGGAACTACACAGAATAAATCCCTTTCTGCTTTAATGGTCTGACTGTGGATTCTGTCTAGATTTCAAAAATCTAAGCCAAGCAGAGAGCTAGCATGCATGCTATTTGTTTCAGTTCCTTTACAATACACTTTCCTGCTCATATGACCCATTTTCCATTAATATTTTCTAGTCTTAAACATGGGAAGATATGTTAACAGAAGGTGCACGGTACACCAAGTTTTGCCACATAATGTGTTGAACTGCAACAATCCACTGCATCAGCACTGCTGAAAATACAGATTTTCCTGCTTCTCTCGAATAACCTAAGAACAGAGATAATGTATTCCAACACACAACACTTTACATATGTCCTGCTTTGGAGAGTCTCTTAAGGTGTGGAATTCTTTGAAGGCAAAGGAATTCGCAGAATATCCAACAGGTTGTTTTAATATAAGAACTGTCTGAATTTCCTACCTTAAATCATTATCTGCATGAAGACTCTTCCTGTTTATTTACAGGTCTCAGGGGAGAAAAAAAATCTTCTGGAACTGGATGTTGTATTTTAACACTAAAATACATCATCAGGGTCCTCATGTTAAACATTATTATGGCAACTGAACAAGTGCTGTGCTTAAAAATGAAAAAAATTAAGTACATAGCACGCCACTGTATTAGTTACTTATATGCAGTCCTCATGAGATATGATAAATCTGGTATTACATAAGAATGTAACAAGTTGGGTTTTAAATATACTAATAATTATTAAAGAAAACATTCTATATTGTTCCAAAGATAAAGAAATTCTTCAAGTATTACTGGCTGAGGTAGACCTAGATAGGTTTGCACAAGGTCGTAATTAGAAATCATGCCAAACCTCTTTTTTCCACATCATCTGGAGAATACATTTGAAAAAAAACTTCTCTGTGGAATATTACATGCAACCTCTTACTGAGAAAAGCCATTCTGCTTTGGTCAAGAGAGACAGAATGGCCATATCTAAAATATGTTTCCAGTATTTCAAGTGAATGTCTAAGTGTATATATTTATACTTGTTAGAGTTTTTTCTATTTTCTTTTTGAAACGACTTTATTTTCCACTGCAGATTGTAAATGTATTTTTCATCCTTTGTTTTGCAGCTATAAAGTAGGATAGCTTCTCAATGCGTTGGCAATGTGCAGTCTATTTCAAAACTTCAAAGGATTTGCAAAACCACAGACAAAAATCCCTAATGGGTGTTCATTTCAGAAGTGCCTATGGAAATTAATGTTTTCTGTGTGCCTAGAAAAAATCTACTAGATACAAGTTTCTATCAAGTTCGTTGTTATTAAGCTTCTAGTCCTTGAAACTGAAATGACTATAAATAGCTCTTTTCTGCTTCCTAACCAGACATATCAGCCATCCAATATTCAGCATACAGAAAATAATAAATAAAACTATTTTTTCAGTTCCTAATTATTACTTACAATCTCAATCTGCAAATTTTTTATAATGTGAATTACTAAGAACTCTGAACATATATACTTTCACTATGAAAAAAATATACATGCTGTTGTACCCAGTTTTTAAAAGATCATGTTTAGGGCATGACCAAATAGAGAATCCAGGGTTTTGAGTGGAGACTGAATGTGTAAGTCACATAAATATGTCCAGGATTTCTCAGAGAGCCAGTCCAATGTATCATCAGATGAAGGAACTAGGTTTTGTTACATGTTTTTTAGTTCTCATGATTATGCAAAATGTTGATGCTGTGTCACACAGTATTTAACATTGGGAACACCTTGAATATATTGTGCAGCCTTATTTGGCTATTCCGTAAAATGGATTTTTTTCACTACGTGGTCACAGTCATTCTTTTTTGAAAAGTTATCAAAATAATCAATGAACCAATCTTATGAACCAATACAAAAGCTTGAAGTTGAATAATATGAATGAATATCCAATGAATATTGTGGTTTGGGGGCATTTCCATGAAGTCTTACTTCAGTGAGGATGGTGAGTATGAGTTTTGCATAAAACGTTGTGCCCGTGAACCCATGAGAACATCTCAAAGTAAAGGGATCATATAATCCTCTGTGAGGTATATTCCATAAATTAACAGCAGAACAGAATTCATTAACAAAAAAGGAAGAGGCTGATGGAAAGATGTCATATTGAAGCAAGATCACAAAAGAGACACATCAAAGAACAACAGACCATGTGAAGCACACACATTCCCACAAATAGGATTTTGTGCCAGGAGCTGCTGGTACATTGTAATCCCAGTAACAAGGACACTCGGACTCTGTGAAATATGGTTTAAAATACCATTTATTGCAGATAACATTTTAAAGAAACAAAGCTTAGCACAGATGATCTTACATCCGTTCAGATACTGGGAAGCCCAAGTTATGCACCACTGAATGAGCCTCCATGCAGGCTCAGTATCCTGTGTAGATCCTGTCCATGTAAAGGTTACCCAGTGTTTCATTCTTTTGAGTTCCTGTAAGGTTTTCCTAAAACAAAATAACTCCATTAATCATTTTCACTGTCAAAACCAAAAAAGGATATGCACATGGGAATTTGTTGCTGCTGCTTTATCTAAAGGCAAGGAGTTTGTGTGACCCAGTGGCAGCTGCCCACAGGCTGCTTCATTGCAATCAGCCAGCCAAGCTTGTCCTGAGGGCAGGGATGTGCAGAGCACAGCACAGACCTGTGTGCACAGCACATTTTGTGTGCACAGCACAGTCAGGCCTGTGCCTGTTTGGGACAACAGCTGTGTGAGACACTAACTTCCCCAGGAGCAATGGTGCCCTGCTCAGGATCCCAGCACATGTATGCATGCACTCCTGCTTTGCATCTGCATATAAAAAGCTGCTTTTGTCCTCCAAACTGAACTGCTACACCGTATTCAAGTCTGCATACATTAAAAACTGTACATGTCCACTGCAAACACTCTTCTGTACAGGTCTCTGTTTATCAAGCTGACATTGTGCCAGAAGTCAGATAGGTTTATAATTACAGGATTTATTGCCACTAAAAGGCTGTGTAAGTACATTTTTGCAAGTGTGATTTTTGTGCCTGCAGCTCAAATTCTTGTTATACTTGCATTTGAATTTGTTTTGTTTTGTCACACAATGTTACTTGGAATTACATGAATAATAATCCATGAGCTAGAAAACAGACTAAAATCAAAGGAACAAAGTCAGTTGCATTATTAAAGAGAGATTAAAATAATTTGACATGAAAGGCATTTTAGAGACAATACAGCCTGACTTACTGATGTGCACAGAAGCTAATACATCATTCAGCACTGCTACCACTTGACAGCTGCTCAGCATCTAATGGGAAATGTGAGGGTGGTTACAGTCCAGTTCATAGTGGACAGGTGCTGGCATCACAAAAATCATCATCACAACTGGCACTAATTGGCACCTTTGTTGACAGTCTTGGCAGAGGCAGAGGGGCCAGTGATTCAATCTGCACAGAGACTTCCTTGCAAACTGCTGGCTTGGGATGCTGGGCTCAGCTCATCTTCACTTAAACCATCCTGAGTTTTGCACATATTTCCCAAGAATGCAGTCAGGTGCTGACACTCTATTTGCCTGAAATTTCTGTGAGCATGCACATTACCATGGCATCTCTGTGGAAGTGATACCTCTGCACAGAGGGTTAGGCACACCTCAGGGACACCAGAGCCTGCCAGCAGAAGAGCCTGTGAGCTTTGGCCTGGAGTGGAAGAAGACAAAAGGGGATCAAACCAAATGCTGTTCTAAAGGAGAAGCTACCCATGATCCAAATAGAGCTCCAGTTTCACCCAAGATTTTCTCAATTTTAGTTTATTTTACATACAACTGTGATTCTGTGAAGTCCTAGTAGCCACTTTTACTCTGTGCTTCAGTGCACTCTTTTGTATGAGGGTCCTATTATTTGTCTAACTCTCAGACATAGTATGAGGCTTTGCTAACTAATCAGTGTCCTAAAGTATTTAAACATTTATGATGGAAGTCAATAGACACATTAAATACCAGGATTCAAATTTATGGGAACTTTTGTTTCTTAATAATTTTATTATTAAGTGAGTTGCAGGCAGTGACTATTGAATATAGTCAATATTTTGCATTTATACATCCTTCACTCTGCTGTAAATACTGTTGCATTAAATGCAATTTCTTTTGTCACCGTAGCCTATCTTGTCCAAATCTGAAATTAAAACTATTTTTCCTTTGGTGTATAGAAACCTGTACTATTTGTAGGTTAATTATCAGTTGATTTTTTTTTTAGCTCTAGAAAAATAGGTCAGTAATGTGACTAGGATTTGAGAATGTTTAAATTGTTATAAAATTAGATGTGAAAACAGGTTGATAAGTTTGATCACAATTAGCAGCAGTAACTGAAGTACAGAGATGTTATTAGAGCTCATTACTACCTTTTTCCAAAGTGAAGAAAGAAAGGAAGGCAGGCAGGAGGAAAGGAAGGACAATAAACAAAGGAAGTAAATAAAAAGTAGGAAGGCTGGATAAAAAGAAACAGAACAGTTCTAATATCATGTGTATGGAAAAAAAGTGTTGAATGTATTGCACATGGGTTTGTCAGGATATAGATAAAAGTGAGGAAAAAAAATAGAAAAGAGATAGATGAAATCAGGAAAAATAAATCTTAAAGCACTGGAAAAATGATGTAAAAAGTCCAAGGTTTGTCTGTATCAGTGTATCTGAGGAAGAATGCACTTTCATTAGAAACAATAAGGTTATAAGATAATGTCAGCACTCAAAACACCAAGGTTATAAGATAGTAGGAGGCTGAAAACACCACCAAGCAAGATTCTGCAATTCTCCCCATTGATTTTTCACTTCTGTATTTCATCTGATCCCAAGGAAATATCTTCTCATTTACATGCATCTACATAAATTCTGGATCAAGCCACCAGCTTTTTCTTCCTCTAGTGTTAACAATGAGCAGTAGCTGCTATTCTGTGCTCCTACAGACACTCTGGAAACAGAATATGTCATCGCTAGCCTAATGAGGGGAAAGAGGGAGAGAAATTGCTAAATGTTTTCTCTCTAGCCCAATTAAAGGAGAGAGAGCAAGATGTAGAGAGGGGGAAGGCATGCTGGAGGGAGAGCTGTGTACGTGACAGATTTCGTCCTGCCTTTAGCTACAATTCTCGTTAGGTAGAATTGAAAAAGACAAGAGGATATGGGAATAAAAAGGATAAATCCTTTGACTGAAATCAGACTGTGGCAGTATGGTCCATCAGTCTGAGCTGCACATTATCTTCCAAAAATAACATGCTTGTGAAGGAAAGAATATGATAACAAGTACACTACTGTCATTACTGGTCTTAAGACAAATTATCCATACAAATAGGAAGGAACAAATTTTGTCTGCCTGCTGAAAGCCTCCTTGGCTATTCACAGTCCTCTTTCAGGACTGCTGTAGAAGGAGAGAACTACTTGTGTACGAAGGACATGTCCAGTTCAGAGATTGCTGAGCTCAGTGAAAGGTGCCAGCTCACTCTTTATAAACTGAATTGATCCCATGATGTTGCGTGCCAGAAACATCAGGCCTGGTAGAAATGGTGCCTACATCCCTAAGACCATGCTAGGTCCGAAACTTGTCCTATCCCATGGGTGGTAGCTCACTTGGCCCAGACTTTTGCAGGTGCCATGACAAAAAAATTCCCATTATAAATAATGGCAAGCCAGTGCTCAGGGCCTCATGTCTGGCCAATATATGTTTTTCATTACTCAGAAGTCTTTAAGGGTGAGTGTGCAGTTTTGGAATCCAGGTGAGCTGGGATCTGAGGCTCCTAGCTAAAAACCATGGTGTGAAGATTTGCGTGGGTATCACTGAAGCCAAGGAGAATATTCTTTTTCCAAACACAGAAAAGAATGTTGCATCCAGTCCTATGGCATGACACAGCACACATATTCTCGTAAGACAAAAGAATACCTGCTGCTGTGAACCACAGCAGAGATGTCAATGGACTTGCTAGAAACGTTCCTCGGCACCCACAGCTCTGCTGTTGACTCCACATGCAGCTATGGCACCGTTCTGCCATGCTGTGACCACACATTAAAAACAAACACCTCCAGCCCATGGCCCCAGACACTGCTGACTGACTGATGGGACCCAGGGCCCACAGGGAGGTCCACAGTGTTGGCAACAGGACAAGCACACAAGGGGGCAGGTGAGGGGTGAGGGTCAGGGGAATATTCTTTGTGCCCAGACTAATATTTCACAGGACTCATGACTAAATTAAGATGCAAAATTTCTCCATGGGTTAAAGAGACCTGTGTCCAAAGGTAACTGGGAAGGTGGGAGTTTGTTATCACATCAGCCACCAGGTCCTGATGCAATTCCAGAGTTATATCCCACACTGTTCTCATTACCTGCACAATGGCCTGAGCCATTCAGTGGACAGAAGAAATTACCTTGTATCCCTGTTTATATTTAGTACTCAGATATGAGCTGAAGGATAAAAAGCAGGATTGATGTGCCTGGTACAATCCAGTCCCCAAATGTTGAATTCCCGTTATTTATTTTAAATCTCTACACATTTTCTTGCATTCTGACTAAAATGTAGCAGCTTTGTGAGCTGAACTATAGCTGCCCTTTTACCATTTCAAGTGCCAGAATCTTCAGCTAAGGAAAATGATTTTGTAAAGACTTACTATGCTCTGCTAGTCTTACTGAGTGAAGTTCCTGCCAATACCAAAAAGGAAACTGAGAAAATTCTTGAGAACCCCTTGCATCATGAGTTGCTTGCTGTAATTATTTTTTAATCTTTGACACCTGATTCCCCATCCTGGGAGACCTTCTGGCTTGTTCCATCATCCAGGCATGACTGGATTAGATTTGTTTTTTCCTTGCAATGAGACCTAGTTTGTTTATTCACCACTCAGCACAGAAAATAGAAAGGGAATGTTGGGTCTGGTTTCTGGTTGTCCAAAAGGAGTCACAGGGATGATTTCCCAAGCCCTCCAGTAACATAGGGAAGGAATGGAACTCTCCTGTCAGCCAAACAGATGCTGGGAAAAGTTGCCTGTGCTGCTCTGCCAAGAAGAGCAGCCCAGACTCATACGAGTGAGCCCAACACAGCCATGTCTGTACAATGGCAAACAAACAGGAGATAAGGGAAGATTGCAATTAAGGCAATCTCCTTACAATATTTTTTATAATGTTTCATATTTCTTACTGAGTATCTATATATTGTAAGTATTCTAGTTAACATAAACAATGTCCTAAGATATGCTTTCAAAATTTGAAGGTTTGGGTCTTTAAGAGGGCTTTTCATTTTAGATTCTTTCATGCTCTTTTGTGCTTTGTGTCTTAAGTTCTAAACTGCCCAGTAAAAAAAAATCAACTCACATTTATAACACTCAATTTCTCTTTGTTTTTTAATTAAAAATTCTGACCCACTAAATTCCAACACCAGTTTGTACAGGGTACCAGCAAAATTAGTATACACATGACTCAGTATTTTAGTTCCTCTTTCCTGAACTCCAAATATCACAAGATCTGAAATAAGGATATTATTCCTGATGCTTGAGCACTAAAGATACTAAATTCAGTCTGATTTAGTGACAAAGCCTGCCATTTTTGGAGATAAAATGGCTGTATAATGAAATGGTATTGTATTTGTTTACAAATGCCATCTTCTAAAATATCATACTTGAAAAGAAATTAAGTATTTACAGTTTCTCTTGGGAGTTTAGCACAACAGTATAATTTAATGCACTAATGTCAGTCCAGTTACCTCCAGCTCTTGAAAACCCATGATATAACTGGATCCCTCTAATGTTTACCAAGGGCAGGTCTTGGTGCCCCAGCCTGGAAATAAGTGCCCCGCGTTACCCAGCAATGGTGCCAGGAGGAAGGAGGCGAGTGCACTAAGCATTACTATGATGCAGATACTACTCAGATACTTTTGGGTTACTTTCCCCTTGTCTTCGTACCTCAGCTGCTGCCAAGTCTGCCTCACATTAAGGAGACTAAAGTTATTAGCTTCAATACACATTTTTATATATAAAAATACAGTATTAAATAGGAGAGTTGTCCTAACAGCTACCAGTAAAGTGATCCTCCTGATCAGCAATACCAACACAAAAGACCAACCTAGTCTGAATTACCAGTCAGCATTTCAGCAACATTCCAATTATTTTCATCATTTAGAATGACCGAAGCAGTATTTTGAAATTACTTCTAAAACTGTAGTAGTTATTAATCAAGGAGCTCTAGCAAGTCAGATACATGATCAGCAGAAGGGTGGAGACAGATACTATATCATTTTGATCTTACCAGAATAATTTGCTTTAAAGCACAAAACTTCCTGCAACTGAATCTCTTCATTATTTGAATGTCCAGAATAACAAGTAGACAAACTTATGGCGGTTTAGAAGGCTTTTAATGCATCACAAGAAGAAAAATTAAATTAAATTTCATCTACCGCCCCCAAAACTGTCTGAATTTTTTCATTCATATGCACCAATTTTTCATTTTCTCAGCCATTAGGATGCACAACAGGACCTGCAGAAGCTCTAACAGTAGCAGACCAGAACTGAAATGAGTCATTAACAGCAGATGTTTAGGGCTGATGTTTTCTTATGGGAAATAATTTAATGTTTTCTTTAATTTATGACAACATGACTACAATTTTTGTTTGTAACATTTGTTCACGTTTGGCTCAGTTAAAAACAATAATGTTCAAATTTTCTTGATAATGTTATATAAATACTTTTGCCTTAATAAAAACATATTTTTTCTTTTCAGCAATTTTTGAACTCTTGCATTCACGTGCTCTAACAGACATCCTCTTTCCTAGTGTAGCTTAGTTATGTCCTGAGCATTGTCACTTGAGTATTATTGAAAGAAAGACCTAATTTTACTTCATCTTATTTCTTATGCCAAGTCAAAAAAATGTCTAATGGTGTAATCAGTGGTTTCAGTTGTTTCTCTAATCCTTTAAAATTCCATGGGTCATCAAAACTTTGTAACAATGCTCAGTAAAATGTTGCCAAATTTACTTTTATTATCTTAAGAAAAGGAAGGTCTATAAGACAATTTTTTGAGTAATGCTCATATTTTTTGTGATCCTAAACATTAAACAGAATAATTTCTTTCTATGTATTAAAAATGGGACCTTTCAAGCACAGGGTTTACATAATCCTATTTCTGATTAAAGCATCTCACTCAGAGAAGCTAAAATTTCCAAAAACTGCAGCCCATAAACTGTTATCTGAGGCATATTTTATTTCTCTGAAACACACTTCACACAAACCCTCTCCATGTAATTATCTTCACAAAGAGCTGTTGGATTCTGTTTAACTTAAAAAATCAGAAAAATCTTTAAAGCTTTTCTCTGCATTAAAGCCACTTCAATGCTAACAGTAACACACTGTACAAAACTCTTAAAATACCTCCTCAAAGATCCATAATTCAGTTAGGTTCTGAAGAACAAGGAAGACTGCTGCACATAGAATTTGACTATTACAGTACTAGCCTAAAAAGCCTGTCTCATCTTTGGTATCAGCCAAATAATTCTATTTGATTCTGGCCACTATTTGCAGATGGGAATAAGAATGAAGGCTTCAGGTCTGGGCAAATGCTGAACTCTCTGTGATGCTGAAGCATCACCGTAGCACTGGTGCTGAGAGGGAATCAAACAGAATTTCCCTGTGATTATCAGAAAGCCACTTTACCCAACAACCATAAAGCATTCCTTTAGTGAGGTGGTGACACTCGGTCTTGGCAGAAGCAAGTGGACTAAGGGAAAGATCCTTCTGTGTCTGCCATCATTTAGATACTGTCCTTGTGCTTCTGCTCCCAGCCACTGACAGAGCTTCACCTTTGGACTGAACTCAGTTTGGTCTGTCCTATGGCTCACTCGCACCCTCTACTCAGCTAATTTGAGCCAGCAAATCTTCTGTTTTTCTTCCTTCTGCACTGGTTTTTGAAGATAGTCTTGATCTATTTTTGTAGACAGAAAACCTTGAAATATTCTTGCCAGATGGTTACCTAGCATTCTTATTAGTTACTGGTTGAGTGTACTTCAGTTATCATGATAGGAGGTGTACAGGTGTCAGAGACTTTAAAAAATCTTTAAAATATTTCAAACAGAAAAATCACATCTCATTTACAGCCTCTTCTGTCAAAGCATAGCTTTTGAGAAAATTCTGTCTGAATAACATGTTCATGCTTCAGGAATTTTCACTAAAATATACAGCACAGCTTTCTCATTGAAACAGAAAGATTTTTTGGTGACATTCTCGGATTTCCCAATGATTTTACGTAAGCCTTGACTCTTCCGGGTATGCAACAGCATGCAACCAAATGAGAAGTAAAGTGTGTGCCTAAACATGATGTTTAAATAACAAAACAGAAATCAATTCAGGTGATGTTAGTAACACAGCAAACAGATGAGGAGGGGATATGTAAGGCTGTGAAAACCAATCTAACCCTGTGTCTGAACAAATAATGTAACACATAGGAGAGAATGAAGTTATTTATTGACTGCAGCTCCTGTATGATACCAAGTTATAATTCTCCTCTTGTGCCATGACACGTACATGTTATGGTATTTGCTCAACAGAAAACAAGTTGGATTAAGGAACAAAGTGTCTTGCTAATAAGCACATATGAGGAGCTTGGGTTTAAAACTATAAAAAGTGAGGATGGGGCAAATTTTAATTAAAGCTCGTCTAAATTTGTGCAAAACATTTGACACTGCTTCTCGGTGTCAAATATCTTTGTCTCTAACTGGAGAGACATGGAATTAACAGATGGACAAAGAATTTGCTGGATGGTTGCACTCAAGGTGTTGTAGTCAATGACTCAGTGCCCAGGTGGAGAGCAGTGATGGCTGGCATCCCTCAGAGTTTGGTACTGATTCTATTTGACACCTTTGTCAGTGGCATGGACAGTGGGATCAGGTGCACCCTCAGCAGCTTGCTGAGCACCTTGAGCTGTATGATGTGGCTGACAGGCTGGAGGAAAGGGGAAACATCCAGAGATACCTGGACAGGCTTGAGAGATGGGGCTGAGAACCTCATGAAATTCAGCAAGGCCAGATGCAAGGTGCTGCATGGGAGTGGGGCAATGACAAGCACAAGTACAGGCTGGCTGGAGAATGGGTTAAGAACATGCTTGAGGAAAAGAACCTTGGAGTGTTGGTGGAGGAGAAGCGACACATGAGCCAGCAATGTGCATTCACAGCCCAGAAAGCCAAAAGCATCCTGGGCTTCACCCAAAAAGGGGCAGCCAGAAGGTCAAGGGAGTGATTCTGCCCCTCTATTCTGCCCTCATGAGACCCCACCTGGAGTGCTGTGTCCAGCTCTGGGGTCCTCAGCACAAGAAAGACATGGACCTGTTGGAACAAGTTCAGAGGAGGCCACAAAGATGATCAAAGAGCTGGAATACCTCTCCAGTGAAGACAGGCTGAGTTGGGGCTGTTCAGCTTGGAGAAAAGAAGGATCAAGGAGACATACAGCAGGGTTCCAGTATTTTAAAGAGGCCTACAAGAAAGATGGAAAGGGACTTTTTTACAAGGGCATTAGTGACAGAACAAGGAGGGATGGCTTCAAACTGAAAGAAGGTAGGTTTAGACTAGATACATGTAGGAGGGCAACTCACCCCACCCCCCTCACCCCCTGGAAAGCTTCTCTGTTGCTCCTTAGCCAATGAAATAACTCAGGACAGCTCACTCTCACATGAGCCTCACATGAGCCTTGGTGAAGTAACTCAATCAAGACACTTTGTCTTTTAGTGAGCTATTTCAGCACCATGGAATTGATGTTTTCAGCTGACAGCAACCATCTTGCTGTGGAAGCAGATGTGGAAAGATAAGCTGGAATTTCTGATTGACAGACACTTCACTCTACAAACTTTAAAAGCTACACCAAAATTTCAGAAAGCAGGAATCATTTGCATGTTCCCTGTATATGCGTGGAGGTCTCTTGGGACACCATTTTTGGGATTACTCCCACAAGGACTGAGTTAAAGGATTCTGTGTATGCTGTCATCATTTTGGTGGTAAGTTACGTTGACTCTACGCTCTTTTGCTCCAAGCTACAATATAGGTACCTTGCTAATGCACTGTTTTATGTAATCTGCTACTGTTCTTGTGTTTTATACTGTGGAGTAAGTCACTCTTCTCTGATATCTCCTGTCTATTCAATAAATAACTCATTTTATACTAGTCCTGATCGGCCATGCTTAGAACATGCGAGCTGGAATAATTTAGGTGTGGGCAACCTAGATTCAAGCTGCTGCCAAAAATCTTAGCTTTAGGCAGGGCTTGTTTGAAGCTCCAGCTCAATCCATAATAATACAGAGAAGAACTTTTTTACTGTGAGTGTGGTGAGGCACTGGAACAGGTTTTTAGGAAAGTTGTGAATGGCTCATCTCTTGAAGTGTTCAAGGCCAGGTTGGATGGGGCTCTGAGCAACCTGGTCTTGCCAAAGGTGCCCTTGTCCATGGCATCGGGTTGGAATTTGATTATTTTTAAGGTCTCTCCCAACCCAAACCATTCTATGATATGTTCTATGATTTGGTTAGTGTACAGCCATGTCACAGCAGGTAAAAGGTACTTTCTTGCTATAGCTTTCTTCACGACTGTCAAACTCAGTTTTCTTGAGTATTCATGAGCTATTTGACATAAGCACAAACTGAGAGGAAAACAGGCAAAGTGAAAGTGCAGCTTTTAAGAGGTATGATAGATTTACAGAGTGCAACACACTTGACCTTGAAATATTGCCATAGTTTCTTACACTCATTACACAACTGGTTTTGCCCTTCCTATGTATTTGGGGGATTTAGTTTCTTAGACAGATATTTTGTGTCTAAATGTAAGGATGCACTTTAAAATTTTTACGTGAAGCTTTACATTTTAAAAGTGTCTGGTATTGCTATGCTTCTACTTTTTCTCAATATGAAAACACTGAAACTAATTTTAAATTATATTGTATTTAGAATGAGAATTAACTTCACTGTGTCTTGTCTCAGTAGGTTGCCTAATACCTCCTAGAAAATAAACTGGAAATTACTACTGATACAGCTGAAGAAAATGAAAGAAAAAAACATTTAAAACATTCACCCCTCAATAAGATTCAGGAACTAATGTATTGGAGTACTCACAATCGTAACATATTCTTATGCTATACTGAGGACTCTGAAAAGCAGTCTTAAATAAGCAGTTATAAACACTTAATTGGTTCAGGGAATTCTAACAACGGGATACTGCATGAATGATAAACAGCCAAGCCAAAAGCGTATGATTTACTTTATCCCCAAAGCCAACATAGAGTCTTTCAGCATCAGAAACTCTACAAAATTGGAATATATTGGTACACACTTTTGAAATATCATCCTTTCATCTGATCAAAGTAAACAAACATCTAGCACATTTCAGCAATGAATTGAAGAGTTTCCTTTTACTCCTGGGATGCAAAATGAGAGCGAAAATAAGCACTGCATTCATACTTTGTAGTTCAGAAGCAAGCAATTGTCTGCTTATTTTCTCTGAAAAGCATACCAGAGCTTGCCTGTGGAATGAAATCCAGAATGCAGCTATTGTTAACATATTTCAGAAAGCATAACAATTCCACATGCTTTCCTGATTTTTTTCTGCTGGAATAGCCAGTGAAATATAATGTCACTGTTCTTTGGGGCAAGGGATAAATCTTGAATAGAATACCAGACTTATTATTATAACACCAGCAGACAAAATGTGACAGTGTTTGAAATGAATTGTGTGAATAAATAAATAATTTTGTGATTTTTATGCACTGGTGACAGAGTGAAAATTTTGGAGACCAAGGCTGACAAACCAACTAGTATAAACAAACAATACAAAAGTTTTCTTCTAAACCTGGAAATGTCCAACACTTCTTGAGTGAAACCATGGACTATATTCTATTTCCATAACATAATTGAGCTTTCTGCTAATACTGCAAGTCAGTGTGCTGCCTCTCTACTACCAACCATCAACCAGAGCTGAGGCTTCAGGAGGTAACAGTGCTGCCCACACAGGTCTCTTGGAGCTCACAGGATCACTACCACCTATAACACCTTATACCTGAACTGTATTACAGCACACCATTCTCTATTTCTATGTAGGAAAATATAATTTGGGAGAGAAAAAATGGAGCTGGATGGCTAGGGGATTCCATGCCCACTCGTGAGAAGTGCTAACCTCCTTCCACCTTCAGTGAAATGCAGAGGGGTTTCCCTGTTGGTACATTGTATGACATCAGTAATCTGAAATAGCATGTCTTTGATAATTCTGCTTCTCACATTAGGAAGACATGCATTATTTTTCTCTTTACTGCTGTTGAGATAAATACAATAAGAAATGTTTATGATTCTGCTTTTCATTGCTTTACATTTTTTCTCCTTTGAATGTATATTCTTAAAAAAAGAAAAAGAAAAAGAAAGACTTTACTTTCTTTTTTTTTTTTTTTAACTGGAAATTACTATCTACATTCTTTTTTCTGTAAAGAGTTAGATTTATTGACCATTTGAGATACATCCTCAGCCACAGGTAGCAGGTCAATGCTGTCACAGAAATGTCAAGATGATCTGAGAATCATGCAGCACTCCACATAGCTAATGCAGAGAGGCCCAGTGTCATTTCCACATCCAGCATGCTTCTCTAAATCTGTTGGTCTGATTTTATATTGGATGTAAACTATTTCACATTGTGTGCTTGGCAGATTTTAAACATGATATATGACATTAATAAAGCATGAGGGAAATATGCTAACACCAAAAGTTTTGCACAACATACCTGTGCTGGGCACCCATTCTTCTCTCTTAAGGACTAATTTTAGCAATGTCCATCATCTTCTCTTGACTTGTTTTTCCCCCCACCATTCATAGGAGATTTTAATGTGCTGAGTGGGCCTGAGCCTTAGGCTATCAGGTAGTCCAGTTCAATGATGAATCAGGAAGGAATGAGCAGACTTTTTAACAGAGTGAGGTACTAAAATATTTCCTGCTTCCTGAATATATTTCACAAACCTTCTTCCAAAAATAGGAACTTGCAGGCTACTTTTACAATGCTGGTAGCATGAATGATTTTTTGTCAGATCTTACAGTTTTGTTCTCATTAAAATAAAATCAGTTTAAAATCTCATGTCTTCACCCCCATTTAAGCCCATGAAGGACAGAGTGCTGCTTGTTTCAGTTGAAGGGCTTTTGGTAATTGCCAGCAAAAATAAAAAAATCTCCAATGACAGAACACTCTTTCTGAAGGCTGTTTGGAAAAAAATCACATTTTCAAGGGCACATGTACAAATACAATGCAGTATCATTGAGTGTGATTGTTAAACTACAGTAAAAACATGTGTTGTGTGCAGCCTGTCCCTGGTTCTGTCACCTGCACAGCTATGGGGCTGCAGCATCTGACCAGCAGTGACACTACTGTGCCACCCCAGTGCCCACCAGCCAGCTGATTACCCCCCAGAGCCCCCTTCACTCTTACTCTGCCCTCAGAGATGCTGTGTGCCACCACTCTATGCCTGTTAGCAGACACTGTATCTGCCCCTCACAAGCTCACTCTGCAGATCCAGAGCAGATCATCCTTTGCAAGGACCTCCACTCAGCCACTGGGCCAGACTGAGGAGGAGATAAAAGAAAAGAAAAGAAAGAGGAAACTCCACTTCCTTTCTCTTTAACTCATTTCATGTGCAACATGGGCTGAAATGCCATGTAGCTCCTCATAGCTGTCAATCAAATGGCTTGCAACTGCGTGAGCCCCCATGAAGATGAGGCATGAGATGTGTGATGAGCCAAAGCCTCCAAAATGCAACCCTAACCCCAGAATTCTGGATCAGCAGTGGTCATCCATGAATTTTTTAATAAATGATTCTGCTCCCATTTCAGATGCCTATGACTTGCACTTGGCTCATTGTCTGGCTATATTTGAAAAAGCTCTGGGTGAAAAAAGCTTTTTGACAGTACAATCTAATATCAATTGAATCTGTTGTGCAACTACATTTTTCAAAGGTATTCTTTCTCAAAGGTTATTTTTTAAATGCTTTTTCCTCTGCTTGGTCCTCCCTACTTTAAAAGGCCACACAGGAAGATTTGTTGGCAATTTACTGTATAGATAGTAGGGAAGTGGGAAAAACAGATTTCACTTGCCACCTGGATGGACAATCGTTCATAAATCCTGTTTGAAGGTGTGTGATACTTGATCCCACACCAAAGCAGAGTCTCATTTCAGTCTGTTTCTGCCATCAATTCTGCCATTGTTGCAAGCCCTGCTTTTGTACTGTCCCTCAAAGACAAAATGCTACTTTCTGCATCATGTTCCAGCGATGAGAAAAAGTGGCAGAAATGTGATGTGGGGGTTGACAGGCAGTTGGGATTAGTGTCTTGCTTAGTGAAATGGTTTTGAGGCAAAAACCTGGCATAATCAGGGGAGCAGAAATCAACCTTTCTGTCAAAATGTTAGGTCCTATTTTTCAGCTTCCTACATTTTCTTTTTAGATACCCACTGTAAACACTTTCAGCAGTAAAGGTACTCCAGACTTGTATTTTTTAAGACACAGCCTTGGTGAATGAAGCCTTACAGCCTGTAAGCATTCCAGCCATATCTGATGTTATGCACATAACTCTTTTCAGAACTATGTGTCCTGTCAGGGCATATAAATTCAACAGACTTGGTAAACAAGGAGCCCAAAGGGAGCTGCTACTGGCTGCATTATAAATATTCAAGATGCAGTCAGCCATAATTAGTTTATTCCCTTATGTTGACTTGCATTCCCTTCCTTTCAGTCTGTATATTTTGTAAAAGTTCCACCTTTAGAACAAAAGCTTGCTTGGACAATTTTATCCTCCAAGCACACAAGAAAATCTTCTGCCTGTGCAATAGGACTCACAATTATATCCCATATCTATAGGAGGGGATAAAAAGTCTGTCCTCCTTTTCTATGGGAACACAGGAATTTTATTATTCTCCATGTTTCTTCCAAAAGGAAACATAACGATTAATATGCTTTGTTCCTCCAAACCTTGTCACCTTCTATATTTTCCTTGGTTGTTGAATTTTTAAATATGAAAGTGTAACTTACAGTCCCATCCCTATTAAAGGTAAAAGTGACTTTGCTTCTGCGTGACCCAGAAATTCTGCAGAACGCCTCTGTTAAAATCAGAAGCATTGAACAAATTGGAAAATATGAAGCACTGGGGTTTGTCTATCACACAAACTATCTTATTTTATATTTGCAAAGTGAAGCACAAACACATTAAAATTAATCTGCTGTACAAAGCCAGAACAATCGACAGAAATTCTATTTTGTTGAAGGGACAAGAGATAAATTAATAAAACAAAAAATTACATCTTTAAATAGACATTTCTAGTGTTTAGCACTTGAAGAAAAGGATGCTGGACTGTTTCTGGGCTTAAAGAGATTAAGTTCAGATAAAGCACTCCCTGTCCCTTTCTAAATACTGGTACTGCATCTCAGCAAACCCATGCACGGTACCTCCTCTTCCTTATTAGAATGCTAGCTCAGAAGCTGACAAATGGGAATATGGCAAGCTAAGTCAAGGATTATGAGTCTATCTGGTTATATTAGACATCCACTGCTATCTATGTTGTTTTCCTGTTTGAGAGCCTTTTCTAATGTAGAATTAAGGTTTTCAAAATCACACATTGAAATTATCAGGTCTGGCATAGGGTCTGGCCCCCGGAAAAGAATACAGGCTAAGCTCCTTTTGGGGTGCACATAGTATTACAACAATTCATTAGCAGGAACAGCTGGATTTTGTAAGTACTTATTCCACTTTTAAAACCCATTTCAAAATGGAGTTATGTTGCTAACCATACAACTATAGAAATATAATTTGAAATATTTTATAGTCTAATCACAAAGAGAAGTGCTCTTAAATACATGGAGTCACACATAACGTTCTTCAAAGTTCAAGAAAGTTCTGATAAAATGTTTGGTATGGATTCTTCTCCATTCACAGTAAAAAAGTGTAACCATCTTTGCAGCTAGAAACATTCAGAGAGTAAGCACTGAGAATAGCTTAGATACAATCAAAACAGTTGTCAATGGCATGTGATACTTAGTCAAGCTGTCAGGACCCTGAGACTGCCTCCACCGCTTTCTGTCCCTCTGCAGATCCCCAGCACCTTCACTCCCCCTGTCTGCAGCCCAGGACATTTCAGCCCCCCCTGGAGCTGTCGGTCCCTGCTCCAGGGATGCTGCAGCAGGGCCAGCCCCTGGCCCTGCCTTCTGGACAGCCCTCAGTCCTCCTCTCCATCCAGATTTCCAAATTTGTCTCCAGGTTTTCCTGGCTGGACTCTAAGCATGACTCATTTTCTCACCTTATCTAGGACAATGGATGGACCTTTTCCCACTGTCACACCAGCCTTACTAGATTTTGTTCTGGCCAGAAATTTCATGTTCTCTGCTTGTGCCATGGTTGCCCTCCCTCAACTCTTGGCTCATCCTCCCTTTAGAAGCACCTCTGCTATTGCTAACCTCGTAGAGTGGGACTATGAGGTAGGTTGTTTTAATCAGAGAAAAAAATACTAAATGAGAGTAAAATGAGAATGACTAGATTGTGTAACCAATGAGAAGCAAATGCTCAGTTAATATTTCCTCCTTTCCTCAAGACACCTTTGTGTACACAGATATTTTGATAAGCCTTACTCTGACTTTTGTTGCAAGTGGATAAAGACCCTTCACTGTCACCACCCTGCTCTCGTGTCTTACAAGACACCTCTCCACCTCATGTCTAATGACTGCTTGCTCCTTCACAGCTCTCATACCACTGCTGTATCAGGACTGTCACCATGTAGAAGCATTTGGTTCAACATCTCATGTTTCTGCTGTTAGTGGAAAGTGCTGTGTTTGTCTGTCCTCTTTGAACTTCACAGTGCTTTACCATAACATATTTGACTTGTTATTATTGCTATTAAACTTGTCATCTCACCCTTCATATTATAGCTGCATCTGGTTCTGCAACCTAAACCTTTGAAGTCTCAGATTAACTTATTTATAAGTCATTGGCACTTGAGACAAATAACTGGTGCAGTCTGACTGTAAATTTGGTCTATATACTTTCCATTTAATTTTGATCTGAGAACATATCCCAGAGACTGCATTTCTCTAACGAACTATGGAATTAAGCAAATGATAGATAAATACAGAAGGCAGTGATGATTCATGCTGTCACAGAACTAAGGAATGCATTCTGGAATTCACAGCTACATTCATGATGGAACATGATTACTGCAATGGAAGACTTCAGCCTCAGATATTAGGAGTCTAGTAAAATTCCACTTACTTTTAGATACAATCCACTTACTACTAGATAAACATTATACTCAGAGAATTAGACATCAAAACGTGGAAGCTCCAAAAATGTATGAAACCATCTTAATTAAAAGTAGGAATACTAAGGAGCTGTGCTCCTTACCTCTCATTTTTCACTGGAGTTTTCATGCAAGCTGCACTACCAGTGGAGGACTCATTTCCTTCACTTCAGGATGCATTCTTAGTCAAGTCCTTAAATGCTCATATCTTCATATTCTAGAAGAGAACACATAAGTTTGTTTTTAAAAACCCACCAAACAAACAAATAAACGCCCAAAACCCAACAAAACTGACACAAAACCCACAAGTAAAATTATTCTTCTTTTGAATCTGCAAGGAGTTTCAGGATATGCAAGGAGGCAGATGGCTGGACTCAATGATCTTAAAGGTCTTTTACAACCCAAATAATTCCAAATATAGTGATGCCAAATATTATCACTCCCAACTTTTCTTTCAGAGGATCACTGAACTATGTCAGAAGGTAAAGAGGATGTAAGCTTAACCTGACCAAAGTTATCAGCCTATTTGCCATAAAAAACCTAGTTTTATCTAATGTCATAGCTCCCACAATGCATTACCCGCTCTTATAACGCCTACAACCTAGCTTCCAATACTGAAATGATGCCAAGATGATTTTTTGCCATTTATATACATTTTATATACCTTTTATGTATCTTCAGTACTCTCAACATGCATACTTGTAATTCCTTAAGTAGTCTGATAACTTAGCACAGTCCTAGGATTCTGTTAGGCCAAGAGATCAAACATCCTGGAGGCCCTGGAGCTGGAGGCCAGAAAGCCCTGCACTATCTTGGGAAACCAAGGTCCTCTCTAGAACACATCCTGTAAACTGGAGATTTTACCCATCCAGGGGAGAATTCCTCGGGATGGGAGGATATCATGCTATTCATTCAAGCCTCTCATCTTTGTTAGATACGGTAATTTGTAAGACCTATAATTTGTATATGTGTGTGTGTATTTCGGCACATTCTACATTGGCTAACTGGTGAACCACAAGGATCCTTATTAAATACTGAGGTAAAGACCCTTTATCCCTTAACCATGTCTGGCTCTTAATTTTTAAAACCAAGGGAAATGCATCAGAAACTTGGTGAGATGAATTCCATGACAGGAATGTGGCTATCAACAGCTACAGACTGTTCAGAAGACACAGGGGGGGGAAAGAAGGGAGAAGATGTTGCCCTCTGTATCAAGAAGTGGATATGCTGTCCCTGAGGAATAGCTCTGAGCAGCCTGAAAACTTGTGGGTAAGAATTTGAGACAAGAGTAACAAAGGGAACCTTGTAGTTTGATCTCTGCCAAGGGGACCCTTCTGACAAAGCCTTCTTGCTGCAGCTGCAGGAGGCATCATGCTCACAGGCTCTTGTCCTCCTGGGGGGCTTTAACCACCTCGACATCTACTGGGATGTCAATGAGCACATAAACTGCAGGCAATCCAGGAGACTCCTGAGAAGCATGGAGGATAACTTCCTAAGTCAGGTAATAGACAGCCTTACCAGAGGGGCTCCAATACAGGACTGATGGTCACAAATACAAGTGAGTGAACTGGGGCTCACTGGAGGCAGCCTGGGTCACAGTGATCATGCAGAGGTGGAGTTCACAGTCCTGAGGGATATGGACCATGTATCCCT
This sequence comes from Cisticola juncidis, assembly GCA_013400215.1. Lineage (NCBI taxonomy): Eukaryota > Metazoa > Chordata > Aves > Passeriformes > Cisticolidae > Cisticola > Cisticola juncidis. The sequence continues at coordinate 1,161,337 of VXBR01010763.1, forward strand.
CATGTGAAGGGCAAAGTCATGACCCTGAATTTCAGGAAAGCAAACTTCCAGATGTTCAAGGAGCTAGTGAATACACACTGAGAAACTGTCCTCAGGATAAGGGAGCAGAACAGAGCTGGCAGATCTTCAGTAATGCTTTCCATAGAGTGCAAAAGCTCTGGATCTTCAGCTATTAGAAAAGAAAGGCAAGAGACTGGCATGGCTGATTTGAGACTTGCTGGTCAAATCAAATAGCAAGAAGGAAATACACAGACAGCGAAAGCACGGACAATTATTCTGGAAATAGTATAGGAATGTTGCCTTATTATGTAGGGATGAGGTCAGGAAGGCCAAGATGTGGATGGAGCTGAACTTGGCAAGCGATGCAGAGTAACAAGAAGAGCTTCTATTGGTCTGTCAGAGGGAAAAAGGTCAAAGTGTATAGCCCATCAGATCAGCAAGACTGACAAACTGCAAACAAGGCGGCTGCAGTAAGATTTTTTTGCCTAAAGAGCAACCTCTTTCCACACCTCTCAAGAAGATAGACAGCAGGATGGGAACTGAGGGAGTAAAATGCTTCCCACTGTAAGACTAGATCAGTTCATGACTAGCTGAAGAACCTGAATGTACATAAGTGTTGACTAGTTGACCTCCAAAGGACCCTTCCAACCCAAACTATTCTATGACTCTATGATTATACTTTCTTTTTCTTTGGGTACTACTTATTAATCACAACTTGCTTGTTGCATGGTAATATAGTGAATGGAGTTAAACAAAAAACATCTGTGCCTGAACATGAATGAAGCAGTTCTGAATGCTGTCTGCCTCTGTCTATGATGGGAATGCAGAAACATGGGGGAAAGCATTCAATCCTTAAAATCAGACTAAAGCTTGTCAAAAGGGAAAAGCCCCAAAACAACAGTGGAGCATCTAGTCTTCAGTCAGGTGTCCTTCAAATATGCTCGAGTGCACATTAATGTAGCCACAAGCCTCTATACTAGAATTGTCCTTCAAAACAGGGTTTTTCTGATACTGGCAGAAAAAAAAACAAAAACAAAAAACCACTCAGCAAACTAAATATAAGAGTTCAGGTAATATAAATCAAAAAACACCACTTTGTTTTCATCCCTTACACCTATTATACATAAGAAATCTGGCAGAGAGTTCTGTCAAATTGAACTATTGAACTCAAAGTGGCAAAAGGCCTTCCCTAGGCAAGACATTTAAATCATTTTCAAAGTTAATTTCCTGCTCCCAGACTGAGAACAAATCTAATCGGGTTTGCTTCATTCTTCTGATGATCAGGAAAGTGTTGCCTGCATACTCAACAAGTGTCCTAGAAGGCAGCCAGAGAACTTGCTTTGCAGCACCAAAGAAACCTCCTCTGCCAAGCAATCATGTGCACCAGTGTGTGAATGGAAGTTCTGATTTAACTGTCAGATCTTCCTGGTCTCCTGCTCACCCTCTTTTATAATGAGATTATGAAGAGTTTACAAGCTTGTAGTGCCCATGGGATACTGAAAAGAATCTGAAACCTACAATAGAGTTACAGGATTATGTTTCAGATGGTTGGCTATGCTTTTTAAAGACCCACCTCTAGTCCCTGTGGATTCCTGGTGACCAAGAATTTTCCCAGGTTCTAAGGATATTTCTGTAAAAATTTCTAAAATCAAATTACAAAACTTCAACAAGAATTGAAAAAAATGTGTAAGATTACTAAATGACTAAAGAGAGTTTGTAGAAGAACATCTTTCAGTAGCCAGCTTTAACACTTGTGATGGAGAGGTATTTTTCTTTCTGTTGAGCAATAATGTAACTTAACATACAGAATTAGTCCTGTCAGAAGAATTGAGACATTTAATGCCATTGCTAACTTCCTAATTTTATTTTGTCCAACAAGCACACATAAACTCTTGCATAACCAAAAGATGCACATCTTCAACCTGCTCCTCAGTGAACCTTAAATTATCCACTGAGCCAAACTTGACCCTTCTTGGCACTTAGCAAGATGGAAATATTTTATCAAATATGCTGAAATAAGCTCAGTATGGCAAACTATCATGCTATATTTTCAAGGATCACTTCTAGAGCCCTGCTATGACAAATAAAATTGCTGAAGTGGATGGATAGTAGAGGGAAAATAAGCTTAACTAAAAACTGCAGGATACTTTTCTCACATAACCTTCAGGAGTATATAATGAAAGAAGAAGCATCTCATATTCATTCTTGTATCTTTAGACTTTCTTTGTTCCCTTCTTTTTGAAGGTACTACTAAGTTTGTCATCCTACAAATTTGACTATGCTCTAGGTTTAATATGTATAATCTGCAATAAAATAAAAGGATTTTTTAGGCAGTAAAAACTTTGTAAATAGCATTTCCTTGCCTAGCATTAAAAAGCTCTCATTTAAGATCTTTTTTTTTTGCATGAGTGAACTTCTTCTGTACTGCACATGTTTCACTAGCTCAGACTGCATTTTGAAAAGAATTGATATTTCAGCAACATGAAAAGATTCCATTTATCTATCTGCTCTATTGCTATTAATGGAATATTATATTACCAATAAAGAAACACTCTGAATTCAAAAGCCATTGTGGATTTATTTTTTTAATATTGTTTATTGTCCAGCAAAATGTTTCAGGCTCCTTCCCATCCTATTACTTAACATTTTGTGTGCTCAGCAAAATCATCTTTAGATCAAGTTACAGGAATAATACAGTGTAATCAGTTGGTTTTATTTTTCAAAAAGCTTCAGTGGTTGCAATTTAAAACAAGTCCATTTATGTAACAGTGTTAACAGAACAGGTGAAGACAAATCTCATAATGTCACCACTATAGTGCATCATCAGCCAGGTGATTGCATCACTGGATATTTTCATCCTCTGACTTCAAAATACAGATAGTTAACAAAACCAAACAATTAAAAATTAAAATCAAGATGTAAAAGGAGGGAGTAATTGACTGTTTCAGGTAATTAGGAGAGAGACCACACTGTTTCATTTAAAAAAATACAGGGTTCTGTTAACTATTTAAATAACTTTATGAGAGTGAATGCCTTTTTTCACAACTTTTAGCAAATCTCCAGACCCTGAATTTTACTGTTTCTTATGCTTCACCACAGTACATTTCTTGGCAAAATTTTTACTGGAAGTGTTTAATTGTCTTGTTTTTGGAAGCTTCCATTTCATCCAATTATTTCATAGTATGCATTAGGGGGAAAAAAAAAAAAAAAAAGAAACCTCTTTGCTTTATAATTCTTCCTGACAGATGGTACCCACAAAATACCCAGTAGCATCACTGAGATAACTATATTACAAAAATTCAGAGAAGATTAATATCTAATGCTCACCTAGTGATACACAGCTCATCATTCAAGAACCAGGCTTTAAAATAAGATGACAGTACGTATGATATATTCATTTAAGTGGCAGGCCTGAAGAGAGATAAGGAAAACAATTCCCAGTATTCATTCCTTAACAGGGAAGAGGTGCACATAATCTACTCATAGAAAACAATGCTCTCATCTTGAAAATCATTAATTGTCTTAGGCAGGGTTTTTATTCCCTGATCATCTGCCTTATGCCCAGAAATGGCTGCTGTAGCTTTCAGAGGGTCTGGAAGGGGTGAGCCTTGGGACTGTTCCCGGACTATTTCAAAGCCTCCCTCTCAGTGGTGCCCTGTGAAGGTGCTGCTTCCTAGCTTGAGTTTTTTGTTAGCTTAGGCAAGAAGGGGTTTTTTTTTTTCCCTTTCTCTGGCCTTGGAGACTGCAGCAGCAATCCTTTGGNTTAGCCGATAGAGTTACAGATATACGATACTGCAGGGAGGGTACAGACTTGGGACAAACTATACATTTTCCCAGGGTGAGACAGATTATACCATTTCCATAAAATGCAATTCTACACCTGGCATGAGAGAGCTATTAACGCAAGAAGCGAGGGACCAGCGGGGAGACCAAGGAGCTGCTCCATCCAGGCACCAGACCTCAGAAAAGCTGACCCAGTAAAAGAAAGGACGCTAAATACATCAACTTCATCTGCTGTGAAGAGAAGACAAACATCAGAGATTCACCAGGTTCCCATCTGGCTTTGCCTGAGGGGCTGCAAGAACCCTTTGGTTTTTTCCTTTCCTGAGACAAAAGCCAGCACTATTGGATTTTTTCCCCTCCACACCACATTGTGGCCATTGTGGTTTTATTTTTCTCTTTCCCTGGCATTTAGGGTTTTTTTTATTCTGGTGTGGTTGTGTGTAGGTGGAGGGAAGGGGGTTCGATATTTGGTCAAAATTTTTTCCCATGCATTTTTGGCACTCTTGTCAATAAACAGCTGAGTTTCTTTCAGTTTCATCTACTGGTCTTATTACCTCATCAGTAGCAAGGGATTGTTGGAAGCATTTTTTGTTAAAGGAAACACTCATTCCACAGTATTCCATGCCTAAATTTGTTTATAAACCATAAAAAATTGCCTCCTCAGTTTCAGCAAAAGGCTGCTTTTATTGCTCATCTTAAGGTTAGGCTTTGAAAAACCTTAAAGCCTACAGGTCCAAGGACACTGAAACTATAATAACAACAAAAAAAAAAAGGCCAAAGGGATCATGGCACTTCCACAACCTTTTTTCCCTCAATACCTTCCTCCTTAGCACCAGCGATGTCCTGGCCACATCAGCCTCAGAAAATGGCTGCTTTTACTACTTCTCTTAACATTACAGTTATGCTTAGGGTTAGGATTGAAAAAACAACAAAGTCCAGAGCTCCAAGGACACTGAAGCTACAAAACGGATGCCGAGGGTGCATTGCACTGCCCACCCCAGCATGGCCCTTTGAACACCATCCTCGTGCAAGCAGCCATGTACAGGCCACCTCAGCCTCAGAAAAAGGCAGCTTCAATTTCTCCATGTAGGGAGAGGCTTTAGTGTACGGTTAGGGTTAAAAATAACACAAACTGTGGAACTTTCCGCTCACTACAACTGCAAAAAAACATAACTAGGGAAAAATGGCAATTCCCCAACATTATCTCCTGCAAAATTTTCTCATTGCTACCAAAGATGTGCTGGCACATAAGCCTCAGCAAAGGGCCCCTTTACTGCACTGCCTACAATTAGCCTTATGCCTGGGGTTAGGGTTCAGAAAACCACAAAGCCCAGAGCTCCAAGCACACTGCAGGTACAAAAGGCATGCCAAGGCGATCAGGGCGTTGTCCCAATGTGACACCCTCAACATCTTTTCCTTGGTATGAACATCATTCCAGCCATGTCAGTTTAAGGAAAAGACTGCGTTTCCTGCTCCACTTTGGAGTGGAGTACTCTTACTTTTGGAGTAAGGGTTGTGCTTAGGGTTAGGTTTAAGAAACCCACAGAGCCTAGGGCTCCAGGGACTCTGGAACACCGAGAGGCATGTCAAGGGGAGCATGGCACTTTCTGAATATTTCTTTCTCCATACCTTTCTCCTTTGCAGCAGCTGTGTAATGTTTTCTTGGTGTGGTTTTCAATTCCCTGATCATCTGCTCTCTGCATAGAAATTGTTGCTATAGTTTTAATCTTGGTCCGTTTCAGTGGGGAGCCTTGGGGCTTTTTCTCCAGCTTTTTTAAAGCCTCACTCTCTGGAGTCTGTGGTGCCCGGATGACTGTGTTACTTTGTTGCTTATCTAGCTTAGGTTTTTGTTCACTTAGGCAAGTTTTTTTTCCTTCCCCTGACCTTGGAGACTGCAAGGGCAATCTTTTGGCAGCCCTTTTTGCTCCAGGCCTCAGAAATGCCGACCCAGAGAAAGAAAGGACACCAAATCCACCAGCTGCATCTGTTCTGTAGAGGAGACCAACATCAGAGATTCACCAGGTGCCTGTTTTTTTTTCCTGAGACGCTGCAGGGCCCTTTGGATTTTTTCCCCTGAGACAAAAGCCAGTGCCATTTTGCCTCTCCCTGCCTCACGGTTGTTTTTTCATCCCCTTCAGGGGAGGAGCAGCGGCGTTGTCTCTGTGTGGGGTAAGGCTCAGACAATTCAGTACCCAGCATTTATTCATTTTTTCCCATGCTGTGTGGGTACTCTGTTTGTCAATAAATGGTTGGTGTTTTTCACTTTCATCCAGTAATGTTCATCTCTTACCCAGAAGGGATTGTTGAAGCCCTTTTCTTTAGAGAAAACACTTATTCTAGAGTGGTTTTCTTCTAAACTTGTCTCAAAACCAAGACAGTAATCAAATCACTGTTGGCTTCGGCGGCACAAGATCCAAGCCAAGACTCTCTTTACTCTATCCAAAATATTCTAAATCCTACAATGGAATTATTATCTAAAAGCATAACTTTTTTTCATGAATAGCTTGGTGATACAATTTCTTTTCAAAGGTGAATTATAAGGAATTAAAATTTTTTCATCATGGCCAATAGTCATAATTCATATGGGCCAAGTGACATTTTAATTTGAAATACAAATGTTGCATTTTGTGAAGGAATAAAGAAGGTGTTTACAGTTCTAAAAACAAACTTGTCAGTAAGAAAGGAATATATCTGCTATTAATTGCCAAAATAACAGTGGTGTACGCTAAGGAGAGTAGTAAAGATAACTGAAAGCAGATTAATTAGCAATTAATCATAAATTATTTAAAAATATTTGTGCTTTTTAGTGTTGTTTTCTGTTATTAAAACAAAGAGTTTAACCAAAAATGTAGCAAAACAATCTCTTTTTTCCCATTTCCCCCACTTCCTCACAGAAGAAACACTAATTAGGATGGGGAAATTTTCAAAGATCATTATACAGTCTGTGCTGTGCTAGAGCAAGTTAGTATTAAGGCATGTCTGTGGCCTTGCTAAAGATTCATTTACCTCTAGACTGAGATACTGTTTTGAGGTTTTCTCATAAAATACCCTATTCTCAAAGAACAATCAAACAAACATAGCAAAGCAAAGGAAAATGACAAATTAGGAGTGGAGTGGGAGTGAAACAAATGCAGAAGTTTAATTTGAAAGGATACATACTGTTTCATTTTGAAAGGAAAGCAATTCTTGCTCAAGAAGTATCTAGTAAAGTATGGAAAGAAACTAAAAATTATTTCTTTTTGAATTATTTCTTCAATTATTTCTTTTTGAATTTTCAGCACAGGCAAGGCTTTCTGGAAAAGTATTGGCTTTACTGACCAAAAAAAACCAAACAAAAAAAAACCCACAAAAAAAGAAAAATAAAAAAAAAACCAAAAAAAAACAAAAAAAAAAACCCCATACACACACAAAAAAACCCCCACAAAACTTGCATAGTTGGAGAAAAAAACGACAGCTTTTAAATAAGCAGAAGCATTACAGGTGAGTTAGTCTGAGCTTAGCTTGATTATCTCAAATATTTAGACAACTTGAGAGAAAGAGGTGATTGAAACTTGGGGAGAAGAGGGAGGAAAGGGAGGAAGAGGAGGATTCTATTAAACCTAGCATGACACAGAAACTGTTGCTTATGAGACACTGTAAAATTAGACTTAGATATAATGTAGTAAAATTTGTCATGTGCTAGCATATTCGAATTTCTATGGAGTTCATTACATGTACTCACAATCCATTAGAAATTAAAAATATTTTTTATGAAAAATAAAACAATTAAGTTTTGTTCCATGAGTCATATTTTGAAGACCATAGGGAAGTCTGTTTTATTGCAGCTACACCTGTTTCTCTAGCACAAGATCTTTCTGACAAGTCTTGCTTTACCCACATGCTTAAACTCTCAATCACAACAACATCAGCAACATAAACAAAAAGAAATCAAATTTCAGTTACTTTTAGTAAGCAATTTAATAACACGTAAGGCTAACTTTATAATGGGATCTCCTAAAACGGGCTGAAGGCTAGGGGACAATTTGGTGGGGTTCTGGTAGCGCATGCACTTCCGTAAAGCGTCTTCCAGTTGTGGTAGATTTCATCCTTTATCTGATAAGCTCCTGCAATTTTGTCTCAAAAAATCTGTGTGCAAAGCTCATTTCATACCTAAGAGGAAATACCTCCAAATTTCATCCTTAAAACAAGTCTCAATTGTGATAGGCCCCCCCCCAAAAACTGAAAGCATATTGGGAATACTGTTTCCAAACACGAATTAATTATTAGGAGAAACTTCAAACATGACTGAATGCTAAAATTACACAGTAAAATTTACCTGTTTTTTTAATCTATTGTATTCTATCTTTAGAAAGGTTGGCACCAGTGACACTCCTTACCATGGACCTTCAATCACACCTTCAAAAGTTAAAATGACTGTGCCAATATTGATTCATGAAGAAAGGAACAAATAATGAAAGCAAAACATTTTGTAGAAGCCCTAGAGCCCGCAGACACAGTCATAGGTCTGCAAACACAGGATTTTTTTTGTATTGGTTATATTTAATGACCAATGATCATATTTAAATGGTTTTAAGTTCAGATAACTGGATGAGATACAAAATCTGTATTTAGATCTGAATCTGCTTTGTAACAGGTGAGGTCTTCATTGGTTATGCTTAGAAGCAAATAATGCTCAGACTACATGTCTGGCAGACATGCTTGTAGTCAGTCTGATGAACAAAACCATCAGAGGGTGTACAGGATAAATTAGCAAACTGCTGAGAAAATCACAAATGATATCTCCAGAAACTTCATTCCAAGTCGTAGGAACAGGGTCTAAGAATGGCAAATATAGAATAAGTTACTTTTTGGTATTATTTTTTGCAATTATTAGTATTGTTATTTTATTTTAAAGATGTTACATTATAGAAATCTGGCAAGTCATGAGGGAAATAAACATTGTATCTCTATTTTCTCGATTAAGTTATCCTTATAATAGACTGGGAGAACACATCTGTCAATGTTACGGTTCACATATGGTCTCTGAGTTGTACAGTTGTTCCATACAGTACTATAACTCTTTTTCCATTTTAAGCTTTTAGTCACTGTCAGTGATTCATTGAAATTTGATCATGTTTGATCATGAATTTAGAAAAAAAGACGGCGAACTTGTTTGAATTCAAAATAACCATACTGCTGCTTCATGTGCTTACAACAGTGCTTATGGTTTCTGTGGGTTAATCAAGCTAATTTCACGAGCACTCTGATATAATTAATCCAACAGGGCATGGTAGTTTAGTAACTAAGTATCAGTTATTGCCAGAAAGGCTGAATTCTAAATAAATCCAGTTACAGTGCAGTTAGAGTGGGTTCTGGTCTTTGATTTGTAAAACATGTAAGGAAAACACATTCAAGTAGAGTCTCAACAGCAAATGTGTGATTCCACTATAGTGCATAAACAGAGATCCACCAGGTCATTTTTCAAATAGCAAAATTTCCATCTCTTTAGAAAATGATCTGTTGGATATCACCTACATGGAAAGGTGAGAAAACAAAAATACATTCTATTTGGAGACAGAAGAGCAAGCACACCGAAGAACGTAAAGAGGCATACCACAAATTCACAGTAGCTGTAAATTTAACCTCTGCACAATCTTTACCCCTTCTCATTGACACTGTGCCAGTCTTCCAGCTCGCTCAGCCCCGCGGCACGGCGTGAGTGGGACACGTCTCCCAAGCGGGCGATGGCAGACGCGGCTCAGAGCGCTTTGCTCTATGGCAGGGAGGTATTGAGATCGGAGCAGGCTGGGGGCAAGGAATGAGAGGGAGGACATCTGTGATCCGGAATGGTTTCCTCCCCTGAACACCCAGGGACAGACCGGACACCAAGCACAGTGCCAGCAGCTTGTACACGGGGGAGGTCCAAGGCGCAGGTAACAAATTTTGACCAATAGGGAGAGGATGTGGGAGGAGAACAAGGAGGAGTTTCATACTTTAGGAACCAATAATAAAACAGTGGGAAGAAAACAAGGCACACCGACCAATGGGGCATCCTGGATTAGGAGAATCCCCGGGACAGGTTTAGATGGGCATCGGTCCAGGGAAAGATCGACTCAGAACATAAAGGAAACAGGAGTTGGGTTGGGTACAACTGACAGCTCAGGGGGTGGAAACAACCTTGGGTACAAAACTATTAACACAGAGAAACAGGGGCGTACAGAACAGTCCATTAACAATAAAGCTCAAACAAATTACAGCACTCAGTTAAGACTGGTATTCTGATCTTTTCTGTTTCTCCTGAACTCCAAGAACAGCCTTTATTCACATGTGCTCATATGTGCTGTATCAGTTGAGGAAGAATAATTATGAGTGTAAATAATGCAAATCAGTTTGAAACAGGTACAAGAGCAAGAACACGCATAAAATCACTACAGAGATCACACCACTGGTCTTTTGGACACAGATTTGTATCTTGCAAATCCAACTATAAAATGCTACACAAAAGCTCATTCCTTTTTCAGATATTCCAGAAATTCCCATGACACTCACAGGATGAATTTAGGTATGGAAATAATTTTCTTCTACCTAACTGGATTCTAAAATAGTCACCTTGCAAAGTCAATGCTAGGACTATTTCAGACTAGTGTTTCTGAAAGAAAAAGCTATTTCTAAACATAAATCCTGCAAGGAATATTCTCTTGACAGTGGTTATTTTACCACTCATTTCTAAAATTCTTAAGTTCAAAGTAGTTCTATGTAATAACTTCAGAAAGCCTGAAATGAAGAAACAAACAAGGTTAAAGGGCTTATTGAGGGTATAATACAAGATGGGAGTATTTTGCAGTATTCCTGTAGTAAAGTCACTTCATATATTTATTTTCTTTAACCTGTGGCAGAACATTCAAGCCATTCTCTGCCATAAGCAGCCATCTGTCACATCACTCTCTTTCATATTTTCTTTTATTTCTGTGTAATAGCATGCATTGACTGAGCACATGGCCTAGAAGGTGGACAAATGTGTCCCCTGGCTAATATGAACTATTAAGGGGTGTTTGTTGGTGTAAATCATTACATCTATCATCCTTCCTTCAAGCAATCAGCTGTTAGCTCAGGAAACTATCACAGGACGCTCCAATTCTGTGGTCTCTCCTTCATTACTCTCTGTAAAACAGACTGGCCAGGGCAATAGTTAATCTGATCTGTCTTAATCTCCTCCCACAGAAGGACAAAGGTCATTCTGCTTTTCATCTAAGCACAACTATTAAAAATTACAGCCCTACTGAACTGGATAAATCCAGAAGGGACGCGTGGAAGAAAAAAAAGTCATTAAAGGTTTTCAGTATTTCACCATGTGCCTCAAATGTTCTGCAATAGTCTTAATTAAAGAGAGTATTGAGGAGAGGTGGCTAAGTAGCAGTGGGATATTTGGACACTCTAAACTTCAATACCAAAAACAAGTAGAGGAAATTCAACCTGCTGACATATTTTTCTTTAACCCAGATGATGCTGGGTTAGATGAAAGAATAGGGTTTTAAAACCCTCACAGATCTGGTGGTAACATTGACAGACTGAAGAAAGAATAGTACGGAGGAAAGAAAACCATTCCTTACAGAGAGGGAGCAATTCCATCTTTCACTACAAATGATTTCTTAGAAGAGCGTGTCCTTTCCTGACTTCTACTGTTGCAGAATAGTACAGACCACTGTTAGTGAAAGAAGTATTTGTTCAGCCTTTCTTGTCCAAAACAACCACACTCTTTTTGACTCATTCATATCAGATTCGAATTGTCTTTTGAGTATTTGTGTAAACTCAGCACATGCAAAAAGTGATTCAAAAAAGTGGCTGGAAGTGCCGTGCTTGAAAGAAGCCATCTTTATTGGTTTGTTTCCAGGATTCTTTGAACTGCATCACTTCCTATCAACATTGTCATGGAGATTCATATTAGCAGAAAACAGGTTTAGGGATCTTCAAGTCAGATTTCTTGGAAGGAGTGTTGCTGTTATGCTGGGGTTTGGTCACAAACACAAATATTTCATGGCTACTCCTAATAAACCTATCTGAGAACAACATAATTAAATTAACTTGATAGGATCACAGGGCACATGAGTAGTTTATTTTTGCTCTTCAGGAGCCTGTTTTATATACACCAATAGAAAAAAACATCACTTCCTTCAGATTTTTATATTACTACAATATATCTGGTGCTGGGTACTTTCCTGGTCAGCTGTTATTAGAGTTTGTCATATTACGTGTCCAAGGATTTTAAACTGCAGGCGACAAAAGCTTTAATTCAATAATTATCTACTCAAGGACAACTTAGTAACTACAGTCTTAATCCCTGTCAGTTATAGGTGGTAATTTTCTTCACATAAAATATTTAGAGCCAGACTTGCCTACTAATACTGTAGTCTTCAGCATGCTTATGTGAATTCAGTAGTGATCATTCTTACTAAGTGTTTTAGGCTCTAAAGTGAAGCAAAGAAATAACTGAGAACCTTGTTACATATCAGACAAACTGAAAGGGCAGCCCCAAAACATGACTACAAACTTTGAAGGTCTACAGATGGTTGCAGATACAGATGTTTATTGTCTAAGTGAATTGCTTCAGATTCTTCCTATGTTCGAGTTTGGTATAAGACCAAAAAGACTCTTTATAGAAAGACTCTTTGGTTGCAAAGAGTCTTTCAAGGCTCTAATGTTTTTTGTGTTATCTTCTCCAATGCTTTAACCTTCAAGGCAGTTTTAGCAAGTCACAGTTCTCTTCTCAGGTGTGTCAGGATCAAGTTCATTCACTGACTGGGTAGAGTTTAACTGTCCCTGCCCACACCTGAATACTGACTTCCCACATCTAAATAATTTCACCAAAACCATGGGCAAGTTTATCATTTTAATTAACCTTTTTGACCAGCTTGCTCACAGTAAGGCAATTAGAAGCACAAGTTAGTGGTTGACTCATTTTGATTTATGTGATAAGTGCTGCTGCTTTTACAGAGATTTTGCAAAGTCCCTAGAGACAGGACTCAGCTTCCAGAGAAAAATAAACCTGACATTCCAAGGCTTTCACTCCATGCAGTCACCTTCCTTTTTGTGCTTTTTCTTAGAGCCATGTCATAGTCCTAAACCAGGATGTGTCTTTCAACCTCTCTCTTCAAGATTTTTTACATCTTTTTGGGAGGGGCAAGGGGTGTGATTAAACTACTCCTATTTTGCCTGCCCAAAGCAGAATCTTCTCTCTGTAACTGTCTTTATTCGCTTCTGTGTTCAGCCATGACAAATACCTACCTACATTTCAATGTGGAACCTTATACTGTCTTCTAGAAAATCCATCTTCAACTTTGACATGCTTAAAACCTGTAGTAGTTTAAAATTCTCCTGTTTCTGTTTCCCGAATTATGTGCAGTGGTTTGAGTGCCTACTAGAATTATTTACTCTTTTTACTGCTTTGAGCTAAGCAGGCTCAAAACTTAAAAGGGTACAAAGACAGGTTTATTAACAAAACTAAGAAAGAAAAAATAGTAAGAATCAGAATAAAACCTTTAAAACACTTCTCTCCCCCACAGCTTCTTTTCTTTCTCACAGACAGTATATAAAGACAAAACTTGGAACTCTAGGTTAGTTTACCACTTATAAAATAGTTTTTCATCAATTCATGTAGAGAGAGAAGTCTCTTTTGGTCTGTTATGGCAACTTCCCCACAAGAAAGAACAGTTCTCTTGTGGCTTTTTAATTCACACAAAAGCAGCCACCCAGAAATCTGCATTTATGAGATCCCTCCCATATTACACAGCTTCCCACTTAAAAGTGTCAGTTTCCTGTTTGCTCATAAGTCAAAAAATATTCCTTACACTTATGATATATTCCTTACACCTATGATGTATTCCTTACCTCTACAACGATCTCAGAGTCTAACAGAGTTACTTCCTAGACTCTGAATAAAATATATCTAAGGTAATTGCATGGCAGTAATTAGAAAACAAATTCTGCTTTCCTAGTCCTATCTTGTAGTTTTCCTGCTGGTCTTATTTTCCTTACATTGATCTCCCACAATGTGGCAGATGTAGTTTAAAGTGTTCCTGTTAATACTGATGAAAAGAAGAAAACTGTTTTCCCTAGTAAATGGCTGGTTTGCTTTGCCTGTAGGAGAAAGACCAGCAAATTAATGGAGTGCATTTTTTCAGATCCCAATGTTTGTGAATGGGTCTTCTTTTTGCACATGACACTGTGATATAAAACCAGTAGAAAAATGATCTGTCCTTTACAGGTAACCAGTTTTTCTGAATGCTTGGATGAGAGTAGATGTACAATGAATATACAATGCTGGAGAGAGGTATTAAGATTTATCTCTTTTTTCTATTTCAAGAGGAAAGCTAATTTCCCTCTCACCAGCCATTTCTTTTCTTTGGAAAGGAGAGCTGTCATAGGTACAATTAAGCTGGTTGTTTCTTTTTGAAAGGAAGCACCCTTAGTCCAAATTCCTCAAACCTATCAAAGTGTCTGCCTCACACAGAAATCAGAAATTAGTACTTGAATCACTGGAGATGATGCCTGCCTGCCACTAATTGAAGTAATTTTAAGCCTTTCTAGAATGAGTATTTAAGTTTCAAAAAGTGGCATTCTCACTATTTCTCTTAGACTTGTAGTGTAATCCAGGTATGAAAGGACCTGAGTAGGTCTCCAGTTTAACCCCCCACTCAAAATGGGCCCAGACATGGAATCAGACCAAGTTGTTTAGGGATTTATCTAGTCTGGGCTTGAAAATCACCAAGGAAAGAGGTTATGTAACATCACTGTGCAACTTGCTACCCTGCTGGGCTATCCTCATGGGAAAAAAGCTTCTCCTTATAAACAATTTAAACATATCTTTCAACTTACAGTTGAATACCTCTGATCCTCCCACCAGGAAGCACTGTGGCCTCAACAGCCTCCATGTAAAGACAAGGGTCCGTTCTTTTGTTCCCCTGAAGCTATCTCATCTCCAGGTTGAGCAATACCAGCTTCCTCAGCCTTTCCTCACAGGCTGAGTGCTCAGTCCCCAAACATTTTGGCAGCCTCAGCTAACTCACCCTACTATGTTAAGGTCTTTCTTGTACTGAAGGCCTAAAATTGAATGCTGTGTTGTAGAATCACAGAACATGCTGAGTTGGAAGGGACTCATCGGGGTCATCAAGTCCAACTCCTGGCCCTGCACAGGACAAACCAAGAGTCACACCATGTGCTTGAAAGTATTGCACAAATGCTTCTTGAACTCTGTCAGGTTTGGTGCTGTGCTCTCTTCCCCGGGGAGCCTGTTCCAATGCCCAACTACCCTCTGGGTGCAAAACCTTTTCCTTCTGTCCAGTCTGAACTTCACCTGACTCAGCTTCCTGCCATTTCCATGAATTCTGTCACTGGTCATGAGAATGAAGACATCAGTACCTGCACCTCCACTTCTCGGTAAGAGGAAGTTAAAAGACCTCAATGAGGTCTCTCCTCAATCTCCTCCAGGCTGAACAAACCAAGTGATCCCAGCCATTCCTCATACGGCTTCCCCTCCAGACCTGTCCCCATCCTTGTGGCCTCCTTTGGACACTCTCTAATAGCTTAATGTTGCTCTTATATAGTGCTGACCAAAACTGCACACAGTATTCAAGGTGTGGCCATACCAGTGCAGAGTAGAACAAGGTTTACAGATGCCAAGAAGAGGAGGATAGTCTCTTCCCTCTGTCTACTGGCCATGATTCTCTTAACAAATGCTGTGACACTGTTGCCTGTCTTTGCTGCCAGGGCATACTGCTGGCTCCTGTGTCACTGTTCAAGAGCTCAATGGTTTTAAGCAGAGCTGCTCCCCAAGCAGGCCCCACCTGTATCATTGCAGAAGGTTCTTCCTTCTCGGGTGAGTACTTTCCATCTTGTCTTTAATTGTATGAGCTATTTAATGAAGGATTTGTCTCACCAAAACATTTGAGCCACCAAGAAATATCACATATCTGACCACAGACTCCTCACAATGCCACCATCACTTACTTCTCCTCTGGTCTTGATCCATGAGCTCTCCCTCTGTCTGTTGTCTATCCTATACGAGAGCTCCCCATATATGAGCTGCTATTTCATGCAGAGAGCACCTCTTCCAGCCCCCTGCTTCCATCTTCCCCAACAATATTTCCTGAAGAGCTTGTACCTGTTCATTGCAGGCATCCAGCAGCAAGCTGTCCCAGCACGTCTCAGTACTCCTTTGCATTTCTGTTGACAAACAGGCACTCATCTCATTTTGTCAGGTGGATCGCACTGCTCTCATTCTCAGGTATCAGGGCTTTTTGTGTTTGTAAAAACCAATACCACATCTAAGACACAGCTTTTGCACAATGCAGGATTGGCATAACCACCCCCGACATGCCCCAAACCCTTCCCTTAGATTGAAGAAGCACCTTTAGGGCTCCCATTGCCCATGGGCTCACGCCAGGAACCTGCAGTCCCTTTCAATGTCCTCAGGATCTCCCATGGCCAGATTGCTGGTGACCACTTGGATGAGCACCAGGGAAGTCAGTAACAATGCAGAAAAGGGGAAATTAAAAAATGTGAATATGTTTTTAAGGGAATTTCTTAAAATGCTTTGTTTGAAGATTAATTAAGTGGCTAGATTTCACTTTCAGAAAAATATCATCTGTTGGAAAAAAAAGCAGCTGTGGCCTTTGCATCTTCATGGTCTCTTCTCTCATTTAATAAACAGTAAGACAACATTAAAAGGACTCAAGTTGTGCTAGAGGAGGTTTAGTTTGGATATTAGAAAACATTTCTTCTGTGGAAGGTTGTCAAGCATTGGAAGAGGTCACTCAGGGAAGTGATTTAAATACCCTGGAGGTATTTTAAAAATGTGTAGATAAGGAACATGGTTTAGTGGTAGACTTGGCAGTGCTAAATTTCCATTGAACTAAATGATCTTAAAAGGTCATTTCCAATGTAAGTAGTTGTATGATTCTATGATGCCTAAGAAAAAATTAGATCATTTAAAAGATTATATATATCTGGCCAGGGTTCTGTTTTCAAGTTCATGGGGTGTAAACCCAAAGACATTTCATCTAGGAAATGCATTTTTAATCAGTGTGAAGGTTTTCCTCAGTGAAGTCTTTTTATTTAATATGTAGCTCTTCTGGCTTTATATGAGTGTTACTGAGAGCAAAATGTGATTCATTATAGCCATCCCCACATTTTTTCAGTACCTTTTTTTTAATGCTCAGCTTTATCAAGGCCTTTCACATGTCACGCTGATGTTTACAGAATAACCAAAGAGCATCTTTATTTTTAGTCAAGGTTCTCCTTTAAAACACCTTGCCAGTACAATGGGTCTGTGTTTGATTATCTAATCTATGAGCAGATCAGTCCTCTCAGGAAAAAATGTTAACTTGCTCCCAGGAGGCCAGAATAGCTGTTATACAGACATTTTTCTGCATTCATCTCTCTTCTTGCATCTTTGTCATTCTTGTAAAATAGATTTCTTAGCAGCAGAAAATACTTTGTATTTATATCCTAGTTTCCATCCATGGATCTCAAAGCACTTGGCCAATATAAACAAAGATAATTGTTAATTAAAACAAATTAATCATCAAGAAAAATATGACTATCAATATTTTTGGGGTAGGGAAGTCAAAGTACAGGAAGCTTAGATTACTTGCTCAAGGTCATATTGGAGACAAACAAGAAGATAAAGGTGTGAAAATAATAGATCATTTTGAATTCCAAGCTACAAGCTAGATAGGCTAGAAAAACTAATTGTATTATCACAAATATTTTGAGATTTTAATTAAAATAAGTAAACCACTAAGCAATTTATATTTAACCCATTAAATCTTTTGGGAGAAAAGATGAAAGTATATCAAGGTACAAAATGACCTTTTTAAAAGCATTATTCAAACATGTCCTTAGAACACATCCTATAAGGAGACTAAGAAGCTAACAGCAAGATTTATGTCCCAGCATCATCATCACTAGCGTATGCAATCTGTGTGCTGCAAATATTTATGTACCTACTGGTAGACAGTGATGAAGCAACTCCAACATCAATATTAGTACACAAAACTAGGAGCTATACTTCAAACAGGAGTGGGAGGTTTTTAAATTAGGTATTTGGTGTTTGCTACATGGCAAGGCCGGAGGTCTCAAGGGAAACTCACAGAACACTTATAAAAGAAACACACACACACACACACACAAGAAGTGTGTGTGGTGGGGAGAGAGAGAGAGGAAGAATGCTTGGCCTCCAACTACAACTCCAACAGAGAGAAATTGTCTCTTTGGTCCACTGCCATGTACACCAGCCTTGTATAATTATTGTAGATATAGCAGATTGTCACAAATAGGACTACATACTTGTATTTAGGTAATCTCATCCCCCACATCCCTATTTATCCTTCTCACATAACTCAACAGTGACACATAGGTGCCTTTAACAATACAGACACTAGTGTAAATAGCTGTTAAACCAGATGTTTCCCATTTAGCAAGAATACTTTCTTAATCAAGTACATGGTAAAAAAAAATGAAATCCACTGCTAGAAGTCTTTGCAAAATCCAAATATCCAAACTATATTTCATGATGGTTATTAAAACAGTTTTGTGATGTTCTTTAAATCTCTGTCAATCACATCATGACACTTTAATTCAGCCAACAAAAATGAAATTATTTTTGTCAGTCCTGTACCTGATAAACAGAAAAATACCAAACTTGAATCAGTATGCTCTGTTACTATAACCACCACACTGTGGTTATAGAGGAAAAAAGCCTTCTGTTTTTCACTGTCCTTGTTCATGCAGTAGCCACTTTGCTGATTAGAAAGCAGACTATGCTTTCCTTGGCATTTACCCGGTTGCTGTCTGGACTGAAAGGTTATAGAAGCACACATACCAAGGCTCTGCAAAAATCAGAAAGGCCAGCAAGTCACATATCCTCGGTGCCTGAGGCAGAGAAAATACTGTTCCCTTCTCAGAGCTTTTCCACCTTCAGTCTTCTTAGGGAGTGTCAGACATAAGGTGTCAGCGTGCATTAGCAACTTTGGAGATTGACAGTTTTATTCATTTTATTTGTCACTCTCTTAAGTGCTATGTAGCAGACAGCATATGAGATTACTTCTCACCTACAATGCCTACCAGAATTTCCACCTGGAAACCTAGGCCCACCTTTCTATTCAATTTTCATAAAATGCAAAAAATACTAAATCTTGAGAAAAGCACTAAAATTCAATTCAAACTGATAGTTAATTTGATTACTTTTTTTTCAATGAGACCATATTCTCTAGTCATATGTTAATCAGAAATGTTCTTATTTACAGGAACCTTGCTGATTAAATGACACAACAAAGAATCAGAAAACAAATGTGCTGAAAATGTTATTACTCAGTTTGTAACAGGGCTCTCCTACACTGTCCTTATGAAAAATTAGATCACACTCCCAGCATCTTCTGTTTTAGTAAGACTCAAAATCCCATAAGTCTGAATGGTCAAACTAGTTGTTTGTCTCAAGGCAGTGCAAAAATAAATATACATCTAGGTATGTCTGCTGAAGCACAGCTTCTTGCAGTTGCATCCAGTGTATCCTAGACAAATTAGTTCAGCTGTCACAGACAGTGAAGTCAGATTAAACCAGCAGAATCCCTACCTGCACAGACCCTACAAGAGCAACAAGTCTGAGATGACACTGAAGCTTTTATAGGACTGAATCCAGACTAAATGGCTAGTTGGAAATAGTAGGGTGGCTTAGGCTTCAGGGGTTTTATATAGCACGGGATTCATTGTGAGTTGTGTCCTTACAGAGTCCAGTCTAGTCAGAATGCATCAATCTTGGGGACTGATCATAATTAACCAGTGGAGTTCCTAACTCTTTTACTATTTTGCAGCCCCCTTCCTGTGCAAAGTCCATCACTCAGAATTTCTGCATTCAGTCTGTGTCTTCCTTGCTAAAACAGGTTGAGGTCTAACAGCGAGGTTAGTCTTACCTTCCTAAATTTTTCACCCTTAAAAATCCTTTTCAATCCCCTGCATTTGTTCCAAACCACCTTGGTATTTCTGTGTATCTCCTTAATCAGTGTAAGGTCTGTTGCTGATTTGATCGGTCAAGCACTTGGCTTACATCTGGGCACTGTCAGGATTCATAGTCTGGGGACTGTTGTGTCTGCCTTACCTGTAGTGTCAGATCTGGAGGGTATATGTTCTGAAAACATTCTCTCTCCTCCCAGCTTCTTAAAAAAAAAATGAAAAGCTTGGTACAAGTGGTTGTAAGTGCTGAGGTTTACAGTCTTTGTGTTTTCTGTTTTAAAACCTATGCAGGGACCAGGTACTGAACAGTGATCCCAGGAATTTTGAATGTTTACCTCATCAGAATGTACATCAGTAGCAGATAGTAACTTCCCAGGAAGACATTTAGAAATGTTTGGTCACTGTACTAACACACATAACAGTTTGATTTCTTTACATTGTGGGCATGACAAAGAAAACAGAATGCATTTTATATTAACTTAATATATTTTCCTTATGACTTTTAAACTCAGCTTAAAAGATGATACGGCAACTTTCAGGTAGAAAAGGAAAGGCTAAAAAGCATGTAATTCAGCTCACAATGGATTTTACAGGCCTCAATGGAATTAATTACTGAGAACTTGCACATGTAGTAATTAATTTCATGCAATTCAGCACCATCTGCAGATGCATTATTTCCTTTCAAAGCTACTATAATTTGATGTAAAAGAGAAATTGTTAGGAGTTTTTAGGCAGCAAAAGCTTTTGTGTGCCAAAGCTTGTTTATGCCAAAGAAATTAGATAAGGAAATTAAATATTATTTGAAAAACATAACCTCTTTTCCCATTAAAGAGAAAATACCTCTCAATTTTTAGTTAGGGAACTGCTTGCAATTACAGAGATTTGGGGAAAAGAAGCTTTGATTTAGGAGTGGTTTTCTTGTTTAAAAAATAGTTGTGGGGTTTTTGGCAGCAATCACTTATCATTTGCAGGTGAATTGTGCTGTTGCATCAACTTTTTTACCCATTGCAAGCAAAACCTATTGAATATACATCCCTCTGTTGAAGTGTATCCAAAATTATTTTATATTATTTGCCTGTAAGATATATGAAAATCTTTAATTACTTTTCTCTTCATTAGCTTGTATATAACCTGCTCTGAAACAGAAAACAATTAACTGCAGCAAATGACATGAGCTGTTTTTCTCACTCATTCCATGGAGGGGAGCGTGTATCTTTTTTAACTCCAGCTGAGGGTTCGCATGTACTGAGAAGGAAATTTCATCCACTAAAAAAATTTAAATTAGACAGTGTCCTGAAACATTGACGAGTATCCTTTAGCTGCATTTTTAAAGTCTGTAGACTTTAACACCAGAAATACTGTCAAAGAGCATATTAGAGCAATGCACTCTGTGCATCAGCTGAACCACCAGTTTTGTGCAGGAAACTCTGGAAAAATCAATTCCTATTTTTTTTAGTTATTCATGTAGCATCTAACACAAGGGCCGGTTCTGCTGTAATACTGTGAGTGGAGAAGGGTATGTATTTGGGAGGGAGAGGCTATCCACACAGCACAGTTTTTGTTCTGTGATGTGTTAGGCAGCATGCACTCTTCTTTGGCAGTAATAATAATGAATAGGTTACAGCCCCGTCAATCTGTGCACATTTAACACAGAGTCACATTATCACGGAAGGGTTCCTGTTTTGAAAAAAAATGCAATTATTATTTGCATTTGTTAGCATGCATAATATTCAACTTCAGCTGAGAGATTGTTGTTTCTGTACAAAACAAACTCTGTGGTAATAGAGTGCTGAAAGCACTAGCCTTATAATTACAAGAAGATGAACAAGGCCAGTCAGGTTCTGTATATTTTCCTCCTGCTGAGAGAGGCCTGGACATAGTTTCCCTTCCTGAAAAATACTCATTGAAGCCTTGTGTCTAACAAGCAAACAGATAGCAGCATTAAAATTGCATTTGGAGCTAAAGGAGATGCCATCATGATAGTCACATTATGGGAATAGTATATGGCAATACATATGATTGGTTTTAGAGCAATCACTTACCAAAGCAAGAAGCCATGGACAAGCAAAAACCCTTTCCAATGCACTTTACAAAGAAAACGTGAAGACTTGCAGACAACAAATCTATAGTCTTCCTGCAGCAACCACTTTTAAACAAGCTTGGTATCTTTACCTAGGGAAGCAAAGATGGTGAATCATTAAGCAATTACAGTGAGGTGTCCTTATTTTTGGATCCAGCTTTTTGGATATGCACTGAAACAGAGCTTGCATTTGGATATGTAAAGTCCCCAGTCCATAAAAAAAAATTTGAAAGCATGAACATGAATGTATTATTCAGGGCCCAAATAGGGCAATAAGGTTTTCTGAAAAGGTCCTTGAAATCACACTCTTAAGTATGCCAGAGGAATTGATTATTTTTGTACTGGTCTTACTGTCATTGCCTTCACTGATAAGAGAAGAGACGAATTGTTTGAGGGAGGGAAGACATGAGAAATTCATTCACTCTGCAGCCTTAAGATTTCCTCAGGCCTGGATTGACTGTCATTTCCTGATCTTTATGTGATGTTTATCAAAATAGGTTATCACCACCATTTAATGTCTTATATATTCTTAATGAATATTGTCATTCTCCTTACTATGATAAAAGGGCAGAGTCATGTAGTAAAGGCAGAAAACATCACGGATTTAATCCATTTGCATAGAAAGATCTTCATGCTATGACAGAAGAGGCTCAGAATGTATGCAGTCTGATGATTAAATTGTGAATTGCCAAAACAAGCAAACAAAAACATCTTGCAAATCATTCTTCCTCCAGACAGATTTAAGATTATGATCTCTCAGTTCTTGGTGCTGCTGTACATGTACAAGCAATTCAACCTCATCAAAGTCTTGATTTAGAGGGCTTAAATTCAACTCATCGCTCACTTTTTTGACTGAAACAAAATTATTTAGACCACTGAAATTTTACTATTATTTCTGGATGACCTTAAATAAGCAATTGATGCAATAAATTCATAGTTACTTAGTAAAGTTTGAATTTTAGTTAAATAGTGTTCAACTTGCTCATTTCTGTTAACACTTTGTGGACTGTGTGGGTTCTTTTTTAGGATGTAACTAATTACCCACTATTAATATTATGAAACTGTTTCTTATGGAGCCGTGCCTTTGGAATAGTTAAGGTGACAATATTATAATCATAAACCCATGACATGATGACACGTGTCCTATGCTGTAATGGATGATATCAGAGCTTTTTCCACTTACTTTAAAGGGTCTTATGCAGGCCCCAAACCCCAGAGGAAACATCTTGTGGGGGTTACACAGCTCATCTCTATATGTGTGGACACAACTGGTAATTGTGCAGCAAATGAGGTAAAGAAATCTTTGATTGTCACATATGCTCAAAGACTGATTCTTTTGGTCTCTGGATGCTGTAAATAGTCACACTTTTCTCATTTCATAGCCTTATTACAAACTAAATCTGTCTGTAATATCTACATTTTGTAGCCCAAAAAAATTTGCTCTAACATAGAAGTGAGAAGGGGGAAGTTTTAATCAGTCTAATGGTACATAGAAGTCCATTAAAGAAACAAGTGTGAGAAGACACAGAAACAAGAGTGTGAGAAGACTAGCAGTACACAAAGGAGCTGATATCTATTAAGATACTTATGTGGTATGCTTGCTCTTCTTATGTGATCCTTTGAACTGTACCTATTTAGTACACATCTGATTCAGACTTCTAAGTATGTGCAAGTCTCCATAAGGCCTTCCTTTCCACTTCCCTAAAGTGACAGACTTAAGAAGATGAGATGAACCTGGATTGAATTATTTCCTGTTTTATCTTCCTTCGTCTCTCCATTAAAAATTCTCCCCTGTCACTTTACACTGTAAGCACAGTCACAGCTTGGCACAAAGGACTGTTTCATAGCAGTTCCAGTAGAAAAAAGTATCCTGAATGCAAATATTGATTTACAAACTACTGTGATAATTTACTGAAAGTATCCCAAACTTTAAAAAGCTTTGCTTCCAGCCTTATCCAACAATTCCATTTATGACTGAAAATGACAGAGTAGTATGGGGTTTTTTAAACAGGAGGCTGGTGGGAATGTGTGTATTCTGGAGGCTAGGGTTCAGTTCAGAAGGTTTTTACAGAGTAGATAAATAATCCAGAAAATAATCTAGCATATGAAAATGGAAATAGCTAACCACAGCCTGCTGAATAACTTATTGGTTCTTTGGAAACACTTTCTTTACTGTGTCATTCGCGGTCTGTTTAGCAAGAGCACGAGTTCAGTTTTAGGAAACAGAACCATTATAAAAACTTTAGAGCATCAGATGCATAAAGAACATTCTGTTTAAACTAACAAACAAACAACAAGAAAAACCAAACCAAACAAACCTTAAACCTGATGCTGTTTAGCATAAAGTAGGGATGTTTGAGAAAAGAATTACAAAAATAGTCTCCAATTCCCTAAAGACTGCAGCAATAAGGAAGAAATTAATCTCTATTCCACATGCATAGTTGGTATGAGAAGAAAATACCTGAAGTTGCAAAGAACAATAACAAAGATAAGATATTAGTAGACCTTTTATGACCAGAAGTGAAACACTAATAGATGACCATGAGCCTGTGGCATCTTCATTGTTTAGCAAAAACTTGAGCAGATCTTAGAAAACATGAAATAGGAGGAGTGGGAGGGGGGGGGGAGGGGGAATAGGTTACCTTAGGGTAAGGCAGTTGATTAGGTGACTTTCTAAGGTCTCTTTCTAATGAGCTTTTTAAAGTATAGCAAAATTTTAAATTATGCCCTTTTGTGTATGCAGTAAACCCTGTGCCCATTCTATCACCTCACTCCTACATATTTTCATCTCATATATTTTAAAGGAAACTTTGGCTTTGCACCAGCCAGTTTCAACTTATCAGTTTCATCTTCTTCAACAATGAAGCAGGGCAACAAAATTTAACTTATCTTACAGCATCAGAATATAGTCGTTTTCTCTGTATCTCAAAGCCACAACCAAATAGCAAGGTAACTGTCTTTATTTTTATGCCAGGAATGCAATTTTTGTGCCTTTCAGTGTCATGCCTGAGAAATGCCATTCCCAGACCCCGGGGGCTTCCTCCCTGCAGAGCATGGCACCAACCAAAGGCTTTGAGGGATGCTTCAGACCTTTCTAACCTGCCCTGTGGAAGCAAAGGCAATTGAAGCAGGGTTAGGATAGAAAAGCCTGCACTGCATATTCTTCTCTGCTGCAGCTTGCTAGCTCATGGAGAAGAGTGATGACCCCAGTTGCACCTCCCATGTGTTGGTGCTGCTGGCTGCACTAGCCAAGCATTCACCCTGTCCAGGCACTCTGGGAACTCCATGATTAAAAACTCAATTGCCCCCAATTGACACACGTCCACTTCCTCACCTGGCTGCAGTCTGGCCCTGTGGCATTGAAGGAATGCACATGAGGAACAGAAAATTCAAATACTTCCTCTTTATGACAGAGTATAAACAAACAAGAATGAAAGATTTATAGTACGTTAAACATTGGAGAATTCAACCACTATAAATATAGTGTACTCTTGAAATTATAGTGACAATTTGGAAGTAATTGAAGGATTCTGTGTGTAAATGTGTCTCTATATACAGGCAGGTCCATTCACCCCAAAGTGTAGAGAATAAATAGCACGCAATAGATTTTATACCAAAATTACACTCTAGAGAAAACCGAGAGCAGAAGCAGGATAATGTGACAGAAAAAGACAGACAAAGGACACTGTAAAAGGGCTCAGCAGGGAGAAGAGGAAAAACAAGAAAAATAGAACAATGTGCTAAGGAAAAAACCTAGGCTGCAAAAAGAAGAAATAAAGGTTGGTTGATGTGGTATGCTAAAACAAAGAGATTCAATGAAAGAGACAGGAAAAATAGGAAGACCTGAAAAAAGAGAGTTAACAGACTAGTATACAGAAAAAACACTTAATATGATGTAAATATAAATAAAGCTAAACAATGCTAAAAGAAAAGAAGGGAGGACTGAAGGGAGAACTTCCTTTCTTTAGGCAAAGAGACCTAAGTAAATATGATACATGAGCAAGTCTACAAAAATTGAAATCTTGTAGCAAGCAATTGGGAAAAAATGAGGCAAGAAGCGTTGCACCAATGTCATAAAAGCCCAGGATTTTTGGAAATGAGAAAGACAGTGGTCAAGGAAGGTGATTCTGTCCCCCTACTCCAGTCTCATGAGACCCCACCTGCAGTGCTGCATCCAGCTCTGGGGTTCCCAGCACAGGAGGGACACGGACATTTTGGAGAGAATCCAGAGGAGGGTCACCCAGATAATTAAAGGAATGGAGCATCTTTCTATAAGAAAAGACTAAAATAATAGGATTTGTTCAACCTGGAAAAGAGAAGGCTTAGGGGGTGACCTAATTGTGGCCTTCCACTGCCTAGAGGAGGTCTATAAGAAAGATGGAGAGGGACTTTGTACAAGAGCATGTAGTGATAGGAGAGGGAAGAATGGCTTCAAACTGAAAGACAGTGAGTTTAGATTAGACATTAGGAAGAAATTCTTTACCGTCAGGGTGGTGAAGCACTGAAACAGGTTGCCCAGGGAAGCTGTGGATGCCTGATCCCTCGATGTGTTCAAGACCAGGCTGGATGGGGCTCTGAGCATCCTGGTCTAGTGGAAGGTGTCCCTGTGCTCTGAGGCATTGGAGCTACATGGTCTGTAAGGTCCCTTCCAACTCAAACCATTCTATGACTCTATGATGGGGTATGAGAAAAGGAACACAGCTCACAGCATATACTTGTGAATATCTGAAAGAGTAAAAATCTTACTGCTAAAGGACTTTTCTTTCATTCTCCAGTGATTTTCCATGTGGTCATTCATTACTAGTGGCCCAAGATAATGTGTACACAGAAGATTAGATGCAGTAGGCCATAGAGCATCCAGAACACTGACATGGGGTTGCAGACATGACATAGGGTCTACATAAAACTTTTTGATTTTTAAAAGTAACACCTGGAGCACAGGCATATCCTAATCTTCTCTCATCTAAAATAGCACTAGATAATTAGGCAGCCCATGAACCACTTTTTAATGGGATAGAGCCTGGATTTTTTTGACATACTATCTCTTGTAAAGGTTTTACAGTTGTGTAAATGGAGCTGTATAAGGTCATTTCACAGATATGTTCTTAGCAGCCATTAACAGGCAGAGAACACTGCCTTGTCATGTTATAACCTGTCTGTATGTGATTTGACTGGGAAATTGCTCACAGGAAATTGCCATGACTTTTACCTTCTCTGCTGCTTCAGGAAACTGAAAACCTAGCTCAGATACCAAAATTCTTCATAAACCTACAGCCAAGAAATAGCTCCTAATTAGGTCACATTGCAAAACCACTATTCTTTCTCTAAGGGCAAAACTGGTAGATGCAGCAAGTACTGGGGAGGATTGGCTTAAGACATCATTTCAACACATATGAGCTACAAATAACATATCTGTCTCTCACCTTCACTGTCTCATGTGAGAGGAATTTTAGATGACATGAGCCTGAGCTGGAAGAACAAGGACTAGTTCTTGTTTAGAGAAATTCATGCATATTGAAAATTATTTTATGTAGATTCATATCTAGATTTGGCCTGTCTTAAGTAGATAGGAAGGCAAAATTGTTGGTTAAAGTAGAAACCGTAACATTTTGTACCAAAAAAGTGAGCTGCAAAACTGTCATTGACAACCCACGTTGTAGCAACACTTTGGTCAGCCTTGTAGGGCAAGAAAACCTCCGTTTGTTAGGTGGGCACACATTCCATCCAACTCCAAAGACAGTTTGTTCTTTCTGAGCCCCACTCAGCCGGAGTGTCAGTAATTATGGTGTGCAGCTTTCAAATTAATGCAATAAACATACACACCTTCTAGCTAGTAATTCGGGAAGATTGGTAAAATATGATTCTAAATGTGTTCATTTGTCTGGTGTAGTACCTTTTCCCTTATTGTATCTCACTGAAATCATGGCATATTCAAGAAGGTGATTCAGTGAATGGACTGCAATTAGCATGAACCCCAAGTGTGGCTATTTTGTTATAGCATTTTAGGGCACATTTTTATTTTCCCTGTCAGTCAGCAGTTTTAAATTCAATTGCATTTCCTAATTATTCCCAAATCAATTATAAGTAGAATTTTATTAGTTGCATGTAAAATGTATTGCTACATTTGGAATCTCAGTGTTCAAATGAAATAATGCATCTTCTCTTGCTTACCACAAGAGAAATTGAAGGTGTGCATAAAAAGGTGAATCATTCCATCGATACATTTCTTTCAACTGTCAGCTGAAAAATTAGGACTTTCTTTGAAAAAACTGCTTCTCTGACAATGCTCTTGTACAGTGTATTGGATCAAAAACCTGCACTTCAAACGCCTTAAAAAATACATCAGACTGGAACTTGTGAACTGCTTCTATTTGTCATCTGCAGAAATTAATATGTGAGCCAAAGGCAAAAAACTTTCATTTCAATGCATGGTAAGCATGGTTCCACAAGCAGCTGAGATTCATGCAACGAGACAGAGGGAGTAAAAACATGAAGCCAGTAAATGCATTCTCATGTCTGTGTGTATGGTTCTCAAGGAGAATTAGAGGTCAAAAAAAGCATGACTGGCTGGCCTGATTTCTTGTGTGAAAAGCACTAAAACAGTAACCACAGCAAGGAAAAGGTAATTATAGCGAGATTTTTTTACCTCTTGTGTCTGCTTTTGATTTTTTCTCAAAATCATGTTTAAGAAACTCTGCATAATATTTCATTTTAAATCAGTTCAATTGAAAACTGTAAATGGCTCCAGTGGAGGAACAGAGTAAGATACCTGCTACCCATAGGCCGTGCAATGATTGGGGTCATATGAATCTGCTATTTATTGTAAGCCAAGGGTTTTTGAGTGCAGTCCAAATTTTGCCTGCATCAAGATCAAGAAAGCTTGAAAATTACCAGACTATCCAGATACTCAATCATCACAAGCAGTGACTTGGATGTATAATTGATCTCCTCTTTGAAAGAGACCTAAAGGATATGGAAGCTGTCCTTGAAAAAGTGATAGAGTAAATATTGTTAAGAAAAACCCCACAAAACAAAACCAAAAATTCTTCAGTTTTTGGGGGGTTTTTTGGGGGTTTTTTTTTCTTTTCTTTTTGCTTTTTTTGGGGGGGGGTTCTTTTTTTAATTAAAATCCAAGTGTTTCTTCAGTAATACTCTTATTATAAATATATTAAACAATTTACCAATTTGCAGAGTAATAATACTATAGGACTTTATAGCTGAAAAGTTAACAACATAATGAATGGTTGAAATCTGAAATAACCAAACTTCAAAACAGTAATGCACTAATCCCTATGAAACAATAATAATTATAATCACAAGAAAAATAGGAAAACCAAGGAATATAAATGCAACCACAGTAAAGATTTTGTTTATTTTGCTTTAAAAAGATTGCAGATTAGAATTTACTTGTTGCTAAATAACATTCTACTGGATAAAACTCTTTGATCAATATTCTCTGATATTTTCTAGGAGCTACATTGCAGTCTTTCAAGATGAAAAATGTCTTTGAGATTTATAATGCATTTGTCATTTGGTGAAGGGAATTCTACTCTCTAGTTTATTTGCTTTTTGGCAATCAATAAAGCTATTTGTACAAAAGTCCCTTTGAATTTGTCTACTCTGGTATTTTCATTTCTGTGAAGTAAACAAACACGGGATAAATAGGATTTTTTATTTTAGCTATTCTATTTGTGGCTTGAGTCACCTGAGAATAATACTTTCACAATTTAGAAAAATTTCAAAACATATGCGTAAGGTCACTTTCATTTCAAAAAAGTTTTGGACAACAAAACCTAGTCACCTTTACTGAACAAATTATAAGGTTCATAGTTGTAAAAAAGTATTAATATAAGCACTGATATTTAATAGAATTTAATACCCTAAAACCAACTTCATTTGGCTGTCAGCAAGTAACTGTAGACTTTTTATACTTCATGTTTTGTGATTAATTTTTAAGACTGGAGTAAACATGAGTTTGAAACATGAGTGTGAAAAATTAGCACCTATCTCTACACCAGTACTCTTTAGCTCACAATATGTCTGAGTAACACTGCTTCTGAAAATGGATTTTCTGACTATTCAAGGGTACATCCACTTTATACATCAGTACTGATGCAAGCTCCACCATCACGTTCCTTCTTCCTGCCTCCTCTGAAGTGTTTTGTATTTCAGTGACAAAAGCCAGCATCTAGACAGCATCCATAAGACAACTCAGGCACATTCTAGTCATTGCTTTCTACTCGATTATGTCTGTCTACTATGTGTTACTTCTGTCTCATTTTAGACTTCTGCTTTCATGCTGGAATCGTGGAAGGGCAGAGAGACTAACTGGCTTTTCACATCTGAGACTTGGAAAGAGACAATGTAGTCTTCTAGGCCGTTTTCTTCCCAGTAACCCAAACATTTCACCAGTAGCTTTTCTTTTCTTTTGAAGCTTATGGAATCCCATTTGTATATGACCAAGAGCTAGTATGTGTGAACATATGTACATGTGTACAGTTACATCTCATGTTGGTTTCTGTGTCTGTTAGTAACTTTCAACGTGAGACCACTTTCACATTAACATGACAGAGCCATAGGAATTTTAATGAGATTCCTAAAAGTCATAAAAATTAGCAACTGAGTGAAAACCAGGGAATAAAAAAGGCTGGAACACCTCTCTTTACCTTTCTCACCCTGAAAACTAGCTGTGTGGCACATAAGGCTGTTTGCCTAGGTAGAAGAGGCAGGAGGGATTTGTTTGTAGACATAAGAGTTAGGAAGGAGCATTGAAAAAGGAGAATGAGGGAAGACCTGTGACATGGCAATAGCAGCCAGGGGCACATGAGACAGAAAACAGCTCCCAAGACCTGACAAACTGAGCACCTTCCTATTATAACATCTTTTTTTCTTCTCTGCTTGAGGAGAAAGATTAGTTAGCTGACTAGGTAGTTGTATGGCAAACACATAGTTTGAACTACTTCATAACCCAGATATTTTAGGTGGTCTGGGATATCTTGATTCTTGAGCAATTAAGGACCCTTATTGATAATGGCTCATTGATAAGAACAGCAATAAAACAGAAAGCTGGGATGACTATAATGAATGTACATAGTTAACTAGAATAAAGCATTTTGATGGCTGGTATTTTTAAATAATTGGCTCATTAACCTTAACTGTATCAACCTGTTCTCTTTACCAAGGTTAATCAGTGAATGGAAAAACTTCTGGGGAAGTTGCAGTCTTAGACAGAGGACAGCCACTTATTCACATGGTAGAAACATGCCTAAAGAACATGTTTAAAGAAAGTGTTTCTAAGAGAGGAGAAATATTCACACACATCCACACAAATCAATACATGCTTGCATTTTAATTGTGAGAAAACATAACAGAAAAAAAGTTATGCAGTTCTGAACAATTTTCAAGCAGTAGTCATTTATTTTTTGATGTATTTATTTTTGCAGTGATAGAAGCTATCAATTTCTGCTTTGTTGCAGCAAAGCTTGTTCTGTGTCCAGGTGTCTTCATTCCGTAGCTATGGTTCTCAAAATTGTTTCAGTGACAGAAGACCTTGAAACCCCTGGTCAGCAAATAAGTCCCTCTGAAATATATCACCACTGGAATTTTTATGGGAAAAAAAAAAAAAAAAAAGTCTTATTTCAGATGAAAGAGTACCAAATAGATGTTGTCCAGTGGTCATAATATATGAGGGTTGTACAAGCACCAGTTGTGTATTCTATGTATCATCTGCATGTTACAAAAAAAAGGATTAAAATGGACTGGTGTAAAACCAGGACGTAGCAACCTGGTGGTGTTGCACAGACAGTGCCTGATGGGGATAAAGAGCTAAGAGCTGCCATTGCTGCTATCTCATTCACCTCATCAGTATGCTGAAATCAGTTCCTTCCCTCTTTTGATGACATCCTCAGCTGATGACCCTCATGCTGAGGGATCTGCAGACTAAAATTGAGAGTGTTTTACAAACATCCTTGGATTGGCAGCAGAAAGTCATGGTGTGAGCAGTTAAAAGAGGTTTGTAACATGAAAAGTGACAGTGGTAGAAGGATCAGAATTTTCAGAAATATTCTGAATTTCTCTTTTCCTTAGGACTAAGGTGTGGAAGGTTGAATTATTTATTGTACATTAAGCTTGGCAGCAGTAAAAGGAGAAATGGTGCAGACAGGGGCATATTAGAGAAGTCTCCTTGGAGTGGAGGAAATCTCCTAGGTCAGACAGTGTATTCAAATACACACAAAGGTCTGACATTTCTGAGAGACTAGTCCAAACAGATACCTACAAAGTAGTTACATGGGATAAATATGGAAATTTAACTAAGAAGGAATACATCCATCCTCTGGTGACCTTACCCGATATTCCAATTAAAGCTATCAAATCAGAGAAGCCTCAATAAAAAAAAAACAAAAACATACAATCCTCAGCTCATCTCCCTCTTTCCCAGGATGCTTCAAAGATGTTCTTCTTATCTTTTTTTTAGTTGTTTTTGGCTCTCAGTATATCTAAACTGTAAAAAAAAAAAAAAAAAATAACACCACCAGTAAGATGTGGTGATTTTGGATGATCTAATTAAAAGGTAAAGGTCAGAATAATGTTTTGCTAAAATCTGGCATCCAATTGGGAAAATGTTAACTCTGGGCTTAACTAAACTCCCTGTTGTATTTCTTAAGGTTGTGTCTGGTGTTTTATTTATGTGTGTAGTGTGCTTTGATTTTGTCTACTGTGATTTGTGCTTGTTTTTCAGCCTCTTCTTGCATATTTGACATGGATTTGATCCTTTCTGCAGCTCACCCTCCCTCACTTCTAACCTATCTTGAGTTATAGCTTGATATTTGAAATATTTCCTGCAAATAATTTTATCTGGAGTGGGAGGATTATAATAATGTTCAGAACATTGATCTCAGTTAAACTTATAGGGCAAAAAGTTGCACAGAGAATTGGGAGTTTACCCAAAGGCATAGAACATTAAATCACTCAGAAGTTTGATAAATATGTAGTGAGGGATGTGTAATATTGAACTGGGTGATGCAGTTCCATGGATAACAGGCAAGGTCCAAAGAATGACTACATAATGCATTGCATTTCTAAGTTACTTATTATAAATATCATACTTTTGACATGGCCTACAACTAGAAATACTCTTTGTTTATGGATGAATAGTAACTAATCTGAGTTTTCTCTATCCACCTGTCTTTGGACAGAACTCTGAATATCTCAGTTTTGAAATCTCGTAAATTTTTTTCAGATAAGCTGTTAAATGTACCAAAGTGTCCAAAATATTTTGTCACTTCATTTATTTAGTCATGACTTGAAAATACTCTATAGAAAGGATTTCTATAGTAGAAAGTGGTGAAGAAACAGATACTGTCTGCAACACACAGTTAATACCACACACAGGTACTACAGCCATCAAGGAAACCTTGTGAGATTCCCTTCTAAAAATGCACTGAAACTGGAAGGATAAAGAAAGTACCTTTATATTCTAGGCAATCTGTATCAGTTTCTGTAAAATCTGGGGAAATCTTTAATCACTATTATACTTTTCTGAGAAGAGATAGAATACAACCTTTTAATTTGCTCACATTTATAATTTTTTACTTAAAGCTTACCTAATCATAGCATGTAACAACCAAAGTCATGTAAAAGCACAGATTTCAGCAGCAAGGATGATTATAAATCTATCAGATATCCAGACTTCAACAATTTTACTTTTCAAGGACACAGTTGGAGATGCACAGTAGTCATTCCAAGCTGCCACTATGGAAATTGTGCACAATAAAAGTGGGGACTTTGAAGTGTCTACTGTAAGTACCACTGCTTTTATATTATATAAAATGTGTACACACATTTTTCATATAAACAAAACACAAAAATTCTTTAAAATGAGATTTTCAGAAAGTGAAAGGTAAGAGGAAGCAATCCATTATTTAGGTGTTTTTCTAAACAGTAGAAATTTTGTAAGGTGCAAACTGTCAGTTGCAGAGTTGCATGCTTTTTGGTGTATTTATTCTGTCTGTCTTAAGGTTTCTGTTCCAGGAACCACCACACAGTGGGACTTTTACTTGACATCTGCAAGTCAGCACTCCATATCGGGTATGAAATCAGGTTTGCTGAATTTGGTAGCCAAAGAAGGACAGAATATATTTTTGATGATACAAAGACATAAAATGAGATTGCAGTACTTTAGAAATCTCCCATCTATGTCTGTTTTGTTTTAGGCAAAAGCACTGTTGTACAAAAGCTCACACTCCAGGAAGTGACTGCTATAGCAATACAAGGAAACACCTACCACCACCATAAATCTCCACAGTGCAAATACATATTTTCAACAAAAATGTTTCTCCCAACATAAATGTTAAGATAAGTAGGCAGAAAGGCAGTCACACAGATGAGCAGACCTACACTATAATATAGGGACCATGAAAGAGAATTCAGAGTCTTTCATGCTTATAAGGAGGTTGCTGTAGAGAAAAAAATATAAATTCATACACTTTATCCAAATCACTTGCAGTAGATACCTCCTAAAAAGATTATTCTTTTACAAAGCAATGCTAACATTATACTTCTGTAAGATTTTGATGAATGATAGATATATCAACTCATGAATATTCTGCCTACTGTACACCTATCTGTAAACTGAAGTATGAATACATTGATTTCAAACCGATTTCCTGCTGTCAGGTTAAAAATGCAATTGTCTAATACAAATGAAAAATAAAAATTTCACCTAGAAAATGTTAAAAAATTGCTAATCCATTTTTCTTTTGTGAAAAAGATTCAATGGTTATGGGAAATAATTTAATTTTTTTTCTTTCCAAGGATTTGAGCAGTTAAGACTGTGTTCATCATAGTTTATTCATAATTGCTAAACATCATAAATACTTCATTAAAACATAGTTGAACATTTAGATGTAACTTTACCTGGTCATGTTTAGGAATTACTGCATGAAAGAAAAAGACCCTGAAGATCATTGTTCCATCAGACTTTGAGGCCATGAAATCTCTGCATGATGATAGAAGGGGATTGACAAATCCATTCTGCAGATGAGTTTTGGGAGAGTATTTGAAGAATAAGCACTCCTGCTATAATTGAGTTACTTCTTGGTTATCCAAATGTAATGCATACTCAGATGCACAATCAAATATTCCCCTTAGCTCCAGGAGCTACAGATATAAACTCAAATCCATGATGTGGATATTCTTCTCTGTTCTAGAAAAGATGTGGTGAACAAAGACAATTGGAAGTAAATATTTCAAAAGACAAGAAATAAAATATGTTCAGCAGGTGGCAATAAAAAGTTTGAAAGATAATTTAGGCAGTAACCTGGACATGGTTGCTCCAGGGCTTTAGAACTCAGTCTTCCTCCAGATAATTTATGTAGTCTTTGATATTCATACAATACTATGTCTAAAACAATCTTAATAAGCACAAGGAGTCATGTAAATAAGTGGCCTTTTCACTTATAAAATGCGAGCAAAAGAGAAGTTTTGGCTTTAGGTGATCTTTCTGAGGACTGATACTGTTTCTGAAGGGGTGTCAGAAAGGACATCTTTATTCCATGATAAAGCTCTATATTCTAAAGGCAGTTTTGCTGATTAGTTTTACAAAAATTATTGTGGCTTATTTGTATTGTTTCACAACTGATTTGGGCCAGACTATCAAGTTTCCACATAGACACCGCAGATCTGTGTGAATCTCCTGCACAACTTGCTATGCAAAAAAATTCACATGGTGCAATCAGTGGTATCTGCTCCCATACACATGCCAAATTTCAAAAAACTAAAGCATGCTACCATGCCTTGGGTTGCTGCCCTGTAACTGAAGGCTGAGCATGTGCACGTGAAGAGTTTCTACACAGCAACTGGCATTTAGCAATGTGCTCATAATCTAAACCTTTAAACCATGTCTGTTCTTTAAAAGCCCCATTCGTGTATGCTCTCAAAGTGCTTATAATATCTGTCTCTTTTACTCTCTCTTATTGCTTTAATAGCTTAAAATATATAGACTTGCCTAGCATGTGCATGAAAAGGCAAAACACATAATAAAAGCAGAACCATAAATTCCTCATCTACTTTAGGAAATTACACTAGTTTAATTTTGCCTTATTCATTCAATGTAAACAAGGACAACAACATTAAAATGTAGCATTGGCCAAACCATTGAAACTCAGAGTTTGACTTTTTTCATCCAAGCTATACACTAAATGCTGTCATTAAGTTAACCACCTTTCATGCCAAGCATCATTTTTCAAATGTTGTCAAGACCATTAACTGCCTATACAATATAATCCTGGAAGCTAGGATGGCTTCACCAGCAAGTCACAGATCACCAAAAGGCTTCCTAATGATTTTTTTAATGAGGGAATGAGAGAAAATACATCAGGAAGCTAATAGCTTGCGTATTTGCTAAAAGGACCTGTTGACACCAACAAGGAGCAAATGAGAGACAGTCTCAGAGATTTCATAGCAAGCTGACATAGAAATTGCAGGCTGTGGTTGCACACACCAAGTGAACAATCATGTCAGACCAGTATGCATAGCCCTGAACATTGTTTGAGCAGAGTCCACTTTGCAGTCTGAGAGTTTTGGTAATGTGGCACCATGCCTGTGAGCCCAAAAAGAGAATCACAGCTGCACACAGACATGCTCTGCTTTCAGACAGAGGGCTCCAGCTTGCTGAACTCTTTTAGCCAGAAACACTCAGCAGTGGAGTTCTGGGAGAGACCACTGAATTCACCACCTCACTTCTGGCATAATCAACTATACCTAAAGCCTTCCTACAGCTACTTATTTATCCAGTTGTTGTCATTTGAAGACAATTTGGTTCTTCAGAGTTCACTGTGTGTTACATTACATTAAAATAGGTCAGCTGAGAGTGTCTGGAGGGAAGTTCTTTCCCTGGAAACATTCGATATGATGAGATAGGAGAACTTTCTGAGTATAGCATGAAGCACATGGGGACTGAAAGGCATAGGCATTAGGGAGGCTGCAGCATGAGCTTGACATGGGGGGCCCCAGATAATATCTGATTAAAAAGTCCACAGTTGGGCCTTAGAAAGAGAAGGAAATAGGATTCTTTACAGGAGAGACAGAAGGTACTACAGAAAACATGTTGTTAAGCAAGTATCTACTGGAAGTTTCTAGCCTGGGAAAAAGGTCAGAGTAAAGCTCTGCCCCAGTGTGGACAGAGGGAAATTGAGAGAAAATTGAAAATTCTTTTATTTCATCTAGCAGATCTAAGCATTCCTCACCTAGAGCTCCTAGTTCTAGTTAATGTTTAGTAAAAACTACCTTGGCAGATTGTAGCCCAAACAGGACTTTTTATTCACTCACTGAAGTCAAGAGTCAATCCTGATCACTCTGGCTGGTGCAGGTTCCCACTGTGCATACTCAAAGATATACAGCTCTGTGGATTTCCCAAATTTTCTACACATGTTTTTCATAAGAGTAATGGGTTTTATTCAAGAAAAGATTCTGGTGTGAATTCTTATTACTGTTAATTAAATTAAATTCCTTCTTGTTCCTGCACTCTGAAGATGTGGAGACACTGTCTTTTCATAAGAAATGCTTTACACATGATCCCATCTATCTTCTCTGTAAGGTCTTCTTTTGTGCAGATTCACCAAACTAAAGGTTTTCCATCTGTCCTTGGTAGTCATATTTTTTAAATTTAGCTATTCTCTCAACTCTTTGCAGCCTGCATAGATCCATCTCTAAATGTGGTGCATAAAATTGGCACAGAATTTTATCCGAGACTACAGTGTGACTGTCAATGTACATGAAACAATAGCTGTGATTGATTTCTGACATGATACATAAAATAGAAAGCTGTTTTGCAGTTATCAAAAGTTATTTCTCTAGCATGTAAGGGGTCTTTCACTGCTACTGCAAAATAATTACCTGCCTGCATGTGATACTCTTATTAATACTTTGGAATATGATCTTCCTGGGAAAAATACCTGTCATGTTTGTTGACTGGTTTGCATCATAACACACAGAACTGGAGCTCCTTCATAGAAGGACCTTCTTGGTTCATTCAATTTCCATTTTAATTTTTTTTTATTCATTTTGCAGTTGGATTTCATCATGCTGATGTCAATTCACCTCCCAAATCCAAAGGTAATGAAAAGCATTGGAAAAGGAGAAAAAGAGCTTACTCCAGGTTCCCTTTAAAATAGAGGTGTGAATGGACTTGAACGTACAGAACTAGTGAAGACTATTGAGAAAGAGAATGTGAAAGAATGAAAATATTACTATGTGAAGAACTTAATTTTCAATATAAATTGTCATCACAGGCGCTGACCAGCAGAGGATGTGGAGGAAAGCTGGAGGAGGAGGTGGCATCATTCATACCACTCAGCTCAGCTAACTTCTACTCACGCCTCTAAAGACATTTGTAAGGCCCTCTATAATTCTGAAAATGAATGGTTTCTCTTTATTCCAGCACTCTAAAGTATTGGTGAAGATATTGACTCACACTGAACTAGGATAGGATTTTGTCATATTGCATGTGATAAACCTTTCCAGTTTGACAGGCATCAATTGATAACTGCTATCCCACTGCAGTTTTTCAACCGCTTGTGTGGCAACTTTACTGTAATTTCATCATGAGAAATTTCATCGTATTTCCCTGAAAGTGTCATAGGGGATACCATCAAAAGCCTTACTCAAGTCAAGAATTATCATATCTTCTGCTTGTCCTTTTGTCCTCTAAACTATTTAACCTGTCAAAGAGGAAATTAGTCTGGTTTGTTGTTACTTACTCTTAGCAAATCCATATTGGCTGTCTCTTACCACCTTATTGTTCTGCAGGTACCTTCAAATTGATTGCTTAATAAATTGTTCCAATAACTTTCTAACATTGAATTTCGGGCCCCTTCTGTATAATTCTCTGGAATCTACTTCTCTACAGATAGGTACTACAATATATACCCATTCCCAATCCACTAGAGTCCTTCTCTAACTGGAAGACAAATGCTGATGGTATATTCAACTCTGATGATTTACTGTTAGAAGAATCTACACTAAAATTAGTATTTCAAAGCAGAATGTTTACAATATTATATCATTTTGGCTGCAAATTAAGACTTTGCATAAATGCATTCTATGGAAATATCATTGCCCTCAGGAGAAGTTTTTAACTACTCTCTAAAATAATATTACTTTACTCAAAAATAGTGATCTAAAAGATCATAGGTGGATTTGCTGGAAAACATGAAAAGCAGGAAGAAAGGAATGGAGTGAGACAAGGAGGGAAATATACTTCCCAAAAGGTTAATACAGGCATGTAAGAAGCAGTGTCACAGGAGGACTCTGAGAATGGTTTCTATGTAAATCTCCACCAACACAGTATCCTAGAAAAACAATCAATTTTAAAAATAGACAATCTTTTTTGAAGAAGAGCACACAAAAATAGTGAAACTGGTCTGTCTGTCTTTGCTTCTGCTTACATATGTGCATGACTTTTTGGACAGCTTCAAGGAGGCTGATGCAGATAAATCAAACAACTTCTTCCACAATACAGCTCTCTCTCCAGAGGTGTTTCTTATCAGTTTAGCATTAAGTATTTGAAGCTTTGTGTATACTCCTGGAAACAGCTGTGAAGTAAATAGTTGCCCAGANTGAAGCTAAAAGACTGTAGGCTGATTTTCCAGACAGCTTTGTTGTTTTTTAAAGTTGTCATTCTGCTTTTAGGTGAGAATAAAGTACTCTGCATGGAAACATTTCCAAATTTAAAAATCCTTGAGTACATTCTTATTTTTGAACATAATCACTGGTGAATGTTATATACTTTGTGCATATCCCTGACTGTTCTTATATATAGTTTTATCCACAAAAATAATAACTGTAGTTTGCTCATATTGATGATGAGCATTCATGACTGCAAGACCAGGGTATGTAATCTTCTTTATTATGTGAAAACAGAATTCTTCCTGAGAAATCCTTTCACTCCTGTAACAGCTGGCCATAGAACTTTCTAAAGTACAGTAGTAGTCATATTTCAGCAACATAGAAGAGTCAGTGCTGAAATTCTCTCTTGGTATTTAATTGAATATACTCAATAACACTGTCAAGTAAGTATTGATGGTACTTCAAAGTGCTCTTAGGTAAGGTGGAAACAATAGCACATAGGGAAAGTGAAGCTCTGTAAACAGAAGGTAAACATTAAGGTCATTTATCGAATTAAGAGGGGGGAAGAAAGGAAACATTGAAAACACAGTTGGTTTTCAACATTTCCTTCTCCTTAAAACAAATTTGTCTTTTATAGAATGCAGTAAGCTTCAAGGAAAGTGAGCTATCAGGGAACTGCAAGAAATGTTTTATGAAACAGGACAGGGAGACAGTGATGATTGGCACGAAGTGAAGACAACTAAAGTGAGAGGGATATTTCTAAGAGGCATCTCTGTTCACAGCTTGTCTCTTGTGGATGTAAATAGTGGCTTGACAATGAGAAAGACTCTGGTTCCAAGCCTGATTAAAGGAGACAAATTCAGTTTTGGTCCCACTATTCCATTTTCTGGAATACACTCACATCTCATTGCATGCAGCCTGCACATACAGATGCCCACACGACCTTGTCTCTTTCAAATACAGCATTCTTCTCTTGCTTTAAAATGACGTGAAGCATGTTGAACCTGTCCCTCTCAGGTTTCTCTGGTGAGAAGAAACAGAAGGCTACGTTTAAGGGGTCATTTTTTGTTCCATTTACTGCTAATTATGAATATATTAGTGCAGCCTTTCTTCACCAAAACAACTTTTTATCCTGTCTAGCACATCATTTCCTGTTTTCTAAAAGACTGCTACAGTTAGAAATAATCTCTGTTTTCAAACTGCATCCATTTTAGCTCTCTCAGGAGTCTTTCTCTCTCCCACAAAGTGTTACTCATTGGAATTTCAATCAGATCACTGTCTTACCTATTTAGATGTTCAAAATCAAGGTGCCTTGAGATCCAGGATTTCCTCCAAAAGCTGGAAGTTGCCTAACTGTGAAGGTGAGTGAAGATATGAACATGTGACATTACAGCCATTCATGGAAATAAGAACTGGGAAAGCCAAGAAACCATGGTAAGATTACTGGTCATTATGAAAAGTTCATCAGACAACCTAGCCAAAGCCAGGCAAGGCAGAGTTATGGATGTGACAGATGTGACACAGGTGTTAGATGGCACTGTCTATAGAATTTTTAATGTCGCTAAGATTGTGTGCTACATACGAAGAAATATGAATTTCATACTAAACTCTAACAAAAAAAAGTGGATGTAACATGAAGTTTATCAACTCTTCCAACAGTTCCAATAGTGCCTTGCAGGACAAATCTCTTTACAGGAACTTCTCTAGGGATAAGCAGCAATATTTGAGGAAGTAAGAGTGAAATTGCAAACAGTTCTTAGAAGACACAAACAGGGCAAATAATGAAAGAAGCATTTCACTGGAGAAAAATGGGACAGTACAAAGCAAGAAAGAAATCATTAAAAAAAAGGCAGAATGTTTTCAGAAAATAAAAGGCTCAATTAAAAATAAGGAAAAACCCCTTGAATAAATGATGTGCATAAGATAAGGCTATTTGGAAGCATAGACAAACCAAAGGTACAATCAGTAAAAAAAGACTAACTGACAACAAGTGCCAAGGAAAAGCCAGCAGGACAGAAGGAACATTTTGACAAAGTGCTAATCCCTGCTGACCATACAGATGCAAACAGCTGAGGCATGTTGGAAGGACAGGACAGGTTCAAGGCAGAAGGAGGAGAGCAGTATGGTGCCAGCAGAAAAAGGAGGCAGAAGGAACATTGATGTGGATCAGAAAAGGAGAGTTGATGGTGCACGCAGCAGAACTGCTGAGCTGTAAATAGCTAGAAGGACAAGTGTGACCAAAGCATCAGAAGTACAATCCTTTAAGCTTTTGAGCAGACGTGATACTAAGTGAATGGCAAAGCACAGCAGCTGTGTCAATCTGCAAGGTTACCTAACTAATTCAGGCAATAACAGATGTGAAACTCATTGTCAGATTCTAGGGGAGAAAAAAACAAACCAGGAGAAATAATACTTTTAACAGATTCAGACAAATTATAAAGAGATTTTTAGAGGAAAAGTCTAGTTTCATATCAGGTACTGTTTGGAAGTACTCATCCTGAGCTGTACAAGGACAAAACAAGAAACAGAGACTCTTCAGCAGTATGAGAAAGAAAATAAGCATAATTTTCCCAATATTTTAGAAATTTATTTGGAATACATTATTGAGAACTTTAAAAAAACCCTATTAGATCTCTATTTGCTATGGG
This sequence comes from Cisticola juncidis, assembly GCA_013400215.1. Taxonomy (NCBI): domain Eukaryota; kingdom Metazoa; phylum Chordata; class Aves; order Passeriformes; family Cisticolidae; genus Cisticola; species Cisticola juncidis. Next base: position 1,203,457 of record VXBR01010763.1, read on the forward strand.
TAAATCTTCATTTCTATAGTGTTTGACTTATATTTTACAAAGGGTCTTAGCAGAAACAACATATCCATTGAGAACAGCTTAAAATGCAAAAATACTATTCCAGTTTAACAGGTTCATATAAACTAATAAAAAAGCAGACACTTCAAGGGGACCCATTTTCACTATTTTTTCTCCTTCTCCCACATGAGTTTAACTCAGTGTTAGAAAAGACAACTTCAGTTACCTCACTTAGGAGTGAATGAACTCTGAACACTTTAGGCATTCATGCTTCATTTCCTTGAATCACTGATTCTTGTTTGCATTCAAGTACTAAGGCTAAAAATGCAACAAAATTAAACTTTTCACTAATTTCCACAATAAAATTTCAGTGGATGTGAATTTGCACCAGTGTGAAATGATGCACAGTGGCTTAGCTACTGGACAGCTTTATGAACAACTAGGATGGAGGATAATTACCACAGGGCCACTTGACTGTCAATGCCGTTTCAATATTCAGGGGCATGATTGTGTTATGGTCACACTTCCTGGGGATAAGTGTAAACCTTCATGGTTTCCCCCTTAACTTCTACCTGCCAGCCCTGGAATGCAGATCAGCTGCAGAAGATTCCCTGGAGTTATTCTCAGAACAGCCACACTCCTTACGTGCTCCCTCTGCATCTAAATGTCATCTAGATCACTAAGTAGGCCAGACAGCAGTTTGGTCTGGAAACAGTGTCCTCTGACCACAAACAAGGATCAGTGCTCCAAGTGGCAGAAGGTGGAGGTCAACATGCACCAGAGCCTGCCAGTGCCCTCAAAACTTGAAGGTTTGTGTAGGACATTTCTGTGCTGTCACAGCAGTCAGGGCAGAGATGAAATTGTAATTCAATTCATTGTTTCTTCATGAGTTTCCATGGTGATGCAGGGATTAAAAAAACCTCCAATTACTCCTCCCTGCTACCAGTATCTTGGGAGACAGGTGGAGGCTTATGGTGAGGAGCAGGAGGCTCACAGACATTTCTCTCCTCAGCAGCACTGCAAACCTGTGCAGGGTGATGTGATACAAGAGACACAACCACACAATGCCAGAGGAGCTGTTGCTATCACTCATCAGTACTGGGGCACCTTATGTGTGTGCATTTATTTCAGAAATTATTTGTCTCTAAAAGGAAACTAGAAGCCCAGCTAGCAGCAGCTCCAAAAATTAAACTAGAATATTACCATCAGTCTATTTTCATCTATTCAGCTGCCTGTCTTAGTCAATAGGAATGAGACTACTTTTGTGAATATTCATTATTTAGAAAAGGAGCAGAGGCAGATCACATAGCAAGGTCTTACACCCTTCTATTTTCAGGTCATGATTATGACAGAGAGAATGCCTCTGCAGGACAATATAATGGGTTAAATCCTTTTTAAATTATGGATGATATTCCTCTGTAAATAGATGAAAGACAAGGGTCTGAAAAGCTACAAGACTCAGCTGAATTCTATAAGCTATGCCTGCCAGGATGCTCAGCACCCTGGGGAATTTGGTTTAAATATTTTAAGACAGTTTTACACAAGTTTTTTTTAACCTAATCTGAAAGTTTAAAACTTCATGCTAAGGACTGTTGACCACTTCCATTCTCACTAATAGCTCTACTATTTGAGATGTTTTGTAACTTAGTTATTAAGCAATCTAATATATACTCTTTGAAGAAATAGAGTTCCTTATAGCTCTTTGAGACAGCATCATGGATTTCATGTTATGATGAATATAAAGTTATAATTATATAAGGTTATATAACGTTATTATAAGGTTATAATATTATTATATAATATAATGTTATGATGAATATAATTTGCATACTTTGAGTGCTGTTTCCTACTTGTCCTTTCCTAACTGAAAACATTAATATCACTGATTCTTTCAGCAGGGCAGAAAAAAGCTGCAGAAGCAAACACTGCTTATTTCTTAAATTAGGAGCCCTTGAACGATCCATAAAGGAAAGTTTTTTAACATGAGACTAGTAACTGACACTTCAGCTGCAATAAGATATATACATTAATTCTTGCACCCACTAAAAATATAAAAATAACAAATTTGTCATTCAAGCTTATATTGTTGGCAGTATAATAATACAATCAAAACATCATTGCAAACTAAAATCCACTTTTTAAGGTAGTTTATCAAGGACAAACTGCTCATAAATATGATTGGAAGGTACCCTAACAAGAATTTCCTAATGTAAATACTTCATCAATGTCATCTGAATAAATTATAAAATGCATTAAACAACCCCCTTTTTTTCCAAAATTAAATACTTTGTAATATAACCTTAACTTTGTAATAGCTGCTGAACATCACTCTTTCTTCAATAAACATTGGCTGGAGTATGCAGAAAAATTTTGTCACCACATCACAGACCTAAGAAACAAACACTGAAATATGTAACATATTTCTAACAGAACCGAAAAAGGTGTATAAAAAGTTCTTAGAAATATGTATAATCTTTATAAAGAGTGATCACAGAAACAAACCAGCCAAATTATAAATTAGGCCTTCAGTGACTAAATGTTATCATCACATCTCTGTTGGAGACCTATGCAGTGAAAATCAGAAACCTCTCTTACTAAAATCAGTTCTCTTATTTCTGAAAAAGAATGCTTGTATTGGTAAAGGTTAGCTTACTTGGATAGATGAGATATATGAGCCCAAGAAACACACACTGAGCCAGAGTACATGGTGTTCCCACTGAGAATGCTGCTGACTCCCTGTACCAGCTCAATATGGTGCAGCCTCCAGAAGCAGAGGACAAAATTGTATAATTGGAGAAACTTTATTTCTTTATTTTTCCTTTTTTTTTTCTTTTTCTTTTTTTTTTTTTTATGTAAAAGAATATTTTTAATACTGAGTTTGAAGCAAAACTATGAAGGTGATTTTTGAACCTGGCACATTATGCCAATTGAAATAATGCACAAATGCACAAACAATTAATTTTTTCTTATTTCATTCAATATGGAATATTACATTATTCTGCAATCGAAATGTTGGTGTTTTGGTTCCTGACTTCACCCAAAATATAATTTTTTTTTTATTTCAACAGATATTGCTCTGTAGGAAGAAAAAAAAAAATCTTAGCTTTACATGTATACACTAGTAAAGGCTCTTTATAAACTGGTACATGACACTGCTATTTTTGCAGGACAGCAATTCTATTTGACTCTCATCTTTTTCAGTCTCTACTGAAACAGATTGCATTGGTGCTATTAGGAAACCTTGTTATATTAAATCCCAAATATGTGTTTTACCCTAAACTATCCCACTGCCTCTGGATGGCAGCATTCATGGTGAGGCATGGGAATGGCTGGATTTCCAGGGTGTTTGTGAGCTGCCTCCTCACCTCTGGAGAAGCTTTGGGTTCTACACTGACACAGGCAATAAGAGTTCAACCCCTGCCTGCTTTGGAGTGCTTTGACAATGCCACTTCACCGTGCAGGTAAAACTGGTTCCCACCTGTGGGAAAATAACAGAAGATTGACAAGGAAGATGGTAAACACACTCAAGTGACTTGCAGCTGGGGTGTAGAAAAACACATACATCACACTAGCTGTTGTTTAGTCTGACATTTTTGACAAGTACAACATCTGTGTTTGGATAACATAGGCTTGTGATAGACATAGAGGCACCCATCAAACATGCCTGGGGTTCCTGTCCTGCTGTGGGAAAGCTCAAAGTACAGCTGTACATTGCACCTGTGTGAATCCCTGCTATAAAGGAGGAACCAGCAGGCTGGGTGATCTCTAGGATGGACCGTGGTGCCTGAGTCCCCACCTGTGTGCCTCTGTCCACATCCTGCTTCAGACATCCCACAGCTGGCAAGGGAACAAAAATGAGTTTACTCTTTGCATTTCATCTGCAGTTTTGTGGTTGTCCCAGCATCCTGCCCATGCCAGCTCACACGTCTCTCATGTTGGAGTTCTTATCTGGGTCTCCCTTTAGTGGTCCAGCTGCTCCTGTGCACTGTTTCTTCATGTAAAACAACTGTTTAGTACTCCCGGGATTCTGAGAGCCTGTAAATCACATACTCTTTCCCCTGCCTGTATTGCATTTCTACCCTTTCAATTTATATTCACCTGAGAAGTGCTGCAAAAGCTACATGTCTAGAGATTAAAGGCAGGATCTGCTGTGACTTAAAGACATCAAAAGCCAAGAGCAGTATGATTGGAGCAAATTGCATGTTACTGGCTTTTGTTAGCCTCCAAAAGCCTCTTATTATCATTCTTGCTGTAAGTGTTTGCTACTGCTGCTCTAGTGATTGTAGATGCCCATCAGAGGTGATAAATGCTGCCTCCCAAAAGAGCACAGGTGATTTAATTGACATGCAAGGGCAGGAACTGAGGCGTGTGGGCTCAGTGACCTGTGAAAGCTGTTCCTCATGACACATCACGTTACATTTCCTGTTAAATTATGGTTTGCAGAAACAACCGCCGTTTGTCTAAACCTGGATTTCAAATAGAAAAAAGATTCTATTGCTGCTAGTTTAAATAAAGCCATGCTCTCACCACTGTCCTCTCCACTTGATGCAGTTATACTGGTGTAAAAACACACCTTTATGCTTATTTACCTCTCTTGCTCTCAAGTGGCAAGTACCCGTTCCAGGGCAAGCACCTTCAGAGCAGTATAATGAAATGCACACTCCCATAAAATTGCACCCCTTGAATGCATGAGAATGAGCATACTGTGTTTTTTAGAGGCCCGTTCATCCTAGTACCACATCTCCAGCATCAGCTGTCAGCAGATCTGGATGAAGGGTAAGACTGGAACAAGAGCAAACAGTATTCCTCTGAGTGCTGTCCCATCTCATTAATCCCTATGGGAGGGGTTCTCTAAGCTTGATATAGTTTCTATATTTAGAAATTTAGGTTACAAACTATAACATAATTTTACCTAATAACTCATGAAATAAGAAGACCAGATATAAATGGTTGGGTTTTTTTTCATTTATCTGCACAATTTACTGTATTTTACAGAAGTCTTCTACCTGCAGTTCTAATTCTAGGCTTCCCTGCTGGTATTTGAGATGGCTTGTGGGTTGTTCATTCCCTTCATAGCTAGCTCATCACTCTCCCTATATTTCATTCCTTTCTGTCCATTTCCTGCAAATTTCAGAGGTATTGTTTTATTATTTGTTCTGTCATGGTGATCTCATTTTGCTCACTCATCTTAAATCTTGCTTGTTTTGTTCTTCAGTCCATAAGTGACTTTAAGTCCACAAGCATAAAACTCTTGCAATAACCTATGTGTAAAAACCAAGATTTTTTTTTCTGCATGAACAAATGAGGATTAACTATTTTTGTATGTTTCCAGTGAGACTACACATATAGTATTCTTGAATTTATGGTAGAAATGTCCCTTAAAGATGGTGAGTGCTGGGGTTTTTTTACAGTTCATTTAAAAATAAATAGTTATATCATCTTTGGATGGCTTTAGAGATTGTTTTAATGGCTTTTTCCTTTTATTTCTAATTGTTTGGGCTAGTAATGAGATTATTTAACTGCAAAACCTGGTTTAAATATCTTCTTCAGAGAAGATATTTATGATGTGTTAGTAAAGCTTACAAATTAGCTTCTTGCAATATTTTATGTGTGAAGAATTTACTTAATTGTAACTAGGTGTTATGCTGTCGACAGAAATTTAAGGCAAAATATGGAGAAAAAAGTAAATAGTGAGTGACAAGCACAGGATGTGTATAGTAAGATGACGGTGACATGAAGAAATGGTCTGGTGAATGACAAGTCACACAAAAAGTTTGAAAAATTGGGGGAGGGGTAATTAACTTTGCATGAGTTCTTATTTGTTCACACTAAATATTCTTTATTAATTTCTGCTGGATGCAATGCCTTTACACAGATAAAGACACTTGCTCTAGTATGGTATCTGCATTTTTGACCAGCTTGTACAGAGTCAGTCATGTGCAGACCGGGTGTCAGATCCATTTTGGAGAGATTTGCAATCAAGTAAGTGGTTTGGCTGCTTCAAGAAACACTGTCAAAGGTATAGGCAAAAGCGGGGATTAATAGGAATTTGCAAAAATGTGGTTTTACAGAGTTTGATGGCAAGGTTCATGGCTCATGGTAGGGGCTAGGGACTCTTCACTACTTAGACTTAGACTCAGGAGTTTCTTGGATCAGGCCTGAGGATGGAGGAAGAAGGGCAGGGAGATGCACCCACCACAAGACTGACCACTTACACACAGCCCAGTACTTGGCTTGAATCTTTTCCTGAGGTAGTCACCAACAGCTTTTAATTATTTTCTGTGAGCTTTTGAAGATGAAATAATTTGAAATCACCTGGGGTTTGCATTTCAAGGCTCTAAAGCAGAGTTCTTTTACTATTGGGCTACAGATGGAGGACCATGGTGTGTTTAGGGTCTCTGTGTCAGAAAACATCTCTACAGGACACAGTTCTGGGAACTACCTTAAGAAACACTCTTGGCTGGTGGGAGCATGGTGCTAGTAACACCAGGGTTGAGGGTTCAATCCCCATACAGGCCATTAATCAAGAATTGCTACCAATGATCCTTGTGGTCCCTTCAAACTCAGAATACTCTGTGATTCTGTGATTCACACCAAAGGGGAGTACAGGAATGAGAACAGTATGTGTGAGACTGGGATAATTAGGGGCAAAAGAAGGAAGTAAATTCTTTTACCGTGTACATATACTCAGTGAGTTCTCAAATAGATTTAAGGGTTTCCAAAGGGGGCCTTTTCATGCAAAAACTTGTTATGGGAATAAATTAGAAGATGCAAGAAGTGGCCAGTATACTTTGTGACATAGATTTGGACGAGAAGGATAGAGGCAAATGTGAAGGTAGATGAACAGAGGTTTGCATGGTCACAGTAGGAGAGGAGTACAATAGGAACAAGAACTCTGAAAACATGTACAGAAACCTATGGTGATCTGTTCAAATTGATTTTTTTACAAGAGAAAACTAAATCAGATATGACACTAGTGGGTTATGGGTTTGTGGGTTTATGTTACTATAGAATATATAAAAATGTATAGAGTAACCTGTCTTCACTGTTGAATATTACCATATTATCTTTGTATAGACATTTCCTGCATATACATTTTTGTCTAGTTTCAGCACTATAGCAAAATAGCAAATTTCAGAAAAAGCAGGATAGCAAATTCCTCTAGGGCTGTTAGTCTAATAAGTGGTAGAAAACCCACCACTAGCCAATTCCCAAAGTTCATTCTGATTTATTTCCTTTTCGCTCCTCTTATATGCATTGGAGGTTATGCTAAATCTAAAAAAGTAATGGAGTGGCAAATATCTATCCAGTCCAGTCTGACAATTCCTGTGTGGAGCAGGGCACAGGAAAGAAAATTCAAAAATTACCTGTTAGAAGAATGAAAGACGAAATAAAAGGTAAATACAAATTGCTCTTTCAAACAACCCAAGAACTAAAAAACATCAACAACAAATATAGCATCTAAAAAACAACAGCAAAAACCCCTAAAATTGTTGGTCTCTGCTCTTTGACATACCTTTCTTTCTGTTCATAAAGGGCACTACTACTAGACAAGCATTATTGATCATCACAGGATTTCAGAGTGGTAAACCAAAACAGGAGAACAATATTTTGTTCACTTGACAAAGCAGTCTAAAAATTTCAGAACAGCTGTTTACCCCTGCTGAGTTGCATTCCAGGTGCCCACCAAATCTGTTCTGCCACTCCCCTCCTCAGCTGGACAAGGGTAGAGAAAATATAACAAAACATTCATAGGTCAAAAAAAGGGCAAGGTGAGATCCTTCACCAGTTACTCTCATAGAAAAAACAGCCTTGATTACGGAAAAATTAATTTAGTTTATTAACAATCAAATCAGAGTAGGGTGGTGAGAAAATAAAATACCCCAAATCTTAAAAACACCTTTCCCCCAGTCATCCCTTCTTCTTGGTCTGAAATTCACTTTCAAATTCTCTACCTTACCCAAGTGGCTCTGTGGGACAGGGAATGGACATTGCAGTCAGTTCATCACATACTGACACTTCTTCCTTCTCAGGGGAACTCCTCACACTCTTCTCTCATTCCAGTGTGGGATCCTTCTCTTAGGAGACAGTCTTTCTGAAACTTCTCCAACACTGAATCCTTCTTACAGACTGCAGATTTTCACAAAATGCTCCAGGGTGGTCCCTTCCATGGTGTGCAGTCCTTCCGGATCAGTCTGCTCCTTTGTGGTCCCTATGGGCTCACAGGTCCTGCCAGAAAACCTGCTCCAGCATGGGCTCCTCTCTCTCCATGGACACACAGGTCCTTACAGGAACTTGGAATTTCCTGGAAGTTCCCATGGGATCACAGCTTTCTTTGGGCATCCACATGCTCTGGTGTGGGGTTCTCTAGGCTGCAGATGAATATCTGAATCCCTGTGGATCTCCATGAGCTGCAGAGGAATCTCAGATCCAGCGCCCAGAGCTCACCCTTCCCCTCCTCTTCACGGACCTTGATGTCTGCAGGGCTGTTCCTCTCACATGTTCTCACCTTCCTCTCCTTTGGCTGCAATCACTCGTGCTCTGCAGCTTTTCCCCCTTCTTGTGTTATCCCACCACCATCTCTGACGGGCTCAGCCTTGGCCATCAGTGGGTCCCTCTTGGAGCTGCCTGGGATTGGCTCTGTCAGACCTGGAGGAAGCTTCTGGCACCTTCCCAGAGAAGCCACCCCACACCCCTCCAATATCAAAACCTGCCATGAAAAACCAATACTAAACTAGAATATTTTACAAAAGGGTAGAATTGCAGAATATTTTGTCATATCTTTCATTGGTTTTCTGCTTCCTTGATATGCCTCCATAAATATGAGAGGTTGTAATTGGGTTGTTTGGTTTGGTTTTTGGTGGGGCTTTTTCAATAGTGTCTCTTTTTGAGTTTATGGGGTTTTTTGCTTAGTTTAATCCAAAAGAACACTTATCCAAATTTCAAAAATACATTTCTGAACATAAAGTATTGTTATATGATGCACCCAAAAAACTCAGCACAGTGAATAGCTGAATGATCACTTTGTAAGTTTGACTGTAGAAACATAAACAGCAGAGTAATCTAATTGTTCTTCAAAAAGTTTTGTTCTGAAAATTAAATAGCTTTGAAAAATCAGATACCTCATATTTGTAATCGAAATTCTCTTAAGTTTAATAACAATATAAACCCAAAGTTTTCAGTAAGATTTTGACTGAGAAATGAGAAATCATGAAGATTTTTTTTTTCTTATTGTGGTATCTTTTAGTACTGAGTCTTGAACTCAGACTGAGCTGCATCTACTTCTTCTTTTGAAAGAAGGAAATCTTGAGAATGATTTCTGGGTGGAATCCAGAGAAAAATACTTTTATTTTAGCAGACATTGTCTGTATTTCTGCTAGTGGTAGCACAACCCGACCACCTGTCTAAAGCATTTATTTTTAAAACCTCTTATTGTCTATTAAAAAGGTATTATAATTAGCACTTATCTGTCATTTTGAAGTCTAATTAGTTAGTCTTGCATTCTTATTAAGTTATGAAGAGTTGAAGGTCATGTCATACATCATTTCCAAAATAAATGTCCCCTAAGTTTTTAATACAGTCTTGAAATTTACCACTTTTACAGATATGACATTTGGCATTAAAAATTTCAACATCATTAAATGCAGGAGTAAAAGAAAATTCCAGGTTTTGTAAGGCTCATTGATTTTCTTATTTCATAAGGGGAAATTTGATATTTCCCTTTACAACCATTTCCTAAAATCACTGAATACCATGATTCACCATTTTCAGATGCTTTATATTGGCTTTTCTCAATTACTTTGTTGGAGTTGCTCCTGTGTGTTTTGAAATGATCAACACAGAAATTTACCTATCTAGGTCAATTTACCTATCTATGCTTTTCAGCATTTGCCTGGCCATATTTGATTAACAGCACAATTCCTCTGCTCCCTGCCCCACCAATTACAAGAGCAGGATGTTCAAATGGCAATGGAAAGCCCAAGTGATTTTTTTGGGCTGGGGGAAGGTACAGAGCTGTGAAACTGTCCAGAGAGCAGGTAATCTCGGAGGCAGAAAAAAACAGAGGTGTGGGACACAATTTCCAAGTCTTTTGCAAATAGAGATGGGGAGACGGCTCTGGGTCACCCATGGGAGAGAGGTGAGAGCCTACACCATGCAGGTTTTACTTGTGGGTGTCCCCAGGTAAATCATTGTCTTGTGGAAGGAAATTGAAGTCAACAGACTTTGCCTTTTACACCCCTCAGCTTTGGTCAGACACTGCTAGGCCCCTTACAGCCTTGGCTGGGGAGTCCTGGGTGTTCAGCACTGCTGGGTGTTCCTTGGCAGAAGGAACAGAAGGCAGCCTGATGGCACCTTGCTTCTGCTGCAGACAGACTCCTGGGTATGAGCAAAGCTGCACATCTGCCTGAACATGTCTGTGTTTGTGAACTGCATCCCCAGTTTTGGTACAGGGTTAGAGGAAGACTTTACATTTGGAAGAAACTGCATTTGAGAACCAGCAGCAGTTTCAGCAGCTTTGTTGGCTTTGTTTGGCTTATTCCTACGAGTTCCCATAGCTGAACGCTCAACATTTGCTTATACTGAATGCAAACATTTGTGCAATAGAATTGTTTCTTTTTTTTCACAATAATTTAGAAATAAAAATCCATCTGTGTTCTGATTTGTATTTAGCTGGTGCTTTAGACATTATATTTGGGTCTCTTGGTATAAATAAAACCAATAGATTTAAAAGGATAAGAAGAATTTGGGGGTTTTTTTCTGTAATTTCTTGGGTTTGAGAGAGATCCTTGTCTCTCTCATGGCTCTATTTTAAAGGCTCTACTCTGTGTTTTGATGCCAAGGTTATAAAACAAAAGGTGTTCACTTGCACCACGCCTGCCTTCATTAGCAGCATGTTCAGAGAGGAGAGACAGAGATGAGAAGGAACTCAATAAACCAAGTTGCAAAGGGATAAATCCAACTGCGTGTCAATGTGGAGAAACCTTAGAATCCCTTCAAAAGCAGGTTGGCATCTCTTCTCTTTCTGTCTTAACAAACTGACAAGTGTCTTGATTGGCTTGAGCAGATATTTCAGTAATTATTCCAGAATTATGGTCCATTTTGGGGCTCTTCTGTAGCCACTTCTTTGATGGCTACGGCTGAAAAGTCACCAGTGAAGATTAACTGGTTCTAAGCTTAAAATTTATGATGGAAAATAGGACACACAAGGAATATTGATACTACATTTTTTTCTCAAATTCTGCATGGAAATAAGAAGTGGAAGAAAGAAAACTTTAGAGCTAGGACATCTGGAAAGAAACATGAAATTTCTCCTAACACAAAGGAAATTATAGGTTATATCAGTGATTTGGAAAGAAAAAAAAAAGACAGCAACCCCTTCAGAACTCCATAAACCTCACATTTAGGGCCCAGAGATATCAGTCTCAAACCCAGAATCTGATAACAGAGTACATTCATCTGCTGTAGCCTTATTTCTTTGTAAACACAAGCTCATCTTTTCACTCACAGTTAAAACAAAAACAAACAAACAAACCAAACAAAAACAAAAAACCCCAAACTCAAACTAAATCGTAATATCAGATAAATCTCAGTTTAAACTCAAAGTTAGACTCAGGTCAACTTTAACATCTCAGCTTTAGGCAAGTAAAGGAATATTACATAAATATATAAGGGCACAAATTTTTGCCTGTGGCTTGTGCATAGAAGGGTTTTTTTTTAATTCTATGCCAAAGGTAAATGCAAGATAAATGATGTAGGCCACCCTAGAAGCAGGGAAAGCTAAGTCTCCATTGCACTTCTGTTTAAAAAAGAAAATGGGCAAGCTGCAAAGCCTATTGTAGCTCTCCATCTGCTGAACTGGGAGGCTGAGGATGACATGACTGAGTCTCCTTTTTTCCCATAAGATACATTTGAACTGAATAGTTTTTAGAATTATTTAGGAGAAGTCAGAGCCAAAGCAAGCCTGGTTTATTGTCTTAAGCCTAGACAAGCAAGGTAACCAGGAGACAGCCATTAATCATCAACAAATTGCAAAGCAATCACAATGCCAAGAACAAAGGTAAAATCAATTACAGTGACAATTAAAGCGGTCAGATATCAGACCTGAGAGCTTTGCAGTTAATAAATGTTCTCATGCAAGATAGTAGACTATAGCTCTGCAAACTTTCAAGCAAAACCCTAAATTGTCCCTGGAAGGAATAAAACTGTTAGTTAATAGAAATTATTATATAATAAGTTAAACCAAAAACTTGTATAGAAATTAAACTAATGAACTAATCTACTCCCTTGCAAATAATAAGTGGTAGTTAAAAGAACAAAAATACTGAATGTTATAAATCTTTCAATAATGACAGTTTCTTTTTACTGCTATTGTATCATAAGGAAGATAGGAACAGAAGTAATTGACACCTTTTTTTTTAAATTGAGTGATAAAAAGGCAAAAGAAAGTATGGATTTTTGCATCAGAAAAAAAAAAATAGAGGAAGGTAAGATAAGCACTGATGATTAGGTGGGAGAGAAAAAACTATAAACAGGTCATAGGCTCCAACCCAGCTAAAACCTATATGTAGATTTGTTATTGAGATGAAAGCCTGGACAAAGAAAGTTGTAATGTGGAGTGTGTCAAAACCTATTGACAGAAGAACTACCCCCAAAACTAGATTAAACAGTGCAACAGGTAACTGGAACCTGCCTAGAAAGTTTGCTGACGGTCAACAACATTCTCAGTGAAACAGTTTAGACTGCAGAGATGGAAGAAGAGCAATTCAGCAACTAAAAAGATTAGCAAGTCCAGTGAGATATTCACCCTGAAAAACAATGTCCAGCCAGCAAAATCTGTGTTATATGTTGATATAGATAGAGACATATGTTCTCACTCTAGATTGCAGTGTAACATTGGAACAACTTGACCTCATTTTAAACGAGCTAGCTCAGGTGCTGGAAGCAATGTGAATGCTATGCTACACTGCAGCATTTATTCTGCAAGGGCAAGTAGAGCTCTCTGCTTCTATGGGTGGCTTTCTTCTAAAGAGTTTGCTTGCTATTTGCTTATCAAAGCAATCTAGTTCACTGACAGCTATTTCCAATATCTCTGCAGTCTTTAAAAGGTGCATGTAGCCAGATGTCACAATAATGTAAGACTGAAACAATTGTTATTGAGACTATACTGCCAGTTTCCTATCTGTTAAGAAAAAGGTTAATGAAGAAATTCTACTAAGACAGCAAAAATAAGAAAATAGTCGGAAAAACTATTTGAGGGCAATATCAGCTACCCAAAATTGTTGTCTCTGTTAAAGGCTGCAAATCACACAAGCAAATGAGAGGCTCAGTTACATTCTGTGAAAAACATTTCCTGGGAGAAATGGTATTTGGTCTGATTTCAGTTCTCACTACCAACCCTCTGAGAGAATGGGGGCTGATCAGCCTGGAGAATAGAAAGCTCTTGGGAAACCTTAAAGCAGCTTTCCAGTACACAAAGGGACTTAAGGGAAAGCTAAAGAGACTTTTCAGAAGGACGTAGCCTTGTAGGACAAGGCAGAATGGTCTTAAGCTGAAGGAAGGTAGGTTTAGATTAGATATTAGGAAGAAATTCCTTACTGCGAAGGTAGTGAGGCACTGGAACAGGTTCTCCAGAGAGGTTGTGGACTCCCCATCCCTTGGACATCTTCAGGACTAGGTAGGATGGGGTTCTGAGCAACCTGATATAGTGAAAGATTCCCTGCTCATAGCAGAGGGGTTGGAACCAGATGATCTTTAAGGTCTGTCCCAACCCAAACCATTCAGTGGGTCTATGATTTTTTTCCCAGCGACCTATAAACCTTGTGAAATTAATCTTCTGCAATTTCAAATAGATTTTGTTTATTTAAATAGCAGTTTATGGTATAGTCAGTCATTCTGGCAAGGGAGAAATCTTACTTGTGATGTCGAACATGGCAAAATTCAGTCTAAATAGATAAAGTTCAGGAAAAACAGAAGAAACTGAATATCAAATCTCATAATGGAAATTGCCAGACTCATCCATTTCTGTCACACAAAGATACAAAGATACACACATACAAAATCATAAAATAATCGATCTCTGTATTTTTTTATTCTGTCCTACAACACAATTTTTTCCTATATAGCAGTCATGTGAACAGTAGACATTATATTATTACATGCACAGCAAACTCACACAAAAATGGGGTCCAAAACCTTGAGTAAATTCCATCCCTAGCCACATGTTCTCGTTGCATTAAAAAGAAATTGGAAAATGAAAGGAAGAAGCAGTGCTATACAGCTAACTTAAATCCAAATAGATTTCTTTGGAAGAAAATCACTAAAACTTTAATAATCACAATCAAAGCAAGGCTAGAAGTACAGATGGAGGGAAAAGAAAAAAAATATAAAACAGGCAATGATGAGAAAAAAGGAAATCTCAGGAATAAAAATAAAATAGGGGAATACAGGAGAGTGAGGACTAGAGAAAGAATAGAGAGGATTAGCCAAATGGACAGGGAGAAAATAAGGAAGGAGTTAGAAAAGGGAAACACAGAAGGGAGATGGAAAAGGATAAGACACAACTAACCCGTTTATTATAATTAATCCAACTGATTTAAAAGCCATAAAGAATTATATGAATTCCCTAGTGCATGGTAATAATATTCACCCATAACTCCACTTTTGCAAATTTTTAAAGGCAAAGACCAATACAATTTTTTAAGGTGTAGTAAACTAAAATAGCCTACAGGTTGATGTCATTAGTACCCCCTTTTTGTGAAAGCTGGATAAATTCAGCTTCCTCCATTGGAAGACATGAAAACAAAGGCATTTGTCTGATTAATTACATCTGTAAAAGTAGTCATATTTTGCAAGACTCTCTCAGTCAAAAGGTATCAAGATTTAATATCCAGCTCCAATATGACATGAAAATGTTGTAATTGTAGAAAAATGAGTCAAGAGGAGACACACACTCCAATCTGAGTTTCTATTTTTTACACTGTGTCCATTTAATCAGCTTTGTAGGTAGTTACAGTAAAATTTGTGTCAACTTGGGATCATTAATGACTGCAACTGAAGAAATCCTGATACTTTAGTCTGAATGAATGTGGCAATACCCATTTCATTCAAGAGGCCTTGATTTTGTCAGCTGCTGTTCCTTAAACTGTAGCAGATTCTCTAAAATTGCTTTATTTAGAAAAGAAAAAAAGAGCTGTGAAATGTTATCAGCTTGTAAACTATTTGCTGAAGGAAAACATAAAATGAGCCTGCTGAGTATACACTATTTCTGCATTTTGTTCCTGAAATTATGTAAGAAGTTAGTCTATAGTTAAACAAGGTATGTCCTTCTTAGCAATTATATGCTGCCATAATCCTATTTGCTGGGGTAAAATCGATTTTTATGGGGAGACAAAGAATATGTAGGCATGTACACTGATGGCATATAAAACATCCCAATACACAATATACTACTAAAATCAAGTTGCCACTTTGAGTTTATTGCTTCCTCACTAGCATTCACAGCACATTTTTTGTGAGACACTATATAAATTCAAGATGAGTTTATTTCACAGTGTTTGTGAGAGGAAAGATCTAGCAAACAAAAGACACACAAGCATGTTTTAAAATGTGATCAAATTTGCCAGTAGAATAGGAATGTCTGGCCTCTGAAATTTGGTTGGGGTGCCCATTTTAGACAAGGACCTATAAGACATTCTGTTGAATGTCAGATACTGATACTTAAATAATAGGGTCATGTCTAAAATCTCATTTTGGCTTTTCAGAATACACAGCTTCACAGCTCTCTAGCCCTCTTCCATGTTAGAAGTAACCTTTTTCAACACACTGTCAGGATATCATTTCTGGGAAAGTGGAAAAGTACATATTCTGGTATATTTCACACTGCAAGGAAATTATTCACAGTAAATCCTGAGGCTTGTCAAATTCTTATGTCTGTCTAGCTATATGAAACATTACTCACTTGGCCCTATCCTAGTGTAAAAGAGACTCCCTTGCTTCTGCTCCCACAGAACTGGGACAATTTACCAGAAGCACCTGACTCTGCATGTGTGTGTAGAGGTCTTAGTACCAACCCCAGGAGTGAGGCTGCAAAGTTCAGGGCATTCAAATGGGCAGATGCAGGCAACTGGAAGACCAGGGATCTGCAGGCAGCTGCTGGGTTGATTGAGTGGCTAAGGGCAGCAGTTGGAGTGTGTGTGTGTGTATAAATATGCATATATATATATATATACACATCACTAGTGGACTTCAATCCTGAGCAGCAGGAGGAGAGGAGCAGCACTGGGCAGTCCATGCTGTCCATGTTTACATAAGAGCTGTACAACCATGTAGGTGCAGTAGGTCCCTAATTTCCATCTGTGCTGACCCATTTTCCATGCACACTCAGCCATGCATGACTGTCCATAACAATTAACTCAGCCTTGCTGCTGGCTGGACCTGGGCACAGGGGGTCACACAAGTCCCTCAGCTTTGGGGTTAGAGAATACAGCAGCCACTGTGCTGCTGGAACTGCTGCCTGCAGAAGTCCAGAGCATCCCTTGGGAATTTCCTGCTATCCAGCCACAAGGTTTCCAGCCCAACTCATCCTACTCAGGATTGCATGAGCCCTGCTGAGTACAGTGGGGTCACATCTTGAAGGAGGACATTGCCTCAGCCATCTGTGGCTGAGGGGTGACAGCTTACAAACAGTAACAACCAGGTCTGGATTAAGAAGTTCTAGATCATCTGGGACATCTAGTTCCCTGTAATATGATGTTTCACGTTTTGTTAATAAAAACAAAACTAATTCTTAATTTTTTATTTATTCCAACTGTTTTACTGGCAAATCCCCAAAGAGATAAAACAGCTAGTATAAAGAGGTGTTCTAAGAAATAAATTAAGAGCATACATTCATACTGATACCAGAATTTTTTAAAAAATCAACACTTCAAAAATCCACAAATAATTTTTAGGTTTAGATTATGGAGATAAGAATCTTGTTAGCAATCTCTCAAAATAAGGCAATTATAAACATAAGATCAGCCAATTACTTGCTTTCCTGAAAGCAGCAGCAAAGGGTGAATCTAAGGGTAGATCAACAGAAAGCCCACGAGGAACCTAACAGAAATTTCACCTCAGTCAATGACTTCATATTTCTAACATTAAATCTAAGTTCATTATATTTCGTTATCTGAAATAGTTGTAGGTTTATAGAAATATTTATTTGCTAAAATTGTTTTAGATAATAACCAGAAAATCTTATTAGATTGCTAAGTCCATCTGCCTTCAAAAGCAGCATGCTTTCTACTGACAAGAGGACAGATCAGATATTAAACAGCTTGTTCTTACCCAAAAAGGAGCAAAAAAAAGTATTAGAATATAATTTTCTTTTTAGGAGAAACTACAGTCTAGTTCTAAAAGAACAAAAGAGAACTTTTAACAGCATCTTGGCTTTTGTGCATTTTTCTCATATGCTTGTTTGGGTTCTTTTTTAAAGAAAAAGCCTCATAGATGCACTGTGAGTACTCACCTCACCTTTAGTTGACAGATAACCTTGGCAGTTATTCATGGAACTTCACTGAAAAAAGACTCAGAACTTAAAAGGCACTCTGGGCTGTAACAACACCTTGGTATTTTGAGTGGTCTATTAACTGACACTCCCATTGCATGGCTAAGGCCATGCACTAAGCCACATCTCTCTCTATGCAAACACACCCCAGCTCTTTTTATTTTTTATGTATAAATGCCACCTATTTTATAAGACACATCTTGTATCTATCCATTGTAAAACCACAGCAGTACTGATATATTTTCTTTTGTTTCCCATTTCTATTCAAGATGTTAAGTTATTCTTTACGCTTGATGAAATTAATTTCCTTCCTCTTCATGAGCCCTCAGGTCTGTTCTTTCCCTAGACAGATCTCTCAGACACTTGTACCCATAATGACTTTTCCCATCTTTCTCTTCTCCACCCACTCTCCTAATCTGCCCTATTTACTTCTTTTACCCTTTCATCTTCCCTGTTGTCAGTGCTATGGTTTTGTCCTGTTTTTCTTTGCCTGCCAAAGGTACCCTTTCACCATGTCTGTGTTAACAGTTTCAATTACTCTCAATGGAGAGTATCTTAAACAGAAACCAACCCCTAAATCTATTTTACATGTCATAGAAGAACTGATGTTGCGAAGAATGGGTTTTACCTTGATAATTTTCATGGGCACAGACTTCTCTTCATTTGCTGAGTATGTCATGTTGATAGGAATAGCTATTTCTCCAGCAGATGTTACTGGGAGTTTCCCATGTAAGATTCTGATGAGAGATGTGAACCAGTCCAAGTCTCAGATAATGTGAACAAACTGACATTATTGTCTCAAAACCAGAGCCTCTCTGTGAGGGCTGTTGACAGTCTTGGTTAGCTGAAGTTCAAGTTTGTTTTTTGCCAAACTAAGGGAATTGTTTACCTTAGGACAATTTTATACCTCAAGCATCATAAATTCTCAGACTGAAGTAAAAATGAATCTTTCTCTTCCTTCTTCAACCTTTTTGTCTTCTTCCTCATTTCTGGATACAATACAGCTCTTAACATAGCTTCCAATGGGCCAGAGCTGTCCTGTAATTTTTGTACCAGTAAGACAGAAGCAACTGCTTTACTTTGCCTTTCAAGGCAAGAGCTTTAATCAAAATCCTTGCTGAATGACACTAACCTGAAAAACAAAGATCCTGAGATCCTGACACACTAATGAAATGTCTTGAAGCACTCTTACTGAGGATGAAACCTTCCCACAAAACTGCAGAGAAAAAACTTTACACTTTATTTTACAGTTTCAATAATGAGAAAATATACCAAATATATGAATATCCCAGTGATCAACAGGACAAAATAGGCAAAAGTTACCTTCATGTAATTTCTCTTCATTCATCCCTTCTTCTGTGCCAGTTGTTTTGGGGGGGTGTCAGCCCACCAGCTCTGGCTTCAAAATAGCTTGACCATGTTCATTTTTTCACCATCACTGAAGAAAGAATTTGAGAATTTGAATGCTTTATAGTTTTCCCTGGTCTGTTTTTCTGAGACCAATGAGGTGGGATGGAGAAAAGTTATATGGTTTCCTTTTCCTTAAAGTGTCATTCCTTATTCCACAGGCAGCAATGCTCCATCCATCTGTGAATACCATCCAGTGTAACTTCTTTTTTTGTGCATTGTTCAGGATTTCACTGTCTTCCTAACTCCATTCAGAAATGAATTGGAAAATTTATTCTCACAGTCTGTCTAGTTAGAGAGCATTCACTATCTTGTACTACTATAGCTGTGGAGAAAATGTCATTTTAAATGGCTTTAGCTCCAATTTATTTTTCTCTGGTTGTCAAGCCATTCTCTTTCAGGTGCTAATGAGAATAGCAAAAGCAACCATTTCCACTAGCTGCTGAATCCTGAGCTGAATCAGGTAGTTCTATACATCTAGTCCTCTCTGTAGCAAACGTAGTAATTAATTGGTACTTTGCCACTTCTTTGACTTCAGGGCACATGACTGTATTTAAAAAAGTTTCAAGCTTTTCTTCTTTTGGTTGGATTTTAATTTTAATAAATCTCAGTTAAAATAATATTTATCTTACTAAAAATAGCAAAGAATCAGGATGGACATAGCTTGGATTATGATTAGCACAAAAAAACCAGCTGACTGGGGTGACCATGATGAGAGGTATTTCATACTCTGGAGGAGGCTTTTCTAACAGAATAGTAATTGAGTCAGCACTCCTTGCTTCTCACTTCTTGTTTATAGTGTCTCTTGTTACTTGATGGGTGAGACAGAGTAAAGGAGTTTCATTGAATACATAGTGCATTTTGGAGATCATGTTTGAAACCCTTTCTCTTTTCCATTTCTTTGCTACTGGCATATATCAGAACAGTGATCCAAATTTCAAAACTGGTTCATTTTAGCCCAGCTGCTACGACTCAGTAATTGACAGAAGGCTGCTGCTTGTAACTCTGCTACAGTTAAAAGCCCTATTTTGTAAAGAGCGTTCTCACAAGAAAGCAAAGCTACTACTCTAATTGAGTTTATCACTGACACCAATGACAATTTATTTTTACTTTGAAGTCAGCATGTAAGATCTACTTCAGGGAGAGCTGTGAAACTTGTTAGTGCTAGAAATCACTTTTCTTTAAAAGAAGGAACTGCCTTCAAGCTCCCTATTGAAAGACTCCACTACCAGCACACCACAATGACTAGTGTTCAGAGGGAAGTTTTTTACATGGTTTCTCACCTCCAAGAGTCTCAGCTTTTCTTTTCAGTGTCAATAGTTTGTCTGCTTCATTATGTACTTAAAAATTTCTTAGACTAGCTAGTTCTTGGCTTATTCTCTCATCACTAGAACTTTTATCAGCTAGGTGTACCCATTCTGAATTTCCACTTATGCTGTACCTCAGTCCCAAAGTACATCTTATTAATACTTCTAAAGGTCATAAAAAAGGAACATTACAGACCAGTGTCCCCAGGGTGAGATGGACCAGACTGCCAAATACCACTGCCCCAGAGAAAAGAACAAACATGACTTCATTCAATACAAAATGTAGACTTCTCTATTTAGAATTAATGAGAACATCAACAGACCAAAACTAGAGACATTAACACTGAACTACTTAAAATTACAGACCAAATCCAATCTTCATTGAACTTAATGGCTAAGCTCTTGGCTGACTTCAATGGGTTTTGACACAACTTCTGTAAATTAAGAGCTTCTACATGTCCAGCATGAAGTAAAAGGAGCTCACACAAAGGTATCCAGGTAAAGACTGTTAGCAAGCATCTCCGACTCCTCATCAGTGAATGTTTCCAGCCATAGCTGTGAAATTGTTCTGGATTTATTCCATGGTTATTCTTTTATTAATACATTTGTCACTTCTGCTAAAGACCTGCTTTTTTCCAATTACCTCAAGACTGAAGAGGATATGCATGTTATTTAATAGTCCTCTATCTATTCTATCTTCTCTATCTACTGTAACAGGCATGTTTACATCTAGATAAGCTAATCAACTGGAGATAAATCAAGGTAAAGATTATTTCCACTACCAGTATCCTCTGTGATGTGAAAAAGGTGATTTGTATTTCCTGGTATATTCAAAGGCATCTTTTGTTTTTCAAAGTATGGACAAAAAAATGCATTCACAAAGAGTAAATTATTTTGCATTTTGAGAACAATATATAAAGAAAAGAATGGGCATTCATATGAATTCTTTCAATCATCTTTTATGTTGCAAGATATAAAAGGCAGTTTCATGTTCAAAACAAATTTTAGCAAATGTTTTACGTGACTTTAACATAAATTCATAGCAATACACTATTTAATCTCTGTATTAAGTGTTGTCTCAAAAATATTCTGAACGAATTATCTCGTACTTTTTAACATCAGCAAATAAATACCCTGTAGAGCGCAAAAATATATCACTGACAAATCCTGTGTGAAAGAATAGCAAGATCTTTTCTATCCCATTCAACAAAACCTTTGAACATTTCAGAAGACACCTTAAGGAATTGTATTGCTATAAAAAATACAAATCAACAATGCATATTATTTCTGTTAATTTGTGCATCTCAGAACTTAGAGACTGACCTGGATAGTTCCAAAAGCACAATGCCATGATATATGTCTTTACCATTTGTCCTTTTTGTAAACAGAAAGGCCCCAGGGAAGGTTATGCCGTCTTTTACTACTCACAGCTTTGGAATGAAAATGTATTTGGTGCAATTTTATAAACTCTATATGCTCTAACTTTTTCTAGTTCTTTGGTCAAATGCAGGTTGAGAATATTAGAAGAAATGGCAAAGATTTCATAAATATAGTACTCCATTAACATTACCTCCATTAACTTTTGCAAAAGTGTTCTGTCCTTGGGTAAACAGACAACAAATTTCCATATCTACCATCTTCCCCAGAAACATTCAGATCCTTCTACAAGAGTATCTTCTCAGGGTTCTTGATTCAAATTAGCAACCTCTTGATTCCAATCATTACATGTCTACAGCTCATCCTTTCAGAGTTTACGCTCAATAAAATGTCAGTCTGGGATGTAACTCCAAAGAACACTAGATTAGCACCAGCCATGGTATGGAAGAGAGTTCTCAGGACTGGTACAAGTTGCACATTAGCAGTTTTCATCTGCTGTTCTCATGCACAGTATGCTGAAGCACTGTGCTGGCAACTGTCAGAGTTATATTTACTGTACCTCTTAAGTCCTTCCTGGATTCCTACCACAGATATTTAGCTCATGAAAAGCTTGGTTGCTACATCTGACATTTTTATTATGTAGTGCTGGTTATGACTAAGCACGACTTGTCTCAGACTTTTCCATTTGTAACATAGAGCAGAGCAGCCACAAACCTAATGAAGCCAGCAAATTTCCCTATAATGCTAATTTCTGGCTGTGAGCATGCACGTTTATATGTGTTATTTTCATATAGTTATATTTATTTGTATTTTAATAAATCATAGTTAATAAGGATTAACAAAGAAGACATTTAAGGATCCTACCTAAATTTTTAAGAATTTCTTCACGCAAATCCATTTATGTGTTCCACACAGGGGAAAATACTTTTTGCCCTTGTTTTTAAGTTAAAAATGAAAATCCTGAACTATCTGACTGTATAACCATACTCTTATCATATAAAAAATCTACACATGCATTCAGAAAATCAAAATGTACAAGGGTAAAGAAAAAAAATGAGGATTTTTAATTTCATTTTTTGTGGAATAGCCTTTGGTATGTTTTTCTTTGAGGTTTGTGACCAAACCCATTTGAGCCATATTAACATATGTCATGTTTTGCCTGATTACTTGGAAAAAAAAAAAAACGTAAACTAATTCAGCTAGGTCTCTTGCTTTTGGGAGCAGATTTACCTTGATAATTGAAATCTGCTCATTTCCAAGTAATTTCAGATTTCCTTATGAGTATATTACATAATGCTAGTATGCATCAGATAAAAATTCAGTGTGCAGCTATACAAGATGTGTCAAGAGGGACTATGTTTTATTCCTGCCCCTCAAATATTAGCAAATATTCTGTCAACTAACCCCTGTGTTCATTTAGACGCAAGACACTGAGACGTGGTCTGCATTGCAAAAAACTTCAGTAGAAATTTATGTAAGCAGAGATGATGGTTTAAGATCTCTTTCAGATACTCTCAGGAAACAGAACATCACAGAGCAGTAATACACAAGCAAGTTTTACTGTAGTAGCCATATATTTAAACTTCATGAGTTACCACTGCATAATGCCTTGCTTCCAATTGCATCATACATTTCAAAGCTTGGCTGTGTACTTCACATACAAAAGTTCTTTTCAAGCAAAGGAATTTTTCCTTCCTTTTTGTTTTTCTGTATATTTATGCCATGTTTCCTTTTATCTAACAGCAAAATTCTTTCAACATGAGCAAAAAAGCCTCCCTTCAAAACTTGTCTCTCAAATTTTAGTATTCGTTCACACTCCTAAAGAAACAGCAGATGAAATGTCATCTCTGAAAATATTGAATAGAAAATATCTCCTTCCTTAAATGGAATCTTTGCAGCAAACTGATTTTTAACTTATTCTCAAAAGCCAAATTGTTTACTATGTGTTTGACATTATATTGTGTTACTTAAGATAAAACATGAAAGTGATTTTTGGAGGGCTTAGAAGTGATTTTAATATGGTAACTCTCATATCTAGTATTACCTTTTAATGTTCCAACCAAAGCAAATGACATTGAAAGACTACTTCATCTATGAAAGGCAACTAATATTACAACTAATACTGGTACTTTCATCATTATTATAAGATACACTATAGGCAAATGTCTCACATATGACAAGTAACCAATTTTTAATAAAATGTGGATTAGCATGATAACTAAAATTTCATGTAAAGACAATTGTCTGTGCTATGAGCTAGCTCTAGGCCAGGGTCACATTCCTGATTAATGTACTGCCCCAGGTTCTGTTTTCCAAGTCACCAACATTTCAAATCACAGATTTAAACCAAACAGATTTTAAATTTTGAGCACAGGCTGATCCCCTTTCACAGCCAAGCTGAAGAATACAACCACAGGCTGAAGGAAAGGTCATTCTTTAAGGATTCCCACTATGGAAGTTGTCTTTCTTGCCCTTGCCTGTCTCTACCTGTAGCCATGATCGCCTTCATTTCTTGGCCCAGCGACAAAAATAATCTGAGTCTTCACTTCACTAATAGAAAAAAAGGTGAAGAGTTTTATGAAACTTCTCACTCTTGAGATATGATTTGCAGCAAATGCTACCAGGAAAGACTTTGGAGCCTCTGACCAAGTAGAAGATCAGAGAAGAGTCGTCCCCTTTCAGCAGTGACAAACATGTCCATCAGGCTGCCAGCACTTTCTGTCTATTCAAAGTGAAGCAACACAGTATATGAGAGAAGCAACTGTGAAATAACAGGGAATATATGAATTTTTTTTTCTTCGCTCTAATGGAGAGACAACAGCTATGTGAACACAGGCAAATATTATCTTGAAAATACTTTCTTGCTCTGTATAATAGCAGGTAGGTAGGCACAGTGATGTTGCTGTCTTCATCACCCAGAAAGGCACCGTTTCTTATTTGAGCTTGGATCTTTGAGCCAATTTATACAAAATTGTTCTATAGAAAAGAGCAACCCTTGCTACATAAGAGACAACAAAGCTGACAAAAAGAAGTTGTCATGAGCTCCATATGGTGGCTTAGGAGCTCCATTGGAAAAGGAGATACAGATACCTCTAGTTTGCCCTGTTACTCTGTGAACGTTTTGGCAAAGACTAATGGTATAGTAGCTGCAAGGGTCCTGCTATAAAGTGAACTTGTTCAAAATGAGTCATCTCATGAAAATATAATCGTTTTCCAGTATGATTCTCTTGTGATAATTATGGCTTCAAATACTTCTGTAGATGTGAATATTGGGCAGCTGTCAGAAGAAAAGCTATAATTGTAATTAGCAATCTTGGGTTTGCAGGTTAGCATGACTTCTGTTAAGTATAACATAATTAAGGAAAATCTTTCTCTTTTTTCTTTTTTTAAAATACTGTACTTTTGGTGTGCTTGTAAGTCAGTCTCCAATAGAAAAGACAATTACATAGCTCAGAAAGTAATTTTATGACTAGCATTATAGAAGCATCCATCCTGTACTGGGCTGCTCTGTCTTTCACACTCCACACATCAAGTTTAGCTACAAAGCTACTCTAGTTTCACCAATACAGAGTTCGCTAAAAACAAAAGATTTATTTTGCCACCTGTTTTCATATTCAGCATCTTAATTTGGAAAAGCAACAAGCTACAAAGAAACTGATTGCTATATGTTATACAGGGGTGGAAATGGAATTTCCCCATAGAACTTTAACTGTTCATTTCTTCAAAAAGTAAGTGAGAGAATTGTGAAATAAAATTATCAGAAGTGATTGACCATAAGGCTGATGCTGAGTTCTAAAACCTGGACTCAAAGTGTAAAACTTCATTATGTAAATAGGTCCTTTCAGGTTCAGCAAACAATTTAACTGCTACCAAGACCAGGCTGCTGCTGTGATGTGTGAAATGTGACCAGCCTACAGAATCATTGCTCTCCAAGCGATGGTAACACCCGCTCAAGCAAACTTTAATATTTTTCTGCTTTATTGCAGAAGTACTTCCCACAGGAATAAATTACACACTATCCCCATAGTGCAGTGACTGTAATCACTGATCAGCAGAATGTCTCCTCTGCATCCAACACTTGTAGTACACAGATTAATCTGTGCTAGCATTAGTAGAGAACCTTGGCCTGGAGGACCTCAGGCCAGAGCATCAGGGATATTATTTTAAGGCCTACAGGATGTTTAACAATTTTTGCAAGTTTGGCTTCACTTTCTTACTGACACAAAATGTTGCAAATTTAGGTGCCCTGTAATTTCTCCTCAGTGCTACACTAACTTTGTATTATGCTGTTTTTCAAAAGCAGGAACCATGGGAACTCATAATACTTTCAATTCTGGGAGATGCTCTGGTAGAAAACTCTACAGATTATCAGGGAAAATTCTGATATTCATAATTTGCAGTTTGCAGAACATTGAAACAGATACAAAAAGCAGAGAGTTATCCATGCCTATCAGAGTGTGTTGTACCCCTCAAGCTGCAAATCCTCTAGCATTTGATTTAGAGCAATTGTAGGATTTGAACTCAAACCTGCACTTATCACTCACCATGCACACTTAACACATTGAACGGTTCACTTCCCAGAGCAGGTGTGGTGCTCACAGACAAGGCTTGTTTTGGAAGCCTCTACTTTAGGTACATAACAAATGTGCTTCATCACCTCCTGGGAGTGGAAAACATAATGGTCCAAAACAGTGCTTGCCATTTTGGCAGTTTTAACCCAAATCCATGGTAAGGACATCCAGTTGAGAAGACTAGACTGAATTCAATCAAAAATAAAAGCCTCAGGATAGAGTGTGGCCCCGCCACCAATGACTTCAACCTGTGGTCAGGTCCTCCTCAGCCAAATGATTTGCAAGTGGAGATACAGCCTTAGCCTTTGAAGGGGGTCATGGGACTCTGAAAACAGACATGTTACATTGCTAATCAAAGATGTAATGTCCTCAGCTTTTAATGAGGATGCCTGTAATCTTCTCAGGCTGTTGTCACTCATATTCCAGAGAATGATGCGGGTACTGGATCCCTATCCAAACATCTAACTATACCTATGTATTAATCTCCCTTACAAGTTATTGACAAAGAATTAAGCAATGCTTACACACTACTTCAGAAGAAACCAATATGGGAATTTTATATCTAATCCAGTACAGAAATGAATTTTTAATGTAGACTTCTTGGCATCTGAGCTTTCATTCTAATTAAGGTTAATTCATCACTAAAGGAGAATGCTTTTTTAAAAAATAGTGCACTACCGGACCAGTAAAATCAGTGCAACAGGCAGAAAAATTACATTTCTAGGGGAAAGAAAGAGACAAGTCTAAAATTTTTCAGAACTATTTAAAATCTTATTTATGTCTGTATATTCATAATCCCCACACCAAATACTTTCTAAAATGCTGCTTGATAATTGCATTAGGTGAAATAGTATTAACCAAAATTATTAAGCAAGACCTGTACAGAAAATTCATTAAGGAACTTATGTAAGAATAAATTTACAGGTACATTATGCACAGATTAGCCATAAAAGAAAGACTTGAATTCAGCCCTAATACCTAACTACAAAAGGAAATGTATCTCGTTCCTTTTCT
This sequence comes from Cisticola juncidis, assembly GCA_013400215.1. NCBI lineage: Eukaryota > Metazoa > Chordata > Aves > Passeriformes > Cisticolidae > Cisticola > Cisticola juncidis. The sequence goes on from VXBR01010763.1 coordinate 1,230,675, forward strand.
CATGTCTTCCATTTGTTTCTGTGAATCTGACTCTTCACTGTTGGTTGTTTTTCTGCCAGGGACTTCTCAGCAACCAGACTTCCCACAGCATGACTGTCTGATACATTATCTGCTCTAACTCTCACTCATTTGTTCACTTATTTGTTCCTTATAACCCTTTGTATGGGTTATCTGATTCTGTGTGTTATCTTAGGTGTATATTCATGAAACAATGTTAATATACATCAGACTTTGGATTTTCAAGTTTTCAGCTCAGTCACCAGTCACTTCATTCCTACTTGTGCTGTAGTAGTCTATATTTTCAATAAGGTTTATTTTGTGCCATTTTTCTAGTTTCTACATGTTACGTATTTCTTTGTGACAGAACAACTGAAATCCTGGCAATAAATTAGAGAGGGATTAATTCTTTTGTTAACATTTGTAACAAAAGGCCAACCCTCAGCAGGTCAGTTGTCTCTAGAGTAAATTAGGTTATAATCCATCAAACAGATGTCAGAACCCCATAAAGATAGGAGCATATGTGTACACTGACAAATTAATTATGTGAGAATCATACAGATGATGGCATGGGAATATTTTATTTTTCCTTTAAGCACCATGAATGAAACAGAAGCAACGTAAGCACAGCATGTTCACTTCTTGTGGTAATGGCAGCATTTGCCAAGGCAAGGCAAAGGCAAGCCAAGGACCAGATGAAGAAATTTGCTTTCAAACTTGGAGTTTTATGTTACTTTCATGCTTTTGTACACCCCCAGAGAGTCATCCCAGCACCCATGAATTTTCTCTCTGATCCCTACACAAAAGGAATTCAAGTCCCAGGCTGGAAAGGAGCTGCGGTGTGTCCTGGCTGGGACACAAATCGTGTTTCTGGGGTTTACCATGGCACTCATACTGTGTGTAGTAATATGATCCTCAGATTCCCAAAAGTAACTTGTTTAGTAGTAGACAGAAAGAACCAACTGAACTAGAAGCTATGGGGCCTGCTGAAAACACAAAGCACTTGTAAACAGCAAATAGAGTAATCCCACTGAGTAGGTCCAGAAAAGTCAATAAAAACCTGAACCTCATCACAAAGGAACTTTGGAAATATTCAGTCCTTCTCTGGACACTGCCAGATACTTCGCATCACTCTTATCTAGGACATAATTAAAAATTTAGGTTACATAGTTTTGTAGTCATAACATGACCCAAAATAGGTGCCTAACTTGGGTGCTAAGACTGTAACAGCACCAACATTCAAGAGAGCAGGGAGGAAACACACTGACAGTCCTGCCACACGCTGCCTCCCAGTGGAGTCCCTCTGACCGGGCACTCCTGGCTGCTACTCCTCCTGTTTTGGACACCACAATGAATTTATTCCTTAACTGCACAGGGAATCAGGGTCTAGCACCTCTGCTTGGCAAACAGTCCAAGTCATAAACCTCATCATAAGGTGGCTGTCATGCTGGCCATTGCAGTTATCTGTGCCTGATGTAATGGTACAAAATCAGGAGTGTCATGTTATGCCCATTAACCCTGCAAACCATGAACAGATTGTATTGAAAAGGACTCTAAACACCATGGGTAATTTTAAGCCATTTACTTTGAATAATGCCTGGCCTATGTTTTGTTTTCAAAATTAATGATAGCTCATGAAAATTATAGCATCAAAAGTTTGTACAAACAGCAGCTGCACAGAAGCATTTAAATTCTTTAATAATTACCGTACAGGTCATTTCACTGACTTGAACTATTTAGAGTAAATAATTTTCTGAAAAATCAGGCAACGTCATAGAAAAATGTAATTGTGATTAATAGAAAACAGAGACTCAGGCACTCAGGTGGGGTTCTAGATAACCAGCACTCAGCTGTAACTCGAAATTATATTGTTACTAAAATGTGAACATTTCCCAGAAACCGAAAAGTTATTTTTAGCTTTCTGTTTAACTGGAATTATATCCCCTATGGATATTTTCTTCTAGCAAATAAGGTTTTGGTTAATAAGAGACATTAAATCCATTTTACATGAAACTCTTAACAAGGTTTTTTTTAACTTGTTTCTACTTGGGGCACCTTTTGAGGTCTTTTATTTGTTCCATCAGAGTTGTTTTGAATTAAAACACATGTACTCCATGAAATGCATGATAAAAAGCACCTGACAGTTTCAAGAGGTTAAGTGGCCATGATCTGTGCACTGTATGTGCTGCAGCTGAGAAGAAGATGCTGTTTGACACAGCATCTAATTTGCTGTGACATTCAAGTTTCAAGTGATATTCAAGGAGATGGAAATCCTGGCTCTAAACGTATCCCAACGTGTGCTGGTCTTCTGTCTGTTAACTTACTAATGAACCATGATTGAGTAAAGTAATGAAGAGTTTACAGAGAGCCCCAGGAAACCAATTTCCAATTTTGCAACCAGCAGGCTTTAACTTCACCGCAGTCTTTGCTAATTTTGTCTAGGAGGGGACTTGGATACTAAATACCATTTCTGCTTTGTGAATCAGACAGACTTTTCCAGTCCCTGAATACTTACTTGCTAATGAATGTCTCCTCTACACATCCATTTTTTTTCCATCTGTAGTTGTTAAAAATAGGCTGAATAACTAAAAAATGATTACTGAGAGAAATGAAATTATAATCACTGAAAATCAGAGGCACTGTTAAACTCATGGTGAGAAGGAAATTTTAATCTTCAGTCTGATCTGGGATGAACCACAGAAATAGGTGTAAGAAAAATACAGACAGTTAATTTTGTGGGAAAAAAATAATCAGTGTGAAAATCTTTTATACATAATGTCTTTGTGTGACTGTAAAGAACCAGTGTTTCTACCTACCCTGCATACAGAACAGCTCCATATGCAGTGCACAGAATCACACTGGCAACAAAACCGTTTCTCTTGAGCCAGTATCCTCAATGTTTGTCACACAAGGCAGTTGGAAAGAACAGTAAAATAGGAGAGAAATCAAATGTCAAGAGAAAAGATATACTTCTAAGGACAAATTTGTTACATATTTCCCTGCTGAACAGAAGGGTTTCTGTAACCAGGCCCCTATAAATTGCAAAGGCCTCAGTAAAACATTTTTTTCTCAGTAAAACATAATTTTAAACACAGTTTTCAAAGATGATAATACTAGTACAATATTTCAACAGTTATGTCTGTAAATAATAATGCAGAAACCCTTCTGTACTATATCTATGAAACAATTGCAAAAGAAGTCTCTGTGTTTCAGCACCTTTTAACTGAAATAATGTTGTTCACATAAATTGCAACCTAAAATGCTACCCATCGTGCAGAAGGGGTTTTCTCCTCCTGTTTTCTCCTACTCCTGAGGTTGTTATTTAGAAAGCTTGCAGCTTTTTCAGGGGATGTATTCTTGCAATCCTCAAAGCAGCTTTGTCTATTATTTGTGTGAGTGCAGGTTGAGATGATTTAAAATCATAGAGCAATGTAAGTTATTTTCTTAGTGAATTACACTATTGTGTTGACAGAGAAATTACTTGAGATACAATGATTAAAAATGCGTAAAAGTGAAATTGTGTATTCTGTGGACAATGGAGTGAGGAGAAAGCTGTAATCTGAAAGTCCTAAAGTGTGTGTTAGTAACTATGCAGATCCTATGGCTGAATATGACTCATACAGATCTCATGAATTCTGGGTGCTGTTTTCAATTCTCTCTTTTAAAGGGCACTTCAATATGAGGTGTGTTTTAACATTTCAGTTCTCAGCCTGATTAAATATTTGAGATCATTGCAAACTGCAATCTATCATTGAAAGAATCATACTGTATAATTATCAAACTGAAAAGAACCCTTTTTAGTCTGGTTATGTAAAAAGTAAAAAAGCATTACCAGGAGAGCATCAGTCTGGATTTCTGCTTCCAGTGCTATTATCTCAGTCAACTTTCTACTTATCTTGGTTGAGTGAAGAATTCTGTGTTGCTTTAGGTCCTGTTGGTATTGAAGCCCAGTATTCCATTTATTATCTCCAGGTACTTAATATGCATTCCAGTTTCACAACAAATCCTGATGGATCCGTACTCTAAACACAGTATTACTTACTAATCCATCAGATTTTGCTTTCCAAGTTTAAAACATAAACAAGATATTCACTAATTAACAGAGTTCTATTAGAATCTCAAGAATCTATGAGAAACACTTTAAGCACTTATAGACATCTTAAATTTTTTTTAAATCTTAGGAAAACATCTTCAGGCAAAAGATATTATATTTTTCCAAACAACTAAACCACTAAGCTATGTGTGTAGGCTGCAAAGTGAAAGAATATAGATGGAGGAAACAAGATTGAAAGAAGGGAAACCTGAAACTCTCAGATTATGTCTCTTATCTTTCAGTTGAGGAAAGTTAAATCATTTGTTTTAAGAGCCTGTAGAAGGCAAGTCCTTGGAAGAATGAACTTCTTCAGTAAACAGACTAGTGCAATAATTTTCTTTGGCAAAATGAGATTGATTCATTATTATGGAACTATTCTTAATAGTTCCATACTGTAAGTCTCAGTATGTCCTTTTAGAAATACACAATTATTTAGGAAAAAGAGCATGAGTCTACTTTGTATAGAATTCCAAAACCACTAATTGAAAATGCATTATGAAAAGGAATGCATGACTGAGGTACTTTATCCAGTCCAGTAACAGATTCAATGACATTTGCAGCAATAGCTCTCTATTATCCACATTGTATTACTTGGTAAATTTAGCAGAAAGAAGAGGATGGGAAAATATGAACACAAGAAATATGAAAATAATGAAACTTTAATGTAGCACAGAAAGTGTGACAGATGTAATACCACAAAGAGTCATTAAATACTTCCCAGTTCATCTCTTTTTATCTCTCTCATCCTGCCGCTATCAATTATTCCTAAAGTTTCTCCATGTTCCTGCAAGACTTAAGGAAGCAAATTTAATGTATAGTTTTTGCTTGTTATCTCTATATCTAAACTGGCTACTGATACTTCAGAATGCTGAACCATGTGATGCAAAATCTCTTTTAGTGAACGAAAACATAAACATTTTATTACATATGCCATGAGCAATTTTAGTATGTTTGCTTCTAGTGTTCACATCTTAAAAAAAACACATCTAAACAAAGCAATGGTTACAGTTCTTATCTAAGCTCCTTATCATATACTTGCTTCTTGTTTTTATGCCCACAACATATTTAAGCAGAATTTATAATAGTCCTTTTAGTGTGGATCAATGAAGATGAAAGAGTGCCTTGAGCAGAACTCATTTGTCCTTGTCAGCTGTGGATAACCAACTAATACACTTAAAATAAAGTTATACTGGAATAGCCTGATCTTATTAGGCCTATTTAAATTAATAAGTACTATGAAGTCTTTAAGACCTAATTTAAAGTTGTAATAGTCTACAGAGGTGCACTGAGTTCACCACTATTTCATATGGTAATCCGAAATAGTCTAGCATATAGAATGAAATCACTTTTTTTCCATAAAAATAAGTTACTCATTCTGAAGACAAAGTAATGCCAAAATCAAATTAAGTATCACTTAATTCTAATTATTCTTCTCAGCTCAAAAATTTTCTAATAAGTATAACCTGGGAAAAAATAAACAATAAATAGTAAAATTTAAAGAAACCCATTTTCATTTAGAGGTCCAGGTTATTCCAGACCAATTTATTTAAATATTCAGAGGGACTCATATATGGGGGTCACATAAGTGCAAGATCACTGTTATCCTATTTCTACTGTGTAAGAGAACTTTCTCAGCTTGGCAGGCTCAGTTATGGACATTTGTGTCTAGTTTCTATTTCCATTTAAAATATACTCTTACAATAGCCATTCAAAGGAGATTCAAGAGCATATTACAAAATAATAGGGAACATCTTACTAGATAACCTTAAAAGAAAATCTCATGATAAACAAATTAATATTTTACCATCTGCTTCACATTTTTAATGCACATAGTCTTTTTTTAATGACTTTTATAATTTGAATAAATTGAACTGGTTCTGTGTGAAATAAATATTAAAATTTTGGGAAATATTTAGGGCAAATATGATTGCAATGAAATAAAATTCAAAATCTGCAAAATAAAAAAGCCCTTTGTACCTTATTCAAAGCAGAAAGTGATACACACTCTAAAAAATTTGCTATGCAGAAGGTGTATGACTATGAAAAATCATAAAGATTCATATAATCTACTCTGCTGGCAAATTTGAGATATATAGGAAATCAATGTCTGTTGCCTATTTTAGCTAGAGTAATATCCTAGACATTTTCAGTTCATATGATTTCACTATGCAAATCACATTTCTGGTCATGAGAGAGGGAGCAGCTATTTTCAACAGCAATTACACAATATATTTTAGACTGAGGTAGCAAAAATGGACACTTCTTAGTTCATGCAGGGGACAACAGGATCAGTTTCAGGGATTCCAGTATTGACTAGACTCCAATGAATAAAATATTTTTCTACAGAAGTAGGAGCTTCATTTTAAGCATCATAACCTTGAATAGAATCCAACTCATTGAAGTGTTGCAGCTTTCCCCTCTCTATCACAACAACCACTTTTTGTTTCTCTTTTTTGCTTCTGACTACTCAGCTTCAAATATGGTTTCAACAGGAGGTTGTAAATGTCATTCCAAAGTTTAACTGACTTGCCAGCTTTCTGACAATCTGGAGTTCTTCAGCAAACAAACACTTGAAAACTTTCTGGTTTGAGTAATCTGAGAGATTTCTTACTCATCTGTACCAACTGGAAATTGCATAAAACCATCTACATTAAGCATAATTTCTTCAATCTTTTTAGAATAGAAACATGACATAAAAACACTTTGTCTTGTAAGTTAATAAAGCTCTCCACATTAATCCCCTTGCTGCTGCCTGCCTCACTGCCTTCATGACTCCCTTTCTCTGAAGAGGGTGATAAGTATTGATATTCTCATGTGTGTAGAGCTCTGACCTCTGCTAGTTGCCAGGTGCCCACCAAGCTGCTCTATCACTCTCCCTCTATTAACCATTCAAGGGGAAAAAAATACAAAAAGCCCATAGGTCAAGATAAGAACAGGGAAACATTATAGGCAAAAAACCCTCAACTTTGGAAATTAACTTACTGTCAATAATGGGATAGGAAAACAAGAAATAAGAACAAATTTAAGAATTCTAAAAGAACCCCAACTTTCCCCACTTCCCCTTTTTCCCTGTCCAACTTTGCACTCAATTTCTCTGCCTCCTCATGCTGAGTGGCACAGCAGCGTGGTGAGCAGGTGTTCCAGTCATTACACACTGTCTCTGCTGCTCATTCCTCTTCACGCACTTTCCTCCTCATGTGCTTTTCATGCTCCAGCATGGGATGTCTCCTGAGGAAGACAGCTTTCTACAAACTTCTCCAATGGGAGACCCTCCCACAGGATGCAGTTCTTCAGGAATGATTCAGCATAGGCTCTCTCTATCAGAGACCATCCTTCAGGAACACACTGCTGCAGCATGGCCCCTGTCTCCAGAGGTCCAGCTAGGGGCTGAAAGAGAATGTCTGCTCCAGCACCTGGAGCACCCTTTTCCCTGCATTCTTCACTGACCTTGGTGTTTCCAGACTTGTTCCTCTTACACATTCTCACTTTTTTTTAACAACTGCTGCTGTGAATCTTTTTTTCCCACTTTCTTAAATGTGTTATCGCAGAGTTGCTCCCAACAGCACTGTTTGGCTCAGCTTTGGCCAGCAGCTGGTCCATCTTGGAGTCAACTGCACCAGCTCTTTCCAACACAGTCAGCTTCTGTAATCTTCTAACAGAAGTCGCACTTGCAGCCCTCTCTCCTTCTGTGCCCTCAAAAACTCGGCACAGAAACCCAACACACACTGAAATGCAGATCATCTATCTGTGGGTACTCCTGAAGGAAGTGATTTGTATTTTGGCAAGCTGAGACCAATATTCATCTCAGCAGTCCAGGATGTCCCTTTCTGAAAAGCTTGAGCTATCCCTATCTCTGATGGGGGCTAGAAACCACCCAGAGGTGTGAGAGACAATGCTGCATGGTCTTTTTTCTTACAGTGATATCCTGGAAGACCAGAATGGGTTTTGAATTCAAAAAAGACTGAGTTATATTTTAGAATAGAAACTAGCATAGTTCACTGTTAAGAGAAAATTACTCTAAGGAATTGTATCAGGTAAAATATGAATAGCTTCTTATTTTGTACCATGCTGCTCTTGGATACTTAAGGCTTGCCCCATGAACCTCTGGTAACTTTGCTTCAGCTGCCTAACTCACAGAGTGTGTGAGATGTAACAAAATCAGCCCAGTCTTCTCTGATGCATGGGACACTTTTTCCACCCTCCACAACTCCTGAAACCTTTCTGTCCCCTCCTTTTCTTTGCAGTAGCCTGTCAATGTCTGTACTAACTGCAAGCACCCATCTCATTGCTGTGCCTCCCTGATTAGGGCTCTTTCTCATGTCAAGCCATTCCTGTGACCTTCTCTCCTTGGGCAGCTGCTGTAAGAAAGACCAACCATCCCTTCTGAGGAGGCTTCTGCCCTATCCAGTCCTGTTTCTTACAGGGATGCTACTTGAAACCTGAGTACAAGGTATAATGTTTTTGTCAAAGACTTCTGGGATATTTTACTTCCTTTCTAACCTTCCTTACTATTTCCAGTCTTCCTGTCACTGTGGGTGTCTTGCAGCTTCCAACCTCTGCAGCACTGTGTTTTGAGTCTGTTCTCTCTGTCCATCTTAGAAGCTAACACGGAGTGATGTTTTATGCCCCCAAACAATGAACATTCATCACTGGGTGGATGGCATTTTGGTTTCTTAAATAAACTAAGAAATGTGAAATGAGATTTGTAGTACTAATTCCAGACAGATAACTAAAGAACAGAGATGACATACAAATGCTTTCTCAAAGTTAAAAATGATCCCTAAATAAGATCAGCAAAATTACATGCTACATAGAAGCAAAAGTTGGTGAACAATTTATTGAGTGCTATCCACCTGACAGACTACCCAATTAGGGGGTTTACTCCAGAAATATGAATTTGCAGATGGAAAAAATATTTCTGGCCCTTTATGCAAAAAGAGGAATTTAAACTGTTGGTATGGTTCATGAAAAAAGAAGTGTCAGAATATTTAAAATGGTATTATAAATGTGGATAAGTATGAAATCCATTTACAGATACACCAAACACTGTGTAATCTATTTTTCTCTTTGAAGATGTTAAGAGCTAATTATTAGATTTAGAATTCAGATTCTAAGAAAAAAAAAGGTGTAAACTTGTCTTCTCTAAGATCCTGAGACGGCATTTAGGATTTGGTTACAGGCTCAGAGAGGAATCAGGTTGCTTTACAGGAAGAAGAGCATTGTCCAAGGGGGCAGCATGAGCCATAGGCTCCCTCTGGTCAGGTGCCAGGAGCCCTGGGGGCTCCCAGGGAGGAGCAGCACAGCAGGGCCTGTTAGCCAGGGCCCATCGGCCAGGGCCATCTCACTGCTGATTTCACACCCACGAAAAACAAACGCTTTGCAAGTGCAATGGGGTCGGGCATACATTCTAATGCACCAGAAGTTGCAAAAACAAACAAACAAACAAAAACCCCACAAAACCATAACAACCAAAACCAAACAAAACCAACAATAACAACAGCAACAACAAAACTGAAAGATTCTAAAGGGATGCAATCTCAACCAGACTGCAGTTGTTTGCAAGCCAGGCCAGTCAGTGTAGGATATGCATGGTACCTGGTAATGCATAAAGTCTAAGAATGCAAACTCTCATTTGAGAGTGTGACTTTTCATTTCCCCACATTAGTAAGGAACTCATGAAAATGGTGTTGTTACAGAAAGATTTATTTTTTGGACATTTACCTTGCTTGACCCCCTGGAAATTTCATCTGAATTTGAAGCCTTGTTAAACAAAGCATTTACGCTTAACTTTTTCAAGACAGTCAGAAGAGAGCAGTAGGTTCATCCCATCTTGACTGTAAAATTTGCCAGTTAATAAGAAACACTGAAATTGAAACTTTCAATCAACTCCTAAACACTAAAACTGTCAAAAGATGGGTATCAATACCAAAGGGTCATAAGAGTTGACAGAGAAAAATCCAAGTCCTCTCTGCTTTGGAAAGGAAGTAAGCACGTATATTTAAATATACACAAAAGATCTGGTGCACACAATTCTGCATTTTTTCCTCTATGTGTTCATATTCTGGACACACTCTGTGTTGCTGACTATTACCAAAAAATAATGAGATCATTGTCCCGGCTCTTATTAATTCAATGGGTTTGAATTAGTCAGCTGAGAAACTGTGTAGATATCTATGTACTATCAGAGAAACTCAAAGACAAATTATCTTTTCTAGTCTCTTTCTTTTTTACTCAATTTTTTACATCAAGTATTTAATCTGAAAATTCTATTCTTATGAATAGCACTATTGTATAGCAGACTGACTAATGCATAATGCAGTTTTTATATTAATATTCTATATTCATATTTTTCAATATTCACTTTTTTCCCCTGGCAACTGCTGTATGGATACAGTGTCCCTTGCTACTAAATTGTATATCAAACAGTTTAATATTAAAATATATTCTTTATGTGTATCCCAAACACTACTTCAGTGTCGCTATGTATCTTTTATTAGTGAACATATTTTTTTAATTAAGTGAAAAGTGCTAAAAATGTCAGTTTAAGTGTGTTTAAAACCATAACTCCTATGGATCTTCAAGCAAAGAACTTTTGGGGAGTGAAGGCATGCATTGTCTAGATGTTTTCTGGCCTCACAAATCTAGGACTTGCTGTCTTGTTTTAAAATATACTGTAATCATTTCCCAGTGTAAGATGTAAGAAAAAAAAAAATCACCTCTTTTTTTTTAAAGATCAAGAACCTCAGCTCTGCCCAGAACAGGAGATGGACTGTTACATTAGCATAAGACTGACACACTAAAGCCAAGATCTTAAAAATGCTTCAGCACTGCAGGGAAAATATGTTTTCCCTAATTTGTAGGTGTTTTGTGAGGCAGTCTCTATATTGTTAATTCCTAAGTTCTCTATGCTTTCAGTGAAGAGGGAGATATCCTTTCTGGTCATCAGAGCAAGATCTGACAGCTGGTCTCCATTTAAAATTCAGTAACATATTTAACAACCTTGCAAGCCATTGCTGATCCTTGCACAGTTAGTTCAGTCCTAGTCTGAGTAGTAGTAAAGGATGGGAAGGAAGGGAAGACAGAATTTTTTTCATGTTTTGAATGCACCTAGCATGATGACTAATGCCAGCTAAATAAATAAATAGGCAAAAGCATACTGAGATTTCACAGAGAATCAGCACAAGGAGACCTGCTTTGAAGCAGAGGAGAGCTTGCCTCATGCAATAATGGAAGTTATTTGAGCTGAGAGGATGAAGTGCAACTGGCTCAGATTACTTTGGCTGTATGTTTTATTCCTACAAGCTCTATAAGCAGAAAAGAATAAAAACTTGGCAATTAGAAAATAGTATCAGAAGACTTGTATTAAAAAACAAAAATAGAAAACTACACGGGGAAATAACCACACAAGGATTCAAACTGGTTTTGTCCTTAGTGCATGTGTCTGTAGGAAGGCTTTGCATGTAGAGCAAATTATTTGACAACCATAAAAAATGAGCTAAGAATCCAGAAACCCCTGTGGTAAATACAAACTGACAGCATCCTTCAGATGATAGGTTTGAAATAACCTTTTGTCCCTTATAAAAATGCACAAGGTTTTTCATGCTGTTCTGAAGCAGAATGTTTACATATCTTAGTTCATCCATCACCACAGTAAGAGAATGGAGAATAACTCACAGCTGTAATTCAGAAGTACATATCTTGGTCTTTGAACCAGTTTGGTATTTGTAGCATGGGTTTTCACTGCACTAAACAGTAAGGTGGCTGTCAAGCACATTTGCAAGTAACAGGGAGAAGCTGATGTGTAGGAAGCTGACGTATGCACCAATTATTCCGTGCTAACAATTCCATTTAGTACAATCTGTGGCCTTAAAATTCTGCACTTTCTTTCTGCCCTGACTTCTGTTGAAAAGGGTAGAGATTTTTTTGGCACTTCCAGCTATATACTGCAGTGGGGGGGTGGGAAATGACGAGACAGCTGAAAATCTGGAAGATACTTTAAAACTTCAGAAGTCATGAAACTCTTTCAATCTTTTTTGTATGTATGTATGTCATTCACTAGAGTGGTAGGAATTGTTCTGACTGAAACACTCCTAGTTTAACAAATACCCAACAAATCTAACAGAATAGCCCAAAAGGACTGGATCCCATCCAAATGGCCTCAGGATTCACTGCCCTAGTGCAGTTTATCGAATCCACCCTTGTGGCATGGTGATATGCTTGGTATAAGATATGGTCTCCAGTCCTAATACAATGGAGTCTGTGACTGGGGCAAGTACAACAGTACAAGTGGCTCAAAGCCAGAGAATGTCCAAGTCCCCTGGGCCAAGACAACTGCACAGATAAAAAGAAAAAAAAAATAATAAAGGCATTATGTTGCTTGTATTCATTTATTAATAAAAGCATGTGAGCCTGAACTAGTCTATCCAGCAACCTGAAATATGAACAGCTGTGGAATTTGATTCTCTGCACCTTATATACCTGTCTTAGAAAAAATGTTTGTTTTTTCTTTCTTTTTTTTGTCTACAGGAAGACATGGATGTGTAGTCAGACTGCAGTCTGTCTTGTGAAAAACAATCTCACGTAATCTCTCAACTTCTAGCCTACAAACCTTGATCAGAATTTACAGAACACTAATGCCAAGCAGCTGGAATCCTGAGGATACCTCACCCCAGAAGATGCCTGTGGAAATACTCAGCAGGGAAGGTCACATCTATCAATACTGGTCATTTACCTGAGTAAGAATCAATGGGGTCAATGGGATTGTTTTGGAATTATTTGGGCCAGAACAAAGTTTTTGAAAAGCAAGATTCTTGACAGGAAGGAAACTCCCCATTCTAGTCATTTCTGATAAGGGACTCCACATCTAATGCAATCAGCAAACACTGAGGGAAAAAACCCCGAACTCACAACTCACTGGTATATATCCTTTCCAGAATACAAGAATTAATTAAGTATATATTTGATATTCTTTGGCATCTAACCCTGATTTATAAAGAATATTTATTTTAGCTTATATTTTAAAATTAGTTTAATCACTCTTAGTAGATAAATAAATACAGGAACAGGTATGTTATGTAAATTTAAAAAAAAACAAAAAAGTGTCCACGAAAAATGCTGTGGAAAATAACATTAAAATAGATGTTTTTTCTCCACTGTATTTTGAGTATTGTCTGCTGTAATACTTTTTTCCCTGGCAAGTCTTAGGTGTGTTATCCTCTACAGCACTTCAGAAACTACTTTGTAGAATATAAATATGACAAATCTTCCATTCTGTCACATTTGAATAAATTCCAAACACCTTTGAAGTTTTCATGACCTCCTTTTGCAAACTCTTTGAGAACCGTAGATAAAAAGTAGTCATGACAATAGATAGATATAATCATCTCTTTTTTTATACACTTAGGGACAACTGTCATTTTTTTTCACTTATTTGTCACATCAAACAATATTTAAATTGCAGATTTGCTAAATGTTCAAATATGGTTTCCATCTGCATCTTTGAAAGTCACTCTTTGTCTTGGGGCAACATTATGGATGATTTCCAGAATCATGTGGTGAAAGGGACAGTTTCAATATCTCTCTATGTTTTATATTGTTTGTCTGTAATTTCTTTGTGCACTGTGTTGGGTTGAAAAATGTAACCAAAAATGTGTATTCTATTTTCATCTGTAGAAACCTGTTGGGAGACATTGTTCTTCTCTCCTCCTGTGCCCATCCTCCTCCGAGGGACATCACCTGTGAATGGGTCATTTAAGGCCTCTCACATGACTGATAACATCACCTCATTCCATTGTGAGATGCTCCACCCAGTGGGAGGAGCCAAAGCCTGTCCACTGGGATAAAACCTGCAATCCCAAATGCCATGTTTCTACTGGATTCTCAGCAGAAGACGGGTCCCATCTCGCTAGCATTAGACCTTTTTCTTTCTACAGGATCATCTCTACTTCACAGAACAACATCTGTTACTCCAGGAAGACTCATTTGGACTGCTTCCAACACCCTCACAACAGGGTGTATGGTCATATCTGTGACTCTGTCTGGGTTTTCTAGGACTTTTGTCTGTTTGCTTGTTTGGTGGGGTTTTTTTTGTACTATTGCATTTGCATTTTTTTTCCCTAGTAAAGAACTGTTATTCCAATTCCCATATTTTTGCCTGAAAGCTCCTAATTGCAAAATCACAATAATTTGGAGGGAGGGGTGTTTCTACATTCTCCATTCCAAGGGAAACTTCAGTTTTCCCTGACAGATACTTGTCTTTCCAAACCAAGACATGTACACATATTTATATAATGATATTTTTTGGTAAACTAATTCATGCTTCAATAGCAGTTTCCTGCCTGTAATACTCTCCCAACAATATTCATTGTCATGTAATAGCACAGTTTCTCCAAAAACCAAGGACTTGACAGAGGAAGTAGAGTCCATACAGTACCACAAGCATGATCTGCTTGCACATCAAACAGCAAATTGCAGATGGACAGCAATATGCAATGCCAGGTGTGGGTGTATTGTCTTTAACTCAATATGGCACTAATTTCTAAATAAAGCTACACCTCTCTTGATTGAACCATGCTAATAGCCTGCTATTTTGGCAAATGAGCAAAAGAAAAAATTGTGATGATTGTGTTCAATAATCCTTGTAGATGTACCCTAAATATGATTTTTTTTAATGACTATGAAAGAGCAAGGAAGTTAGTTCCCCATTTGCAAGACAGAATATATGAGACAGGGAAAATTATTGTCATCCCTTATCCTTTACCTATTAGTTAGGAGCATCAGCTAACACCTAATTTCTTAGTAGTTGGCTAACCAGAACATAATTTGCCACATAAACTTTTAGCAGGCCATTCTTAGTTCTTTTTCCCCAAAATAAAGAAATAACCTCTAACTTCCTAATCCTCTGCAGAGTATATGATAGTAGGCACACCAAACATGGGAGTAAGCTGCGGCATTTTGCCTAACACTAAAAAAAGAAATGTCACTTACTGTCACTAACTGTGTCTTCTGCTGTATTTGTAACTATATCTTTGCTGGATCCAGTCTCTGTTATTAAAGAGAAGATATCTTAAGCCTTCACTGACTGACATGGAAGATCATTGCTAAATAAGAAATTAGCTGCCTTTATTTTGCATATAGTATATTACATTTCCAAAAGGAGGGCTCTGAGATAACTTATAATTTTCTTATAAAAGTAACCTTTAATGAACCCTAAATGGAAAATCCTCTGGTGTTTTTGCCCAAGAAATCTTCAAATTTCTTGTCACTGTCCTAAAGTTTGTTGGGGAACAAAAGCAAATAACAAGTTCTTCTGGGCATTACTGAGTAGAGGAAATTAAATCTGTTTGTGGGAAATTAGGCTACAATCCAGAAGATAAAATCACATAAGCCAATTCAACTGCCTATGGTCTAAAAATGACAAATTTAAACAACTACTGACAATATATCTTGAAACCCAGGTATATCTGCTTTACTATACCCTTCCTTTCTAGAATTTAAACTTAGTGGTGATGTAAATTTTATTGTTTTAAACACCAAATGACAAGAAATAATTCTTTGTTAATGGTATAATCTTTTTTACCAAAAGAATTTTGAAATTGCCTTTGAGACACATCAGGTGCTTCCACAGCACAACTACATACACCAAGGACATAGGTCAAGAAGGAGCAAAAGTAAGCTGAAAGGCAGTCTCTGTGTGAGCTCAAAGAGGGGCAAGTTGGTGGTGAATAAATCTAGAATAGAAAATAAAAAATTAAACCACTAACTGAGTAAATTCTTCTCCTTTGTTCGCACAGGTGACAGGTGAACGTACAGTTCAATCCGCTTAGGCAACAAAATATAAGACCATGTGGAAATGGGCTTTAAAATTAAAGCAGGCAAAAAATACCAGGAGAGGAATGGGGAACTATATGAGCTAATAAATACTGCAGGCCTGTGAGCAAATAACAACATGAAATTATCTCTTTGCATATGAATATTTTAATGGACAAGACAGAGAAGTTCTGAGGCAGTCTTCATCTTGGAACAGAGGGAACACAAACCAATTTAATATTAGTAGTCAGTTTGATTAACTTATGAAAGGAAATATGCAAATACTTGTCTGTGATTGCTTTGAGATCTCCTTAGTGACTGAAGGATCCATCTACTACTGTGTCCTGTGTATGTTTCCAGGTTCTAAAATGACACCAAATTACATGAGCCTTTTTTTCTTCAGTAGGTAATTTCAGCCTGAAACCAACCTACACTGGACATTATAAATTCAGGTGGGAGAATGCAATGGCTGTAGTGCACAACGTGTGAGTAAGAAACTGAGGCAGGGAGAGAGACCTGCTGCTTGACAAGTACAAGAATTTAGAAATGTCAGCCTGGGTCTACCAAGGACAGTGGGACTCCAGAAAGCAATTTCAGAAGTAAAACCCCAGAGTGCAGGAAGCCACAACTCTTGTGCTAGGCACCAGAAGCTGTACACCCCCAGCAGGGACTCACCCCTTATGTCATGATGGAATGATTCCTCAAGGACTGCATCCACACAGCTAGACTGCTGACCCACCAGAACATGGGAGCCTGCCAAGAGTGCTCCCTTGCCCATGCCAAAGCTCAGACGTGGTTTGGGGTTTTGTCTGGAAGAGTGTGAGCTGACCCAAGGCCAAAACCCTGCCGGGGCAGCATGCTGCAAAGCTTGGTACATGTGCTCTGTCGTACTCCCTAACTCTTCATAGCTTAATATTATAGATGCAGCCTGGGACCAGTAGTCATGGACACTGTGCTGCATTGATAGAGCTGTAACCCTCACCTATGAAGTTCCTATAAATTAAGAAAAACTTTGTAACTCTTATCATTTTGACAGGATTTCTGAAAATATTAATTGTATATAGAAACCATACTATTCAGAGCATAGAAAACTTTTCCTACTAGGCAGCTGAGGAGTTTTGATAAAAATAAGCTGAAAATTTTTATTGATTTGATTATCATCTTAGAGTTTCTTTCCAATATCTTTACATCTTAGGATTTAAAGAAAATAAATATTAAGTAGAGAAAAGCAGTTGTAACTTTTGATGTTAGAATCTATTTGAAAGAAACATTCACTGTTTGTTAACTGGATTGTGGATATCCCAAAATGAAATCTGTAGAGTTATAGCAAGGCTATAACTCCTCTGTGCTCCTCTGGGAGACTGCATGAGTCCCCATGAATTGTCTGCTCTGCTAGTCTAAAGGTTCATAGAAGATTTCAGATACTCTCCATCTGAACCACGTTTAAACACTTGTGGATACCTTTCTCACTTTGCCATCTGGGTTACAGTAGATATAGAGGCTCTCAAAGTTAAGAAAAACATTTTACCTGTATAATGCCCAGTTTAGAATTTGTTAGATAACCAAAGTAACTCAAACTTGTGTAGAAGTCAGGTGACCTGAATTTGCTTTGAACCACTGTGGCTGTCCCAGTGGCTGCAGTTCCTGTTGTAGAGTAGAGGCTGTCTGTTTTTTTCCTCTGCCTTACTTCAGTGACTGAAGAGGTTACTTTGGAACATTGCTTTTCCTAAGACTCATTAAACGCTGGTGCTTTTGTTGGTTTGCCACATCTCCTGCCTGATTAAGATGTCTCTGTAAGGAATATGTTACATAATCTTGCTTTGGAACAGCCAGAGATCAACAAAAGCGTTCTGATAGTATTAAAAAAATACTTTGATGCAAATATTTGTGTTTAAATTAGATCCTTTAGTATCTGAGCACTGAGATAAGATTTTTCAGTTGATACAATCAGAAACCAAATAATGATGTATTTCCTTCTGAAAATTGTCAAAGAAGTTGAATTTTGATTGACAAAGCAGAATAGAAACTATGAATATATATACTGTGAATAACCTTTATTGTTTCAATAAGTTGCTCTCTCTAAATTTCATAACTAATCCCATTTTAGAAAGACAGATATTTAATTATTTATATTTCATCTCCCTCAGATTATTGCAGAATTTTACTTTACCAATAACCATATTGAGTGTATACATAAAAAAGATGTATCATACATTTTTGTACTAATTGAGCATAGCCAGTTTTGACTTCGATTCAGGCTGGAAGAGTGTTGCTTCATGAGTTTATAATTTTAATAAAAATGTGCTTGTCTTCAAATTTCATTAAAATCAAGCA
Source organism: Cisticola juncidis (assembly GCA_013400215.1). NCBI lineage: Eukaryota > Metazoa > Chordata > Aves > Passeriformes > Cisticolidae > Cisticola > Cisticola juncidis. The sequence continues at coordinate 1,248,907 of VXBR01010763.1, forward strand.
AGTATTAAGATAGATCGTAAATTATTTATGTTTTCTGTCTTCTAATTTAAAAAAAGTATTTTTACCTCTGCTGATAAAGTGAAGAATGAATTTTCATCACTTCACAATGCATAGGCACCAGAAAATGTGCAGCACTGAATTACAATGACATACAGTCTCCTCTGAGACATTATATGGTATATCATCAAATGTCATACAGTAACTCCTTTTTGCTTCAGGGGATCATTGTTCATCCTTATAATTAAGAGGACCAGTAAAGTTGGTGTTTCTGGACTGGAATGGGAAAAGTTAAACTTCTTCATGAAAAGTTTGATTCTTCATGATTTTTTTAGTGGAAATTGGGCTTCATTATAAACATACAGCCCTTAGTCCATTTGTAAAAGAAGTATGAAACTATTGCTTGGATACTTAAATGTACCTGTGTTTTCTAGAGCCAAATTTTGGGATAGAAAACAATGGAACTTTCTTATGAATTGGTGCATCTTTTGTAATATCCTTTAGCAAACTCAGCACAGCGGATCCGCTGCAATGGGCTTTTCAGCCCACCTATAAAACAGGCTAATGCCTTACTCCACGAAGTTCATGCTGGCCTTTGTTTCCCATAAGGACTGGCAGACTGCCCAATGCACAGATTCTATAGGGATTGAGGTTTAGTCAGTATATGTTGCCTGTGAGGACAAATGCAGGTAAGCAATTCTAAGTCCATAACAGGTTCTGGTAACCCGGAGGTATTAATGAGAATGCCAGATAGCACAGGACCACAAGGGGAAGAGCTGAAGGGGACACACTGTGCTAGCAAGCCGCCCTGTGTACTTCTCTTCCTCTGTTTCTCTTTGTGTCTTTCTGCTTTGTTACAGGAAGATAACAGCAGAACTTGAAGGTGAGTTACACATCCTCCATTAAGAGCTGCATGACAAATCAGAGAGCTCCACAGGAGATGTTTTAGACAAACACTTTTTCCTTTCCAATAAATGGGGAACAGAAAGCAGCATTTTACATTGGGATTTTCCATTCAAGCTTCAATTTCTTGAGAGTAATACACTAATACTGATAAATTTAAAAGCAAGAAAGCACTTCAATTTCACTTGCAGGGAACAGCAGGCAATATTACTGTTATCTGTTGGAAAGAGTTCAAGGTATTCTCAAGCTTTCAGTTTTCCTCTTACCTCCCCCAATTTTAAGCATACACTTGCTTCTAAAATTCTCCAGCTATCCCAGAGGTGACTAAGTTTTTCCTGGCTTGCTCTTCTTCTAAGTTAGGTCAAGTTTCTCCCTTTTACTTAAATTTGGTGTATTTCATTTCTTTGCTTCTGGGGATTTTTTTAGAATCTGGGAAACAGTTTCTCCAGTTAGTAGAGCAACAGGATTGATTCAAATTCTTGTTCCTATTTCCCTTCTGGACTAAAGAGAATTGAGGCACAGAAAATCTATTGCTTACCATTCTCATACCTTTGTTATGTCTCCTACATACTTTTTTTAATTTCCAGATTATTGCTGCAGTCTGCCCACTTTATTTTTGTCATATGCTTTGCCTGGAATCTCCCCATAACAGAGGTATCTTTAAGAATATTTAGATAATTTTCTACTGGAGAAGCTTTGAAGAAATCCAGAGAAAGGATAATAGTAAATATCAGTATACAGAATTACATCTTACACTACCATCATTTGCATATGGTACTGATATTTATAGGTACAATTTCTATTAGCAATTAGACTCTAGTGTCACCTTCTGTGAGCCTTCTAGCTTTTAACAAAAGTGCCTTTCATCTAAATATGATGGGACTTTGAGATAGTTGGCTAACTTATTTTCCACTGCCTGTTTTATTTCAAAAATTCTTTATCCTGGTTTGGAGTAGCTTAATCTGTAAATAGCCATCAATTCAGGTAAATGGGTGAATAACAAGCAACACAAAATCTTTATAGGCTTAGATCTTAAAGGACAAAATAAAAAAAAAAACATAGTATCAAGACTGCTCATCTAGGACAGTGATAGTGACTGAGAGAAGGCGAAGGTAATTAAAAGCTAAGGAGACAAACCTAGTAATGAGACTCCATCTACTCTAATGTAGACTGGACTACACAACTTTTCAATTGTGAAATCGAGACTGCTTGTTAGCCAAAGCAACAGCTTCGCAGACTTGAGTTAAAATTTATTTTCAAAACCCCTAATGAATAAGTATCAGTTGTCTATTGAAGAAATAAGAAAGACAATAAAGACACTGTAGCACTGCCTAATTTCATAAATGATTGCATTAAAAGTGAGAAAAACTTCCAGAGAGAAAAAAACACCCAAAACAACAAAGCCAAGACTGCAAAACTTTGGCAGATAACACATTAGAAATTCAAAACAAATGTGCATCATTTGCCAAAATGCTTGTAGAAATATCACAAAGAAGAAAGCTGGCTTGGCTAAACAACACAGCAAAGAAGGCTAATTAAAATAAGAAGACACACTTCAAAAACTTTAAACTGTGCTGCAAGGAGAAAAAAAAAAGTAAAATGGTTTAGGTACAGCATATAAAAAGGCATAAACACATTTACTAAAATCCTCTTCCAGTATGTTTATGGTTAGAGAATCCTTTCCAGGGATGTCTTTAAAGAGATGGCTAAATTATAAAAACATATAGAAGATAAGACCACAAGAGACACGTGCAACAGACACATGATATTATTCTTTTCATATAAGTTTACCAGCAAGCCAGGTAAAACTTAGAGAGACATCTGTGTGACAACACTTTAAAAAAATAGAGAATTTATCTAGAACTGGACTGACAGCAGAAGGTATTAGCAGTCCTAAGAATGTTTGGGGTTTTTTTCTTCATTTTCTGGAAACTCACATTCCACTAACTCAATTGAAGTTTTCTGGGTTTGTAAATGCAATTTTAATTGCTTATTTCTAAAAGATTTTTGAGAACTTGCTATCTGAAAATTGAAATTTTTTGTATTTTTAGAGACATGTTTCAAACTATTTCTCCTTAAATGGTGTGGTGAACATTGTCTATATAACTGTTGGAGGAGAAAATGAGATTGTCAGGTCTATAAATAAAATGTGCCACTTAAAAGTGTTAAAGATCTTTACAGACTCATTTATCAGAGATACATTGAATCATAGATAAGCCAATATTTCTTTGAAGCAAAAGACTGTCTCAAAATAAAAAGTATATTTAAAGCAAATGCCGGGGGTGGGGGAAATGGAACCAACAGCTTATCGAGTATGTTTGTTAAGCATTGATATGTAGGTGATTGAAACATTTTCACAGAAGTTTTAATGTAAGGGAGAAATTCAGGAAGAAAGTGTAACAGAGTGTGATACTGTTTGTCTCCTTATATAATGTGTATTTTGTGATAAAGAGATATCTTTAGATGTATCAAAGATATCTTTGGATATATCAAAAATACATTTTGACACCTTTGCAATGATTAATGTAAAAAGTAAAGAACTGCCTTCATCCTCTGGATATTATGCAAAAGTTGTTCCCTGGACAATTAAAGACTAACGGTTTTGCTTCTGTGAATGAGAGGACACACATCTGAAAAAGCTGTAGTAGTATTTGAGATTCATCTTAAAAATTGGTTAAACAGATTACGCTTTTATTTTATGGTTCCATTAAAACAGTGGGCAGCTAGAACTGTTCTGACAGTGGAGGAGAAATAATGCTTTCCCTTAATTAAAGTTGCTTGTGTATACTCAAGCCTTTTTCTTGCAGTAATATTTTCTAATAAAACTGATTTTCTCTGTTCTATCTACAGGACCAAGGCTTTCCTGCAGGTTAAGGTTAGCAATGTAGAAATCTTTGAGTTTGAGAGCTTGAACCAACTGGAAGAACAGGAACACTCTTGTTCATCTCCCCTGTTGTCAGAGCCAACACAGGTAAATTTGTTGTTTAAAAGCCCCATCAGAAAGATGACTTAAGCTTTTTTTAATATGGCACAAAATCCTAGTAAGTGTGACAGAAGGGATGAAAAGGAATAAATAAACACATGTAAGCCATGTGTTATACTGAAATTAATGTCACTGTGCATGCATTCAGAAGTAATGTAATAGAGAACCTTGGAAAGACACGATTCAATTACAAGAATACCACTCCCACAAACATGTGTAAATAATACTGCTATTTTCACACCTTTTAAGCAATCAGTTCCACTTCCACACAGCAGTCTCAAGTGGACCTTAATTCCTTAATGCCATAAATCATTTTTTAAAGTCTAAAAATAGAATACACTAGGACTAGAGAAATGACATTACATTTGTAATTAACCTGATTCTAACCTAACAATGTGGCAATGAAGATTTTGCAACTCCCTGTTGTTGCTCTTTTGCTGGCAATTAGGAAGCAAGAACTGATTAATCAAATAAAATCCTCCTCTTAACTTTACTTGCATTTAAAAGAACTGACTTAAAAACTCACCATGTGACCAGTTACAAACTAAATATGTCCAGCCAAGAACTGTTATTGTTTGTAAACATGATGCTTCTGAAGGAAATCTGAATTCACATTAGCTGTGACTTGTCTGAAGAAGACAGATTTTCTGGAAAGGTGTAACAGGGGCATGATGGCCAGCTTGCTCTCCAAAATTTCCAGGGATTCACACCTTCAGGTACAACACAAAAGGAGCTTTTAGTGGGCACAAATGAGCAAATAAGCACGGTATGGCAGAGGAGAGGGAAAACTAACTGGTTTGTTTAATGAGGATTCAGGTGTTACTAGTATTTTATAAAAAGATCTGGCACTAAAAGATCCAACACTAAAAGATCTTTTCTAATTTCACCTAAAAAAGTATTAACATATTAAAAATCAGGAAAACTTTCTAAAAGTAAAACTAATCAAGCACTGATATAATTTGGAATTTCAGGAGGAACATTTCATAACAGAAATTTTAGGGGGTAGTGGGTTGTTTAGTACAGAATTTTCAAAAACAGATAAAATATAAGTCAGGGATTGCTTAAAAACAGTTCAGCTGTGGTCCGTGAGAAGGATTTGCCATTTTCCTTTCAACCCTCTTTCCTTCACAAAATGAATTCCAGAAATAGTTTTGCTTCATTTTGAGCCGTTATGTAAGGACAGGAATAGAAAAAGTGATTCTTTGGCAACTTATAATTGTTAAAATTGGTTTTGTTGGTAATGAGATGTGAAATAGATTTCTGTTGCAAAGATGGTTTTAGTAATCTAATTATGAGACTCTGCCATATATATATTTTTTCAAAGTAAGATAATGGAGAGTTGTGGTAGCTTACAGTCAAGAGCACTTTTTTCATCTCCTTGCTACTATTATGTATCTCTTTTCAATTCTGTTTACCTTTCTATTTTGTTATTGGCATTTAATGTCCAGTTTGATTTAGCAAAAAATGCAATACAACAATATTGTCTGCAGGTTATTCAAGAGCCTTTTAAATATAGTTCAAGGAATACTTCAAGGGAACATCCTGAATTTAGATGCTGGTGTTATTAAATAAGATTGTGTAATAATCTTGTGTAAAAGCTCTGATTGCATTTGAAATTAAATTTCCCTGTGCAAATAAAATCCAGTAGATATATATGCTACTCAGTGAAAGACAGGACATATAGCCCCTTCAAGGCACAGATTTACAGATCTGCTGAACAGATAAGATATTGACCCAAACACTTTGTTATTAGTATTTTTTCTAGCGAGTGGCAAAAGTATCCCATTTCACCAGACAAAAATATGGCTGTAGATGCACAGCAACACAGAAAAGAAGATGGGGATTTTGATTTATGAAAGAAAAAGAGTACAACAGACAAATAAAACTAAATAGAAGATTACAAAAAGGAAGAAATAAAAGCCTAATGGGTAGCAGGTGGAGTGGACCACAGAACACAGCCGAAAACAATAATTTTTTGTTATACTTTGTTCTGAATGGAGAGGAGAGCTTGGTCAAGTCCTGCTGTTGACTCAGATTTCTGGCAGTAGCTCTGTTTGAGGCAGGCAGCACATCCAACCTCTCTCAATCACAAGTTCTTTATAATGACCAATCAAGTCTCTCATGACATGAATTATTTCTTGAACAGATGAGTGGAAAACAGACATAAGACTTTAACACACTTCTTACTACACATGATAAACAAAAGAAACGCTACTCGTAGGTTCGTAAGACAGTGCATGGTAATAAAGGTACAGACATTACAACTAGCAAAGAAATAGTGTAGACTAGGAGCCAATGTAACTCATCAAGGAATGAGAGCGGTGTACAGAAGTCTCCTTTCACTCAACTTCCAGAAAAGTAACTCGAGGCTGACATCTCAACTTTGGACACCTCCCCACACACTCAGAGAGTGCCTAAGAGATTTCTGATTTTATGAAAATTATGGTGAGCTGTTGTATTTCGTAGAAGTTCTGTGTCTGTCAGTCATGAATTTTTGCTTATCCTTTCCCACTCATTCAGGGAAGGATGTTTATTGCTGGCTAAGGATGTTTTACAGACAAGATAATTCACCAGAAGGCAAGCTATTCCAGCTTAACTGAGCCATGAAGGGAAAAAAGATGAGCTTTTTCTGTATCAGGGCTGAAAAGTCCTGTCACATGCTTGAAAGAAAGAAGCAGCCTCAGCCAACTCAACTGCCTCTCTTACTAGAGTACTGAGCACATAGATTTAAAACTAAATACCATGGAAAATGTCCAAGTAGGACAGGGAAAAATTGTCCCAAATCAACAGGGTTTTCTTGTTTTCTTTAGCCCAGTGGCACTAAAAATGCCTATGAAGAGAGACAAAAAAAAATTAAGAGCCAACTAGATACTTAGAAAAACATGTCAAGGGAGAACATTGAACAACAGGGATCTTACTGCTTTTCTGGTCTTCTATACTATTCTTAAGCAACTTCCTCAATTCTTTTCTTTTCTTTTCTTTTCTTTTCTTTTCTTTTCTTTTCTTTTCTTTTCTTTTCTTTTCTTTTCTTTTCTTTTCTTTTCTTTTCTTTTCTTTTCTTTTCTTCATGGTTAATTTTTCTATTTGAAGATCTATTGGTACAAAGCATGCCTCATTAGCTTGTGGGAGATATTAGTCTTCATTAATTCAGTTCTCACTTCATTTGCTTTGCATACAGTTATAATTAGCTTCAGAATAACTCTGGTAACTTCAGCAGATTTATAGCTTCAGTTTTATTCTGCATTTGGCTTTTCCCTCTTGTTTCAATGTACTGTATGAGTCTTAAAAATTCAAAGACAGCTATTGCTTTAGAGAGTAATTTAATGTTGCAATTTTAGAGTGACAGCCTGTTTACATCCCTCTGTCTGCTGAGCTGCATAAACAGTTAAAACACTAAGCTTTACATAATCTCCAATCGTGTTTTCTTACAAATAGGCAGAAATTCACACTGATGTGCGTTCTCTGAAGAAGCAATCCTATGCCATGTATGCCAATCCCCACCAGAGTGGTTGTGGCAGCAGTAACACACCCCGCTCCCCACGCTGTTCTGAGCTAAGGAAGGAATCGTGTCAGTCTTTTAGTGACATCCCATACTCAAAAGAGGATTTGGTCTATTCCTTGGGGGCATACTCCTGTAGTCAGTACACACATGGAGCACTACACAATTCAAACTGGTTTATGTAGGCTGTCAGAGCAGCACTGCTATTTCAAGAAGGGCAAAGAGTTAAAGACAACCAAGTCACAGCATCTTCTGACACCTTTGTAAGGTTGATACCACAGAGCCATAGAATTGTTAGGGTTGGAAAGGACTTTTGGAAATCATGTAGTCCAACGCCTCTTCATATTCACATACAAACTGTGTCAGTGTATTTAGTACATCAGTCCACCCCTGGCCAAGCTGATGACTGATTTTTTTCTTGTGACAAAAGCACAGTGTGTTATACTGGGCCATATGGAGTAAGAGGAGGGAAATTAAACCCTTCAGAAAAGTTCCAGAACTTTATATAAATTATCATTTTCTTGGCATGTGCCAAGATACCACCACCAAGAAAGATGCAAATACTTCTGGGAAGAAGTCACACTAGAGGGCTTCTACTACTACTACTAGATATCTAGTAGAGATATCCCTAAGGAACATCTTATGTTGTAAAAAAGTTCAAGTGAAAAATATATGTGGTAAAAATAAAGTGTCCAGTCCCTCCACAGACACCATTTGAGAACTGAGTGGGTCAGCACAAGACAAGGGTAAGGGTTGTAAGTGCAATGTTAACAACAATGCTGCAAAGACTGCTGTTTTCCTGGCTTAAATGCAAGTCAGCCACAAAGCTCTGGAATATGTGTGCATCCACAGTGTGCTTAGCCAGCCTGAACTGTCTGCAAAGTCCACTGAGAAAAACTCCAGTATTTCCCACAGAAAAGCAGAAACCTGTGGGTTAATGCTCTGTAACTCTTATACTTCTCCCTTATTTCAAAAGCCAACTAGCAGACACCGTCTAAAACAAAATCAGGCTGTGAGAAAGTTCTACCAATACTTCAGTTTATGGTAAGAAAGAAGTGAAGTGATATTGTAAATGTTGGTAACTTGACAAAATTTTATTAACTTGTCTGCATGGACTGCTAAGTTGTGCCTCTTGTAGCAGTCCATATGCTCTCAGATCTCAGAGAACAACTCTCCCTCACAGTTAGACAGCACGGGATCATTCTACTGAACCAGAATGGTGTGTTCCTGACTCACTCCGTATGTTTCTAAGAAAAATGTTTTATTTGCTCTGCAGTACCATCTTCATTACAGCTCAAAAGTTAGACTCTCAAGGATGTGATCAGTCCACATCACTGCCACAGATGAGCACCTGGCAAGCCCAAGCCCAACACTCAAGTAGAATCTTTACAACCCATAGGTAATTTCATCTTGCATGCTCACGGAAATGACTAAATGACATACCTTCAACAGCAGACCACCTTACAGAACAAATTGTTGATGGAAATCCCAGCATGCAGAAAATTGAGCTGACTTAGTACTTGTAAGACTCCTGGCAGAGCCTCGTGAGCATAAAGTCTGTTTGAGCAGCTTGTTGTGCTGATCAGACTTCAGACAGGTCCTGGCATCTGGAAAACTATCAGAACAGTCTATTTTTCATAAAACTTGGGTCATCTGTCCCAGGTGGTTGATTTTGTGATCTCTTTCCTCCCATACAAGAGTCTTCCCTGAGACAACTAGTTGAACAATTTTGTATTGGACCTGCTTCACTGTGAGCACTAAAGAGAGTCAAGCTCTGTCATTGAGGATACTGTTATGAAATAATTTGTGATCAGTTTTGATGTAGAAATCTCAAGAGTTGCTTATATGTCTCCACAAATGCAAGAGATTTTCATCCTGACAGCACTTTTTTTATTATTTGTCAAATAAAGTCTCCAGCCTGGAGAGATTCCAGAGAAAGATGAACCAAGGACTGGGAAGGCTGTCAAATGAGGAAAGCCTGAGAGAACTGGGTTTGGTCAACACTGAGAAGAGAGACCTTATCACCATGTTACAGTATTCAAAGAGTGGCTAAAAAGCCTTTATTAGAAGGAGTCACGTGGAAAAGAGATGGGGCAATGGGTAAAATTTGCTCATGGGATGATTCTAGTTGGACATAGGAGGAATATTTTTCACAATAAAAACATCTGCTGGAATTATCTTCCCAGGGAGGTGTCAGATTCCCCAATATTGGACACTTTTAAGATCTGGTTGGACAAGTGCTGGGTCATAGCTAGACTGGGCTTATGCCAGAAAAGATTAGATCATATGATCCTAGAGATTCCTTCCAATGTGGTATTCTATGGTGATATGATATTAAAACAGATGGTTAAAAAAATAGAAAAAAAAAACAAGACCGTAGATGAGAGTAAATCTTCTGTCCCTTCAAATGCTGGGAACCTTTCCATGGATGGGATCCATGCAGCACACCATGAGAAAATCTGTTTGATGTCCATTTGGTGCTTTATGAAGTCAAGGTGACATCTGGAGAGAGCCCTATTTCATCTCTCCCCCCAAGTTCTTTTCCACCCCCAAGCAGTTCCTACAGCACAGCTGTGGCACTTGCAGATTGTGCCCTCCTGTAATGATTTCCCTGTGCAGGAAGGCCATTCTCAATGACACACTGGCACACAGTCAGAGGCTGCTGTTTGCAGCAGAACAGAAATGCCTGAAACCAATTTGAGACACTTTATTTCCTGGGCCTGCAGGAGCTGGAGCAGCCCTGTGTCAGTTTTCAGAGTGGTGATCCTCTTTTTATCATCCCAATTATCCATCACACAAATGGAGAGGTCTTAGGTGAAGCATCTAAGGTTACCCATGCCTCAGTCTGTTGCAGAACATTTCTTTTATAAACAATAAAATATATCATGGTAGACCTAGCAGGATATGGGGACTAATTGCTGAAAGAATCCACATTTTAAGCTGGAGAAAGCTTTGCAAAATTTTTCATTAATATTTGAAAAATATTATTTCTCCCTTCTTAATGCATCAGTACTACCTCTCTTCAGTTTCCTAGTTAAAGCAAAGCAGTGAGATGAACAAAGCATAATCAAATGTTTTTTAGCTGAATTTTCTCCACCTTTCCTAATTATTTTCCATTAAAAAATTCAGTCAAAAGACTTTAAAAGTTGCCTCTAATAAGGTGCAGGCTGCAGCAGTAATAGACTGTCTCTCAGTCTTTTGAGAGATGCAACAAATTGCTTTAAAAAAAATTACAAGTGATGCTGTGAAAGTTCCAGCATTTGGAAAAGGATCTGTGTTGCTGGCTGCCATGAATAGTCTCTAATTATACTGAGTCTTAATACCAAGAAACGGGGGTTTTAGCACAGGATGGTGGGCTGCAATCAAATGCATACAGTGAATTCCAGTCCCAAGAAGTTAAAGATGCATTGAAAAATCATAATGAAGGGTACAATTGGAAACATTTATCAGTGATTCCATTCCAGCATGAGCCAAGCAATTGTCTGAAATCACTGGAAGCTGGTCTGTTGGCTATTCAAAATCTAGGTTGAAGAGCTGATTGAGCTTGCATATAATTTTTAACAACTTAAGCTTTGTGACTTCAAACCAATGGCAGTGCATGCTGCATGATTGAGAGGAACTTTGACTAAGTACATCCAAATTCTGCCATTATATCCTCACATAGTCCAGATTTTGAACAGTTCAAGCCTAATTTCCCATCCTGAGCAGACAACAGTAACACAAGTTGAGGGTCTGGGGTGATTCCACTTGTTCTTTTTCATAATTTAACATGAAACACAAAAATAAGAAAAGATATTTGGACCCATATCCCCACGGCCTCTCAAAGCTTTTGTGGCTGGACTTTGTTAGCAGAATTACTCCAGCCACATTCTCCCATGTATTTTCCAAAACTGTCATCAGGAGCCTGAAATAATTACATTGCCATTTGCCCCCTGAACATACAATTCTACGATCCACCTCACGTTTTCCTTTTTTGTTGCTATAAAGATCTGTTACATGATGAATAAGTACAATACTATTGCAATTCTTCTGTCAATTGAAAGCATCAATCTGAAAACAGTTCCTTTGTAAAAAATCACTTTTTAAGATTAAAAAGTGGTCTCTTTCAAGCGATCATTAATAAAGAAACTTTTATATTTCTTTATTAGGAAGATGGAGATAATATTTGGAATGCCATCAACTGAGTGTATCTCTTAACTGAGAAAAATGCAGCAATTTTGCCTGAATACCAAATGCAATAGGCATACAGGAATGGAGGCTACCCAATATTGTTCATCATTTAATGGAAAAATGGGTGGACTGATCATCAAGGATCATTATCTAAAAAGTGGTTCAGTTTCTGCTTTTTTAAAACATGAAAGAAGGAGGGTTACCTATGGTGACAGAAAGCTTTCACTTCTGCCCAGCCAGCTAAAGGCCACCTACTACACAATTTTTCAGCAGTGATGAGTTGAGTATTGTGAATTGAAATAGAGAATAGTCTACAGAGAGTCTGAATAAAGCTCTCAGGAAGCCATCCTTGACCACAAATTCTTTCCTTCCCTTCTACCCTGTCCAGATGCAGCTGAGCCCATCTTCTGGCTATGCTGGGCTAGGGTGTCCTGACAGAGGGGTTCTTAGCTTGTAGGGTCTAGTTCAGTACCAAATTCACCTATCATTCTTCCCCAAAGCCTTGCAAAGTGCTCCTTCTCCTAGAAGGGCAGGCAGAACACAGCTTTTATAAAAGCACCATAAAAAGCCAAATGATAAATCAATGCTCTTTCAGCCTGAAATTAAAATCTATGTCAACTGTAATGGCAGAAATATATGTTTTAAATTGGACTCCAATTGCTTTCAGCAAAAAGACACTTGAAAGCATCATGAGCACATTGAAGTTTCCAAAAACATAGCAGCTGCCAACATCAGAAATCCCTGGAGTGCAGTAGAGAACAAAAGAGCCTCCTCCGTTGAATTTTGCCTGCAGAAAGCCACTGCAGCCTGGAGTGGCTGGATGTGTGGAAAGAATATATTTTTAAATGAGAATTAGTACCTGAGCAGGTCGAAATACAAACATAAAAAAAAAGGCTTGATGTTTCAAAGACTATGGAAGTGTACCATTCATTTCACAATTTAATGTAGCCTAAATTACAAAGCTGCAGATTTTTGCCCTGCCAGGATTCAGCCCTACAAGTGCTTAATCAGTCACCCTAACAATAGAACAAGGCTGAGAACTGCTTTGCTTTCTTGAGGGATTATGTTGTTGGCATTATCCTGTAATGACACAACAAATTCTATAGACAAGTTTTGCTGCAAAAGCAATTTCTCTCATTTTCACCTTAAGAAAACCTGCACAGTAATTAACTTCACAGCAGTTTCATTTGGCGAAGTAATACAGCACATAAAACAAAATATTCATTAATAATAGATTATGAAAACTGTAGTTAAACAGTGATGAGCTAATGTAATATCTAAAAGCTATAAGGATATATAGGACGGTAAGAATATACAGGGCATGGCTCTTCACAAAAACAAAGTATTTCAGTCTAACAGTGTTTGAGGGATTTTGGAAAGAATAACTCTAGTAAAATTGCAAAGGACCCTCTAAAAAATGGATTTCCAGGGGTGCAGTGAGCACTTTTTACAAATTTTAGACACTTACTACAGAATACTGCCAAGAATTAAATCACTGATAATTTCTCCAAAAGCAAGTAATATATTTCTTGTAGAGATTTCAAGGACCAGTCAATGGTTTTTAATCTGTGATGACTCAAACTGCAAGGAACTGCAGAACTGCATTACAAACAAAACCTGATCATGATATATGGAATATAGAAAGAAATCACTGATAACTGTGCTAAATCAAGCCTTTTGTTTCCATGTTAAAGCTTTACTCTTTTACACTGTCTTTCACAATCCCTTTAATTTCAGTTTGTTGTTGATTAATGGGAAACAAAACAGTAGTCTACTAACCATATTTGACCGTGATATGGTGCATTTTTTTCCTCTCTCTTCTTTCTTTACAGTATGAAAATTTGCTAATTTCTGCCACAAAGAGAACTTGAAGCTCAATGGACCTCCTGTCTAATGCTTCAGTTTTAATATGTTAAGCACCAGCAAAACCTTTAAGTCAGGAAAGAAAACAAAGGCAATAGGAATATTTTGTCCCAAGCTGTTTTTTTTAAAACTGTGTAGCTCACCTTTCACAATAATTCTACCCATGCAGCCTGAATTGTGCTGGGAAATAAACCAGAAGCAGCAAATTGACATGTCCTTTCTGAAAAGAAATGTTAGAAACAAGCTTATATGATCTCCAGAATGCAGAAATACATTTTGATAAGGCTAAAAACCTGCTTTACAGAATGTTGTCTCTTTCTTCCCCAGGGATCAGATTTTCCAAGGCATGAGTCTGAATATGAGGTCAAGCTTTCTTTGGTCCGTGGATAAAGCCAATACAATCTGAAATGCCTGCAGAGATACTGAGCTTACCAGCCACAAAGGCATCAATACCGATGCCCATGCCAAGAGATCCTTCCTTCCATGTCAAAAACCTCCACAGACTGGCAATATTGTACAAGATCTATAGGAAAGATATGCAATATTATACAAGAACTATAGGAAAGACATGCATTTAAATGGTAACCTATATAATATAACTCTATAAAAGAGCCATGAATATAGGTGCTAGCACTTTTGGATGAGGTGAATGACTCTCCAGCCTCCCTTGGCTGGGAGCAGGATCCAGCTACCAACACCACAGTGTGTCCAAGGTGTCACAGGACATCTGTGACACTTCCAGAGGACAGGATATAGGACTCAAAAAGGGATCTTTTCTTCCTGGAAAGGCTGCTCAAGCTCAGGCAGAAAATCTCACACAATTGAGTAGCACAGTTGTTACAAGGTAGTTGAATCCCACACTAGAATATTCATGCAGGAGTTTGGACAGCTGGAAGGCTTGTGGACAACTAAAATCAGGAGGCTTTGTTTTGAATTAAATCCCAACATAAAGGTCTGCATGGGAACCCAATTTCCCCAAGTTTCAAACAAGCTCAAAGGGTTCTAATTCATACTATAAATCTATCACCAGAGTCCCAAATAAGTAACCAAAATGTTCATAATGAATAAATTTAAACCTCATTTCCCAAACTTCTCTCTTGCATTCATGCCAACTGTGTATCCTATCAAAGAGAATCATCTCTGTCCCCATCTGTGCATCTAGTGTTTCTCAGCTAGTGATGTATGAAGACTTCTCTTTTTTTTTGCCACGAAAAAAGAACTGATGTTAATCTCATTAGAACCAAATACATTATTTTTGTTTCAAAACTGCGTGTTGGAAAAGGAGAAAAATAATTTTTACAGTCATGAAATAAAAAATAGGTTTTGCTTACTGACACCAAAATTTTGTAAGTGGTATTGAAAGGACAAAGTCAATTCAAATCTTTCTTCAGACAGCAATTCCAGCTGCAAGGGCAGAGTAGTATCTGTAGGCATTTAGAACAGTTACATGTGATCACTGTAATCTTATTGCTCCTTAGATCCTGTAAATTGACGAAAATAAATTGAAAAAGAAAACACTAAAGGAAACATAAATATGCACTTACTCTTTGGGGTTTCTAGGACCTCACATAGTCACCTTTCATCACATACACACTTCAGATACATTTTCAAACATGAAATAAAAAGCATTAGAAGTGAGTGTTTTCTAGGTAAAAGCCAATTCCAAGAGAAGAAGAACAGAAGATCTTTAGTAGTACATACAATACACAACAGTTTTGGATAGTAAGTGAGAGCTGAATTTCCCATTGGGAAAGTGGGATGAATGTGGATTATCTCTTTCATCCTTATATAGACTACTAACTGAAATCCTTATTATAACAAACTACCTACAGTTTTTTAAAGGCTAGAGGTATCCAAGACATCTGTCATTTTCAAAAGAAAACTAAAGTTTTATTTTAAAAAATCAGAATAGAGGGATAGTTTGCATTTTTAATATACCTATCATATTTTCTGAATTATCATCTGAATACCATCCCATGAGAAAAAAATCCCTTTTGAAAGCAAATATTGAAAATATATTAAAATCACCTGCAACTAGTCAGCCAGCTGTATCTTGATGTTTTTACAGCTCACTATCAAGAGACAGTTGCTGCTACACTAGTAAAGGATTCCCAGAGGTATTCAACTAATCTTCCTAAAATCGCCTATACCCAGTATAACAGTAAAAAGCAACAGCAAAGCAGTGGAGTCCGGGCAATGGGAAGTATTAGGTTTCTAAGCCTTAACCAACACTTGAATTTCCTCCAGCTAGAGACAGAGCTGTGCAGAAATGAACTTCACTCCAAGGGCAAGTAGCATAATTTTTCACTAGAAAAGCAGATGTATTTACTCCAATGGGAGATAATCTCAACAATTCTGCCTACTGACAGCTAACATGAGAATTAGGGCAAACCCTCTAGCCAGGAGGCAAAGAGATAGTTGACTCTGGCAACTCTGCCAAAAATTAGCAACTAGACATCAAAGGAGAATTTCTATCTGCTGAGAGAAGATCATAATTCACACTTAAATTTAACCACGATATTCTGTAGTCTTTTCTAATGAAATAAAAAAACAAGCAAACAAACTAGACTGAGATTTATTCCTTTATCAATATATTGCTTGATCTTCTTCTTGGATGGATTCTTCTTTTTCATCCCTAAAATCAACTGCCATGCTAATTGTATCAAAAGCAAAAGATCTAATAGACTATTAATGAAAAGAGAACAGAATACAAGGCCATTGCATAGCCAAGACAGGCAACATGTTGAGCAGCAAAAGGTAATTCTACTAAGTGCAAAGATAACATTTATTCAGTCTTATCTAAAGACAGCTTTCATTTATTTTCAAATGCCCAAAATTAAATCATTCACCATTTGAATGAAAGAGCTGATCAAGAGTTTCCCAGCTTCAAATCATGATGGACTAGCAAAGATCTGACATTTGAAATTGCCAACCACACAAGGATGCTTGACAGCACTCAAAAGTGTCTGTGATAGTTTATACCCAGTTGTTGGAGGGGAGAGGGGTGTGTTTAGATTTTTAAACATTCGGTCTTAAATGCAGCAAATTTTCTGTGAGCTTTACATGAAAGAAAACCACATTCATGACTTGTGTGAGATCCCAATGGTCTTGGGATTCAATGTATCCAGGTATTCTTCCTCTCCCAACTTTCCAATAACACAAATTTTCTTCTCTATTAAGTAACCCAGTCTATAAACATTTCACTCTGATAAATCAGTTATGATCTCAGGCTGTAAGACATCACCCCTGTCCCTTTTACTTGTGCATGCTCTCTTTTTTTACATATACATGGAGTTATGTAATTATTTTTCCTGAGAAAAGAACAGTTGGCCTTCAGCTGTTTGGCTCTCTTCAAAGTGTTTTTGCACATTTCATAAGCACATAAAGTAGAGATTTTTAACACAGTACACAAGCCTTTTCAGTTCTGAATATTACTAAACCCTGAACAAAAGGTTACGGGTTTTTAGTTTATCAAATGTCTTTCAAAAAGGGCTCAGTATAAAAATAACTTGTTACTGTTGGACTACATTATTGGAAAGGCTGCCCCTGTGCAGATGGAAAGACCAGATCAAAGAAGCTAAAGCTAACTTCGAAGCCGAGTGACCAATCATCCATGGGGCTCTGTGAGCCCAGTGTGCAGCACAGAAACTAAAGAAGCTCACTGTGAAAAGGTATGAGCAACTACAGACACAAACATAGTGCCCTGTTCTATTAACCAATTGTCTCTTGGTGCCCTTGAGATCAGATTATTTTATTGGTCAAAGGCAAGGCTGGAGAATAGCTGTAATTTCGGATTGCTTACCACCTGCATGCGAACACACAGAAGTTAATCAACAGAGTTATCACTGGGGAAATATTGCCTCAGCTGAGCAGATGCAGGACACAGTGCTAACACGATCCTGAGGAAGAAAGTGCTGCCCAGCCCTACACAAAAATACCTGAATTTTGTGCAGGCACTGGCTAGCCAAGCCATAAGCATTTGACAGAAACACAGACTGGAGCAATTTGGTTTTCTCTTTGGAGATGGACAGTGCTGGACCTTCTCAATCCATCTTGCTCCCCCAGTTTTGCAGTATGTAGAGCTGATCACAGCCCCAGACTGATGTCTTTAGGCATTTTCAGTCCTGAGCTTATGCTGGAAAAGTTTCTGCATACTCCATATTCAACGCCACTTAGTGACAGTGTGACTAGATGGGTGAGACCCAGCTACTCTGAGTAACCCAGGGGCAGTCCAGAAAACTGGTGCCAGATGAAACAAGTGTGTCCCTAATGGTTTACCATTCTGGTGTCCATGTGCTGGTGTGAGACTGGCCTGAGCTACTGAGCACCTTTTAAAACACACAGTTGTGCACAGATCTGGAGCTGGTGTGAAGAGGACAGGATCCTTCCATGTAGAATGTTTATCCAGACATAATACTGTTCCTGTAACAAACTAGACCATGCATGGCCACACACTTCCAATTGGCCTTTTGGGGCATGCACACATGAGCAGATGCCAGGAATGCTTACTTCTAACTAGCAGGTTTCCAGTCTTGTATTTGAACTCTTGAGGAAGTTTTTGACATCCTAAAGGCAGCCTGATTTTTGTCTTCTAGCATTTTCCAACATATGATTAAGATATTTATAATAACATGTTCCAAAGATTCACTGAAATTCTTGGAAGACCTTATATGAACCAGGAATGCACCATCAAAATTAATATGTTGGTCATCAATATCTGCAGTTTCCTGAAACAGTGTGTTCTGAGCTTCTTGCCATCTCAGTGCAACAGAAATGGCACCATGCCTGGGGAGCTGGAAAACAGTATAAAATGCCACTGCTGAAGATGTGTTCAATTGTTTCTGAAAATCATCAAAGGCATGCTTGTGCAATTTACCCCAGATGGCCACAAAGTCTCTTTTATGTAGTACATAAAGAACTAATTCCTCTGAAGAAACAGAATGTTGGAATTTGCTACACACTATTGCCTTATCAGAGATCCACAGAAATGTGGATATACAAGTGAACAGTGGCACTTCATCTACACATTTTCGCTTGTCTCTACTATCACATCAATCACATGTCCAAACTACCAAGACCAATTTCTCACAGCACATATTTTGTTGCCTTTCATTTCAGACTTGTAGCTGCATTTATTTCAAAGCTTTTTTCAACATTGCATTACATAATTTTTATCTCCTGATAAAACAATGAACATAATGAGTAATAAATTTCAGTCCTATCAGAACTTCAAGAATTTCATACATGTTACATTGAACAACTTTTTCCTGTTCTTGTGATGATGAATGGTAAATAGCAAAGGACTCACTGAACTAAAAACTGGTCATTTTGATCTGATGAGGACAGGGTAAAATTTGGAAGAATGAAAATTTGTCATCTGTGTCTACTCAGGGTCTTTGGTCTAGCTACTGTCAACCTACTCACCGTCTATCATCAGAAGATGTCTCCTCCCCCTTGGTGCAAGCACAGCTTTCTTGCTTTGTATTGTTATTGTTGTTGTTGTTGTTGTATGCTATCGTACTATATGCAAACCCTGATTTGTCAGGCAGTTTATCTTATGCCATGTTTGCTCTCCCGCTCAGTACAGATTTCCTTGCTACTGTCTTTGACTGTGACCTCCTTAGGACAATTCTCCTTCTTCTAAGGAAATCTGTGTTAGCTGTATTTGAAAAGGCATCTGTGATTACCATCATCTTACCCTCCTCTGGTATTTTGTGAGGTTTCACTTGTGCATCTCTCCTTCTCTTCTGTCTTTGTTTCCACATACACCTGACCTTCCTTGTAGGACAGAGGATGTGAAGATTTCAAGATATCTCCTTCCAAGGAGTCTTCCATCTGGGTTGTTTGTGTTCAGTATTACTCTGCACTTTTCTACATGAGCATTATTAGCAGTCTTGCTTTCTTTTTTTTTGCCTGAAGAAGCTGGGTGTGCATCCAACAGCAATCCTATTTCAGGTTTATGTGTCCTCAGAAGGACACATAAATTATCTGCTGATTAGGCACTTACAGACCTTGTCTGCCCATTCCAGGAATGAGACTGTCTGTACTAACAGTGTTAAAGCTATAAAGACAGAATTGTTAAAACAGTTTGGGAGAAAACAAAGGACTAGAATTTCACAAAAAAATACCTCTCTGGCACTCCCAGTTTTTACTCTCCAGTATTGACTCTCATGTAATTTTATTCTTCAACCTTCTATATATACTCTATGTGAAGCTGGGGAGAACTTAGACTGAGTAAGTCAGTGTTGCCATAGTCAGATACATCTGCTAGTGAGAGACCACTAATCTTTTCACCTCTCTATGGGTGCCTAAGAAGAGTTTCTTTCTTTATTCATGCTTCAGGAGCCCTTATGGAACATGAGGTTGTATTCAGAAATCCTAGCACTAAAAATATTTTTTATTCCACCTCAGAAGCCAGCAAACATGAAAAGACTAATTGAAGGACATGGAGATTTCAAAGACTGGTACCATTCCATGTTGTCAGCAAAGTTGAGCTAAACATTTATTTACTAAGATCCTTACCCCAGTTAAAACAGTATCTTGTAATTTTGGGGTTTTAACACAAAAGCCAATGCATGACCCAGTACATTTGATAACAAAAGCACAATATAGTGAAATAAAATGGTAGCTTTATTGGACGTATTCATCCATCACTGTTCATTTAATAAGTTTTGGTTTATTTTCCTGGCTATAAACAGGACTTAATACTCCTCTGCTATGCACAGATTTTATAACATGGAGGATAATACTTTGCAAACCTCAGTATCTCTGTGTTTTTTTGAAGACATCCCAAGCAAATGAATGATTTTCATTTCAGACTGTTTCACTCCGCACTGTCATTGCTACGAGGGCTTTGTAATGATCACAAAATGCTTATCCAAGTAAAATAAAACTAGAAGTTATCTAAGGTACCCAGAAATACACTATAATACCCTTGAAAATGTGTGTTACTCTTTTTATTTATTTTGTTGGCTTAAATAAATGTGACTGTGTAACCTTTTGTTTTTCTTTCATCTAAATTCACACTACCATTGGCAACAGAAACTTGACATATTTTCAGGTGCAGAAGGAAGATATTCCTCTTTCTCTAGCCAATCAAATTCAGCTTCATCTCAATTTTTCTGCCAAAATCTATAGCAACATTTTTCATGTGCTTCTTTGCATACATGTGCCATTTGTATTTCAATACAAAATTAAAATTAGTTTACAAATTCGAATTTTTGCTTTATTACCAAACGTTGATTTCTGATTTCCTAATGTTTTTGAAGAAAATTTGTCTTTTAAATTTTCACATTTTCACCAGGTTTTTCTTTATTCAAATCCTTCCATAAATTTGTTTTCTACTTGCATATTTAATCGTGGTCTGCAGGTTTCTTTTAATTTAAATATTTTAAAATATTGTGTCTCATGCATTGCAATTAAAGGGCACCATTATATATTTCTAAACTATAACTATAGTTTATATATATATAAACTATTATAAACTAAACTAAGTGTGTTTTCTTGTGGTGACAATTTTGCATCAGGAATAAATCACACAAAACTGAATAAATCTTTGCTGTACATATTATGCCATAAAAATAGTAACAAAGAAGCAAGCTAATTCACACACAAAATTGTTCAAAATATAAGCTACTACCCTCTGAACCTTTAACCAGACCTGTTAACATAGAGGTTAATGACTGTGAGTTCTTTAGATGTGTACTGTTTCAAGATTTTTTTATTATTACAGCAATAGCAACAATTCATAGACAAGTAACACCTGAGATGTTATTACAGTTGTTAAACTTAATTGCTTCCAATCCTTGTCAAAGGCAATTCAACACATGCTCAACACAAAAATAAGTATTGGACACTAATATAAATTTTGTTAAAAATAGGTTTCATGTCCAGATAAATGATTTGTGAGCATGCTGGAAAAACTGGGTTTGTGAGTGTTAACCCAGTGTAGAAAATCTATATTAGGCTTTTAAATATTTCACATTAAATATTTATGAAGATAACAGTGACAAAAGAAAAGGTCACAAGTTCAGTGTCCAAGCTATTTCTTTATAAAGATGTCTAAACATACATAAAGAATAACTCCCTTATATGACATCTGTGAATATTCTTTTCAAAAAGAAATTTATCTGTACTCTTGTCAGACTTCATAGCTATGGAAACAAAATCTTAAAGTTGAAAAATAGTATAAGGAGGGTAATAAAATGACCTTACTAACACGTGTATGGCAGAAAGGAGAGATGCTGAAGTGAAGACTGAACAAAGAAAGGAGACAGCAGCAAGTAAACATTCTGAACAAATCAGCCATTAAAACCACTACTGAAAAGGCTGCTGTTTTGTTTTCCCTCCAGTGTAAAATTTCACTCCTGAAATATGCTGTCTTCTAGGTAGTACAATTTTTAAAACCTATACACAATAATTTGCTTGGCAGTCACAATTTAGTGATCCATTAAAGACTTATCTTTAGGCTCCAGTTCCCTGAACCCATCAATCAGAGCTAAAGCAATAAAACCTTGCTGAGGGCAGAAGATTCGGGGTTCATTTTGAGAGCAGTTGAGCACCTTCAACTGTCAAAATCATAGGCACAGGTCCCTCTTACAACAAAAAAACTCTACTGCCCACATTGTGTATGTTGGTTTCCTTCACCTGCACTGTCACTGAGCAGAGAAAATCTGCTTTAACGTATTTTTCAGTAAGTCAGCTCTCCCATTTCCACAGGTAATGAGCATGCCAGTGTGTTAGGATCAGAATCAGTCATTCAACAGTGGTGATGTATTTTGCTTGGTCACAGTAAAGAATTTCATAAAACTACAGTAGACAAGGAAAGAACCAGGAGGAGACAATAAAGTTGTACTATCATGACAAGGAGACTGTCCAGCTTAAGGAGAAGCTGGACAGTCACTTTCTCTTGCCACTGAACCAACATCCTTCGAGGGGGAATAGCTGCCAATGATCCATAAAGAAACTCACTTCAATAGCATTGAAACTGTGTGGGTTTACTGCAGGATCTGAATTTTCATTAGGGAGGGTTAGAATGACAGTATTTTCATTTGCATTTCAAACATGTCTTTCTCTTCCCCATAGATTTAGATCTGTTTATACCAAGGATATTGACTTAAACCAGTTTGGACATGTGAACTGAAATTTAGATCCAAATGTCATGCCTGAAATTCAGATCCAGAACTAAGAATTGCTGTTCAGAGTTTGAAAATGTCAAAATTTAGAAATTTTATTCAGTAAATGCATGGTTTAGGACCACCCCAGGTAGGAACTGAGCAAGCTGAATGTGTTTCAACCACCTACCAGGTGCTACACTGAGGCTGAAAATCTGTTCTGGCCACCTAGCAACCTTTTCTGAACAAGAAGCTGGGATATGATTGCCAAGACTCCTAAGATACACGAGATAACAAAGTGTTGCCAGCTCCCCCACTGTTGCTATTTATCTCCTGATAATAGCATTTTTCCTGAAGCTCCAGTTCCTGAAATGAATGTCTCAGTTTTCATTTAAAAAAAAATCCAAACCACGAATAAACAACAAAAACCCTACAGATTTCTGGCTCTTTCTGTGGCAAGGAAAAGTTGGAAAATGAGACTTCAGAAGACCTGAATGTTTTAGAAACCCCAAAACAAATATTACTTGGAGGTATTTTATTTGGATTAAATAAAGTTACTAAAAATTAATCTGGGGAATCTGATTCCCTGTTTGTTAATGGACAAGAGTGATAATTATGAGAAGTACTCAGAGGGTCCATAATGCAGGTCAGTGGGACACCAGGAGTGATGCAGAAGGTATTTTGATCTTTTCTCTGAG
The DNA here is from genome assembly GCA_013400215.1 of Cisticola juncidis. Lineage (NCBI taxonomy): Eukaryota > Metazoa > Chordata > Aves > Passeriformes > Cisticolidae > Cisticola > Cisticola juncidis. Next base: position 1,272,133 of record VXBR01010763.1, read on the forward strand.
AGAATTGCTCTGAACTAGTCAGTAAAAATTGCCACTGGGAAGACAGTTGCTGTGACTTGCCTTCTTAATGTTTGATTTTCCTTTCAGAACAGCAAAAAGCATGCGTGGTACGCCTGTGTGAAGAGCTTGCAGCAAATATGTAAGCAGTATAGCCCTAGCTGGAGACTGGCTGGAACACAGCTAACACATGTGGAGATGGCTGCAAAGGGATATAAAGTCACAATCCATTCATTACCAACCAGCAGAACTATAAAGACACCAAACTCAAGACAAGAAATTGTTTGGTCTCTTGGATACCAAATGCCAAGGTAACAAGAAGAGTGAAATGGAAAGTCCTGTGGATAAGAGGAAATGTGATTTAATGGCAACACTAAAATTTAAAAAGAATATTTCTTAAGATTGGAATGGTAAAATCATTGGGATGGGTCTGAGGAAAAAAAAGGTGTCAGTGGGTGATATGATGTGCTACAAGAAAGAGAAAGCATTTCTGGTGGAGTAAATGAGGACACTGAGCAGCAGGTTCTGCACACATCAGGTTGTGAATCTATGTGTAAAGGAAAGTCAAGTGGTACAGACCATTAAACCAGCCTGGTTAACAGGGTAAGTCCATCTCCCATAATGAGAAAAACTAAAAGCTGCATACAGAGGAGGTTTGGTTGGACAGGAGACCACAAGCAGCCAGTGGCAAACAGGATTAGAGCTGCTCACAGGTAAGGAGGATAATGGCCCAGCACAAACTCCAACACAGAACTTACACAAGTGGAGTTTGCTTGAGCTGAATTGATGGACTGAAGGGATGAATTGATCACATGCCTGTGGTAGGAGCTGTTGCCTATTACTAGCTTTTAAACTGAGTTAAGACTACTTAGGGCATCACTGTCTCTATGTTAGAAGTTCCTCCAGATGAATCCTGATATTATTACAGGTCACCTATTGGTTTCAACAGTAATCAAGACTACAAGTCAAGTTTTTGGTGAAATCAAAGCGTTTGTTTATTTTGTTTTATCTTAACTCACTGTGGCAAAATATGGCTGCCCTCCTGGAACAGTCTTTAAAGAAGAACCACCTCATTATGCCTGTATTATGTGTGCCTTTGTTAAATCTTTTCAGTATAAAATGGAGTATGTAGGTGGTGTGCATGCCCTTGCAGAAAACATTGGAAGACAGAAATAGAGCAATCTGCATTTGGGAAATGTGGCTGCTAATAATCAAACCAGAGGGGGAAAAGCAAATGAGGCAGAGTGCAAAACTCTCAGCATCAGATAACACCTAGGGATCTAGGGATGCTCCTGGGAGAAATACCTTGGTCTGACAGATCTGACAAACCTGTGACACACCCCAAAATCTGTATATGCTGTTGATGTCAATGTGAGGTGAACAGGGCTCGAATCTCACTCCATCGACCTTATATGCTCCTTTCTGATACCAGCAGGAGAGCCTGAGAGAGGCAGCTGGGACATGGTTCTGTGCCATAGGACAAGGAGAACCTTTTCCAGTCCTGTCAAAGGATAACCTGAATCTGTGTTGCAGTAGAGAGGCCCTTTCACTAATCTGGAAAGCCCATAGCACTGCACGTTCACATGCAATCACTAGAGTCATATTTTGTTGGGGTGGTCTCACAGATCTCCCAGTCTTGGCTTATGCAGAGTTAAAAGCTTCATTCTTAAGGAGCATTTTTAAGAGATAATTACATGAACTTGTTTTTTTCTGGGTATATATAGTTCTAAAATAGGTGGGCACAGCATTCCTTTTTTTCCTTCTATTTAGATTGCAGTAGAAAATGGCTATGCAAACTCTGGAAGCCATAAACTAGCTTACCCTAAGACATTTGGGATTTTATTTTGCCAATTTGTATTCTCAAGTAGCACCTCCAGGCAGAAATTTGAGAAGAATGCTTTGTGTTTGGTTTATTTTGTCACAAGGTAGATATGGATTGAGTTTTTTAAAAGTACTTTTTTTATTTCCATAACACCTTTGCCTTTAATGTGCCCAAACTGAAGTTGCCCCATAAAAAGCAGAAATAGGAAGCTTAAAAGTCATCAGGAACAGGAAGAGACGGTGAAAAAACATTATCTGCCAGTTACAAGGTTCTGGGGAATGCTGGAGAATTCACACAGCAATTCACAGTCATTAACTCTTTCCTCTGCCATAAGTACGCTTGATGAAGCTCCAAGAAGTATGTCAAGGTCACATTTACCCAATTCTAATGAAGCAAAGCAAAAGTCACAATTTGTTAACTATCCACTGGGAATAAAAGTGTAATTTTTTTTAACAGCTAAGTAATTAAAAAGGCAAATGTGTTCCATATTGCGAGAATGTTACTATATTAGATAAGGGAATGGTTCATGACCATGTGACACTGTTAATATGACCAAAAATGATCTGGTCTCCTAAATTGCTATATTTCCCTTAGCAGAATGTTAATTTCAAGCTAGTAATTTTAATTGCACTAGTATCTGACTGCTTAAAATTTTATTTCATGTATTTTTTAAGTTGCTCCTCTTTGAGTTTCTTTTCTTCCTACTCAAGGTTCTGTTTATTTAATTAGAAGTAACTTATGCCAGGTTGTGTACTGACTCGCCATGATTTTTAAACAAGCATTTTTTAAACACATCTTACTATATAAAGAGTCACTATAAATAGCAGAAACAATTTAAAATCCAGTCTCTCTTGAATGGAGGATCTCTCTCTTCAAGATGCAACATGACCTAATAGTTTCATGGCACCACACATTTTTGCTTGATTCTGTCCCCCTTCCTCATGCTGATTAAAAATATCCATTGTAAGCAGTGCCACTGAAATCAGTGTAAAAGGAAAATAATCCATTTCTCTTAGTCATCTGTTTTCCAAAATGGTGGAACCAGTTACTTTATCCAGTATGAAAATACAGTAGGAGACAGTAATGACAGTAATGACTTCTCCTTTTCTAATAATTTTGCTACTAAAATTACAAAACAGTTTTACTTCTTTCCCATTAAAGACAATATTTGCATTATAATATTTTTCTTTACCAAAACTTTGTTTTCTTGGTAACTAAAAACTTCACCACAAACTCCAAAGTACCAGCAAAGCAACTAAAGTTAAAAACTATGATTAAACCAGGTACACTTATCATCAGCAGCCATACAACAGTGCCTAAGATACCACAGTTTTTCTTAATCAAGATGAATTAAAATCATTAAAGACAGAAGTATGTAGGTAAATGGTCATAAGTTAATCTTGTATGTTTTACCAGGAGCAGTAATGAATGGAATACTGTGTATGGTATCTTTGTTACTCAACCTCTGTTTCAGTAGGCACAAAAAGTGAAAATGGAAGTCAGAGAAAAATGCACAAAAATTATTCTCTCCCAGGACCTAGATGAATCTTCATTGTGGCTGAATCCTCATGTAAGGAGCAAAGAGGATTTTTCAACATTTTCTGCCAAATGTATTTGCATTTGGAGTTGTTTTCATGACAAAATAAATAAGAACTGTTTAAATAATGGAAGTTAAACCCACAAAATGGCAGTGATAGTCTTTCATATATGATTCTAATTCATAAAGGAAGCTGATGAATTCACAGATTTTGTTGAAACTTAACATGTGTTTAAATACTTTCTGCTGAGTATAAGCACTGAATTGCTCTGTGCTTCCAGATAATTACATGAGTCATTCTGATACCAGCAATTGAAATAACTAATGACACTCTCAATATACCATCTGCCAGACATTGTAATAGACAGATGTGTGTTCTCTAAGAGTGAAGGAAAAGGTATAGGTGTTGCTATTTCAACAGGATATTGGATATACAGGCAGAGTTTCCAGTTAAATCATAGTCTCAGGGATTTTTTTTCTTACTGTATCATTTCTAAAAAAAACTATAAATGAAAGGTTTTACTGGCACAGAAGAGAAGAGATAATAAAAAATGCATACTGACTTTAATACCTCGAAGGTACAGGTGAAATCAATTCACCTCATGAATGGCAGGATCTGCAAGAGCAGCTTTGGCTACTGTTTGAGATGTTGTAATAATGGCAAGATTTAGCTAACTGTAAAAGACAGAAAATAACTCTATAATCAGCTTACTATTATTAAATACCCACTGAAGAAGTAAACAAATTTTTCTCTGTAGGAACAAATTTAAATTGGATACACTACAGATACCACAGAATTTGGAATTCTTAATTGACAAATGGAGGATTAAATATATCCATAAAACATTGTTTTTTATTAATTCAGATGCGCTTAATGAATCTCAGTCCTCTGATTTTATTTGAAGTAACTGAATAGCAGAAACTTGCCACCATATCATGTAAATGTCACATGGACCAGGGGAGACTGAAGTAGTGTACAGACCTGCAGAACAAACTACCCAACACAGCTTTTACAAAGAATATAGGCAAGAATAAAATTGCTTTGCAACTCTATATCTGGGTAAGCTACAACACCCCCTCTACTAGATACCTGCAGTTTCCTATTTCAGTAAAAAAGAAAAGTCTGATATTATTGCAAAACCATGATTGTGAAGAACTTTTTTGTTTGTTTTTGGTTTTAGCTACTGTAAAATGTATGACTGAACTAGTAGGCAAAAAAAGGTCTGTTATTGAATTAACAGACCTGAAGGCTCCACAAAATACATTCATTATTAAAATTGCTACTTACTGCAATGCATGGGGAACTGATGCTGAAACCCTTCATAGCCTTTGAACCTCAGGAAGTCTGAAGCTTTTGAAAGACACAGCTCTGTTTTCTTGCTGGTTTGTTGCAAGGTAAATGTTAGAATCATAAAGGAAGTATCTTTGGTATTTTGTGCACACTCTTGATTGTGCACTTTCAGAGGCTCCTGAAAAGGTGGTTAATCTTTGTTAAAGCTCTTGTGCATTAGTGGCTGATAGAGGCTGGTGACTGTTACACAGTAGTTATTAACCTTATTGGGATCCAGTAACCAGATTTTCACAGTATCTGGTTCTTATACTGAGTTCTTCTCTAAGAAAGTACATTATAAATAGGCAGAAACTCTACAAAGTGCCATAGCATTTGAAGGCAGGACAGCATGCTGGCATTATCCAGGCCTCATGACAGACAGGGAGAATTCCAGCACCATATGCTTTCAGCTGCAAAACGCCTACTTCTGAGTAAAAGTGCACCATAAAATTAAAATTATCTTCCTGCAGAACTCAAAGTCATTTGCAAGTCTGCTTCATTTAAACAAGCTCAGAAGTAAGATTAATGGAGTAATGAAATTAACTCAGCTCCAAACTAGCTTTATATTCTGATTCTTCTAGAAGGTTCTGAATTTCCATGACTCCTATGCAAACATATATTCACAGGACTCAAGTCAAAACTGTTTATCATCTTCCCTATAGCAAACGCTATTCTCTCTTGCTACAGCAGCATTGTTCTTTTTGTGATATCTGGAGATTAGATAAAGTCAAACATCATTTACAAAACAACAATACAATGCTTAGCTTCACTTTTTTCTGTTTCCTCAATTACTTCATGTCACTTAGCCTGAAGAATTAAAACATATCCTAAAAAATACCTCAGAAAAGTAATGCTTTCCTGTTGTATCACAAGATTTTTTTGTTAGCCTTGTTCTTGATCTAATTACCAAAAGTACACATTGCAGACAGACTGAGATCCTCCACAAGGTCCAGAGGTGACTCTACAGAGAGGCACAACTCGGTTGTACAGTGCGCTCATGTTATTTCTATCATTCCTTTGCTAATGAAGAATCAGCAGTAAATCAATTGAAAGTGCTAAAGTTATTGGCAGACTAAAAAGTAAATACTGACAAATGTGGCAAATTGAGAAACTCTTTTTGATATTATCTTGGGTTGAAATATGTAACCAAAATTGTGTATTCTATTTTCATCTGTTGAAACCAGTTGAGAGATACTGTTCTTTATCTCTTGTAACTCTAGGGAGGGAAGAGGNAACAGGGTGTCAGGTTGTATCTCTGACTCTGTCAGGGTTTTCTAGGACTTTTATTTCTTTGCTTGTTTGTTTTTGTACTACTGCATTTGTAATTTTTAATATTCCTAGTAAGCAACTGTTATTCCTATTCCCATATATTTGCCTGAAAGCCCCTAATTGCAAAATTGTAGTAATTTGGAGGGAGGGGGGTTTTACATTCTCCATTCCAAGGGAAACTCCAGTTTTCCCTGACAGATACCTGCCTTTCCAAACCAAGATAGGTATCTAAGCAAGAGGGATGATTTAAGGGAAGTCTAACCAAGGGTTGGAAACTACTGCAGAGATAGCCAAGGGCAAAATCATTCTATGGGTGCAGCCCACAGGGATGTTAATTCTCACTCTTTCAAGAGACCAGTAGTGGATGTACACTAAAAATGTGCTGCAATGTTTTACAGAGAAATTAACAATGCAAATGAAGACTTCTGAAGTGTCACATGTCTACATTTTTATAAATATATATATGTTTCTTGCTGTATTTTTCATTGCAGGGATGGAAGAATATCAATAACTTAGATATGTTTAATTTTTTTATACTGGGTTTGCTTGAGAAGTTCACAACATCTGAAAAAGAACTATGAAAACCTATAATTCAAACTGCATTATCCAGGACCCTATGTGGCTTTCCAAAGAGGTCTAAACAGGACAATACAGACTCAGGGATGGATTGTTATTTCTTTTCTCTGATTGACTAAAAAGGTTTGCAGTGGGAAGGAAATTGTGTTGTGAGTCACACACCATCAAATGACTGTGGCATACAATGGGCTCCATATATCACTAGCAATATTTAAAACAAACAGATTTCATAGAATTATCAGCTCATCAAGAAGTCATTCATGTCCAGAAAGTCTTAATTTTTATTTTGGAAACCTTGCCAAAAGGGCTTTGTCTTTCTCTTCCATTGCAGCAGGCTCAGCTGCCTGCAATGTATTACACTTTAACACTTTAATGTTTCACTTTAACCCAACAACTGAGCTTTGTTATCAGAGCTATATTCAGAAACACTACTTCAGCCAAAAATTGAATGAAAATCTATTTTCACCTGTTATACTCAGTAAATTTTCTTTTTCACTGGGGTAAGACTATCAGAGACACACAGAGCTTAAACGTATTATTGATTTTTAGAAATTAAAGCCAGTTTCACATAGCTAGGGGCTTCAATGAGTCATAAAACTCCATCAAGGGTTAGTTCAGACTTTTTTTGTCCCTGGAAGATACGGATGAGTTCATGTGAACTGACAGGTGGAAATGTATTCAGTGTGAAAACTTCTAAAGGAATATTTGAAGTACAACTTAGCAGAGAGAGGTTGATTTTAACTAACCTACAACCAGCTGAGTACAGAGACCAATTTGTAGAGAAATTAGGTCATTGCATTAGGGAAGTCAGATTCAAACCTGCAGATGTTCATGCTGAATGCTTAACTGAGCCTCTGGAGTCCTCAAAGCTGTGCTTTAAAAATGTGTTTTTCAGGTTTTTTCTTATGCATTTCCATCTCATGGTAACGCAGAAAATGCTCAGGCCACAATCTCCAGTTCAATAATTTTTCATCTTTCTTGTTTCAGGATATCTGAAGATGCTAAGATGAAAGCCTGATTTTAAAATGAAAGAAAAAAAATCAACTTACAGAAATAAAACCATACATTTCTTAAGAACAAATATCTTTAATTCATTCATGGTGTTTCTGTCATGACCCAATGCCTTCCTTTAGCAGATATTCCATTAAATACAAGTATCTAAAAAAGACATTAGTTTTCTCACAAAAAATATGTATCAGTTCATACTCAAACATATTCAGATGGAAAATGTCCGTTCCCTAATACATCAGTAAGCAGAAGCTATAAATATTACCACCAAAATAGTTATTACTCAGAGGCCACGGATTCTCATAGTCCCACTCCATATGAAGAAATTATCAGGTGTTCTGAAAACTGTGGAATGCACAAAGCTATCCAGCAAAGAGCAAAGCAGAAGTCCCAAAATATACTTTTTCTGGAATTCTTTGTAGAGATTTGCCTCCCATCACCAACAGTGCACCTGTCCAAGTCATGAGCAGCCATGAGTTTCTCCAGAAGAATGCCCTGGGAGAACAGTGTTAAAGGCTTCACTAAAGTCCAGGTAGGCAACACCCACAGCCTTTCCCTCGTCCATCTTGTCACAGAAGGAGATCAAGTAAGTAAAGAAGGACCTGTCTTTCATGAACACATGCTGGCTGTCCCTGACCCCCTGGTTGTCCTGTACACACCACATGATAGCACTCAAAATGATCCTTCCCCAGCATCAAGGTCAGGCTGACAGGTCTGTCGTTCCTTGGGTGCTTCTTCCAACCCTCCTTATGGATGGGTGTCACGCTGTCTAACCTCCAGTCACCTGGAATTCCTCAGTTAACCAGGACTGCTGGTAAATGATGCAAAGTGGCTGAGAACTTCTGTCAGCTTCCTCAGTACCTTTATGTGGATGCTATCCAGCCCCACAGACTTCTGTGTGTTTAGGTGGTGTAGAAGGTCACTGATCATCTCTTCTTGAATCAGGGGGGCTTTCTTCTGCTTCCCATACCTATCTTCCAGCTCAGAGGCCTGGTATCCAGCTCTTACTCTTAAAGACTGAGCCAAAGAAGGCATTAAGTATCCCAGCCTTTTTTTCATCCCTTGTCACTGTGTTTCTCCCCCCATGCAATTAAAGACAGAGATACTCCTTAGTGCTCCTTCTGTTGCTGATGTATTTATTAATAAGACATTATTTATGGTCTTTTACAGCCAGATTAAGTTCTAGTTGGGCTTTGACCCTTCCTGCATAACCTCATGATAACCTTGTAGTTCTCCTGAGTTTCTTGCTTCTTCTTCCAAAGATTACAAACTCTTTTTTTGTTCCTTGTCTCTTTTGTACGTTTTCTAACCAACCCTAATGTTTAATACTTCTACCTTTCAGACAGAGACCATCCACAAGATCTTAAGAATTGAGTTTTCTCTTTCCCTTATTATACTTCAAAAATCCATATAATGAATAGATCTAAGGTCATCCATAAATTGGCACTCACAGGACAGCAGGTCCAGGTTGCATGCACTGTTTTCAAAAACTCTCCACTCATACGAGAGATGTGCACACCAGTGTAAATCATTACGTTCTCAGCAAGTGCATTCCTGTAAACTAAAATTAATGTCAAATTTATACTCATGAAAGCATGCAGACTGAAAAGGGAAGTGAAAGCCATTGATTTAATTTTTTGTCATGCATATATTTGCATAGTATTTTCAGATTAATAAATGAGACATATCTTGTGTAAATCAATATCTACCCTTGCTGTATAGTGTAAACTTCATTATTCATGGTCTTATACCATATTGAATGAAACATTAAAGATACAAGTAAAACTACTAGGGATTGCTTTGAAGGACATAGGGAAGGTCATTGACTTAGAAAGGTAGAGCAGGGATGTACATGACTTCACAAATTTCACTCTCTGACTTTCCTCGTCCTTTCATCATTTATCTGTTTCCCACTCTGTCAAACACAGATGAAAGCATCTCAAAGGGTCATACTGAGAGGTTACCATTTAATGTTTGCAAATGTCTGAGAAAAAGAATAATATTTTACAGGCATGGGTGCCTTCTAGTTTACAGCATCATTAGGCCATTCCCTAACCTTGTAAGTCCACATGAAGCCATTACTTCTTTTGAAAGAAAGGAAGCTACGTGAGAAATAGAGCACAGCATCTGCAACCTATCTCCCCATAGAATTTTATCACCATACAATGGTATCATGATTAATTTGTGGTTACTGTTATAGATTAAAACAACATAATTTTAGCCTCTTTCTGCTCCCTTCACAGAAACAGGACCCTGTGGAAGATGCACCATGTATGCAGAAACATCTAGAAGCCCCATAAGTTCATTTCTGCAAAGCACTTTGGGTACAAGTAGAGTGGGGAGACAGGGAGAAGGAAGACTTCCGACACACTCCATAAAACACAACAGCTTTGTCCCAGGGGAGCACTGCCAGCAAGAAGTTTGGTCAATGTGGTGGTCATGTTGGAATGACTACTCCTGGGCAGCTGTATAATGTAATGGACATTGGGCTAAGGTTTTCCCAGCTAACACACACAACAGAAATAGCAGCATTCACTGTGACAACACTTAACTCCTAGCCTGCTTGTTAGGGCAGAAAAAAAAAACATTTTGGGATTGGAATAAGTTTTGTGACAAGAAAAACAGGAGCTTTGTAGTCCACTCAGTCCAGAGCCTGTTCAATTATCTGGCTTTCCTTTCTTTCCTCCAGGAACTAAGGCAAACCAGTCCCCACAGCCACAAGATTTGGCTCCTCTGGACCAGGAAGTAAAAATCCCTCAGATTATGAAGCTGATTGCACCCAGTAAACTCAACGATCTCCTCCACACAAAAAGGATGAATGTGCTCCTCCCTCACCAGCACATCAAGTATTTCCAGAACCCTCCAGATTCTAACTGAAAAATATCATTCCAGTCTCTTCCTACCACACCATGAGTATCTGGTGCATTTTCTTCCTTTCGTCTTCCATATTTATTATTTTTTAGTGTTATCTTTATAGCAGAGGTGGACTGAGCTGAGATTAGGAATTGTATTGGGTTGCTGTGGCCTGGTTTTGGTGCCAGTGAGGTTACAGAGGTGACTTCTATGAGAAGCTGCCAGAGGTTTCCTTCATACGCAGCAGAGTCAAGCCTAGGTTGTTCCAAGCTGGAAACACTGCTGGCCAAGGCTTCGCTAATCAGAAATAGTGGTAAGGCCTCTGTGATATTTAAGAAGAAGGAAAAAAGTGATTGCACAGATGTAATTGTGGCCTGAGAAGAGCAGAGTGAGAACATGTGGGAGGAACAGCTCTGCAGACTCCAGGGTCAGTGCAGAAGGAGGGGCAGGAGGTGCTCCAGGTGTCCCAGATTCCCCTGCAGCCCATGGTGAGACCATGGTGAGGCAGCTGTGCTCCTGCAGCCATGGAGGGGCAGGGGATGCAGAGATCCACCTCCATCCCTTGGAGAAGCCCTATGCTGGAGCAGGAGGATGTCTGAGAGGAGGCAGTGCCCCTGTGGGATGTCCATGCTGGAGAAGGTTTCCTGCTAGGGCTTGTGATTCTGTGTGGGGCCCACACTGGAGCAGCCTGTCCTTGAAGGACTGCACCCCATGGAAGAGTGACCCACTCTGCAACAGTCTGTGGAGAGCTGTCCCTTGTGGGATGGACTCACACTGGAGAAGTTCATGGAGGACTGTCTCCCATGGGAGACACCCCACAATGGAGCAGGGAAGAGACTCCTCTCCCTGAACAGCAGTAGCAGCAGAAACAACCAGTGAGGAACTGGGGTTTTATCCCTTATTCTCTGTCTCCCTGCACCACTGGGGGAGGAAATAGAGCTGGGAAAGAGGCAGGGGGAAGATTTTTTTTAGATCTGTTCTTACTTCTCATTATCTGGCTCTGATTTTGTTAGTAATACATTCAATTAATATCTCTCATTCTAGTCTGTTTTGCCCATGATGGTATTTGGCGAGTGATCTCTCTCTGTCCTTATCCCAGTACATGAACCTTCCATTATATTCTCTCTCCCCAGTCCTGGCATACAGCTAGGGTTAACTCACTTCAGGAATATCATCATGCCATAACACATAGTATGCCACTGTACATTGACACAGTTCTGTGCCCATATTCTACACATACTATGTTTGAACTTTGCAGGTTTTCAGATCTTCAGTAAAACCAGTAGAAGCCAGCCGACTGTATCAGGGCAAGTTCCTTTAACATGATATTGATCAAGTTGCATTGTTTCCAAGCAGTAAAATATTATCACATTGAACCTGGAGCCAATTTTGATTTTCCATAACTAAACAGAACTAAAGTTGATGAATCATTGATGTTGAATTCCAGTAAAGAAAAGACAACCAGTAGAGATCACAGAGTTTATCAGGAACTTTCATTTGAAATTGTGAAATGGGAAGCAGAAGGATACTGAAGTGGTAGACTGTTCTTCTACTGGGACAAATACAATGGAAATTGTGAGCCCTCATTGTTCAAGCCAGGCACAGAAAGCTGATGCTATGAATTTATGAAGATGAAATACAACCAGAAAAATCCTCACCATGCCCTGCCTGATCCTATATAACTTGGCCCATTGCACCACAAGATCTAGTAGTCCATAGCTGACAGCACTATTGGTCCTTCATAATAATAAATAAAATAAATCCTCACAGAAAAAAATACAGCTCACATAAAAGCTTGTTTTAAATTTTGGGTTACTTCTCAAACACCTTTTGCTCACCCTGACTTTAGCTTGATCAAATGGAAAACAAATCTCCAAAGAAATAGCACAGCTTTCTCTTTGGCCTCTCAGATTCTTTGGGGGGCTAGAGAGGGCACTCAAAACTTTAAAGTGTTGTTTTCTAGTTCTCTTTTACCTCCTTCTCTCTCTCTCTCTCTCTCTCTCTTTCTCTCTCTCTCTCTCTATATATATATATAAAAAGAAAGAGCATACAAAAGGAAGTGAAGCCCTTCAAACTTGGAAGAGAAAAACTTCCTACTTTCTTACCAAAATGAAGTTAAAAGAAGGTGAAAGAATACTATTGGTAGTATTGGTAGCAGATGCTCCAATATTCAAACACAGTGGTTTCTAAAATGGCTTAAATATGAACTTTCATGCATGTCCAGTCATAATATTCTGTCCTCAAATATGATTCTGAGGACATGAGAGGGGGAATAAATACAATAAGATGTATCAGAGGTCTTCTGCCATCATTTATCCCAGAGATAAACAAGGATGAAATGGATGAAAACATGAATGGATGAATGGAGCAAGAGGTAGACTGTCTGGTCTTCATAAGCATCTACAGCTGTGCTTTGTGCAAATGTAGGAGGTGCAAATGTAGGAGGTTGAGCAAGGGATGGGGAAAGAGGATAACAAGAGTTCACCCATTGGATCCTACCACATTTGTCACATGGAGAGAATGAAAATGGCAAAAGAAAATGGAAAATATCTCCTTTGGGAGAAATACTAGACTGTATATTGAAAAAAAAAATCCAATAAAGGAACTTGAAACTAATTGCTAGAAAATAAGGGACTGAGAGGACAACAGTCAGGATTTCAAATGCCAAACTAAGAGTCAGAACCTAGACACCTGAAGTAATAAAAAACTATTTTTGTTTTTCTAAAGTCACTGCAGCCTACACAAATGCACAGACACCTTTGCAGGAACCCACCACTGCTAAAATAAAACACAGTCCAGCAGAGACAGCTTGTTGGGTACAGAGCCAGACAGATCCTGTTCCAGGTGAGGCACATGAGTCTCTCAGAGGGGACAAAAAACAACATTTCTTTTTATCCCATGATCCTAATGACTATTTTTGTTATTGTTCTTCAGCAACAACAACAAAACCACTGGAAAACTATACTGAACAGCGAATCATGCCTGCAGCAAGAGGCAGCTTTTTAAACTTCCATCTCACTAGTCTATATGAATAATGTCACCATGTCACTGCTTTTCCTGCATTCTATTACAGAATATTCTTCCCCTAGTTTTATTATGCTATTCTATTTCAACTTGATGAATTATCTATATTATATTTTTTGAGAAATATCGCCTCTAGGGATGGACATGCTTAGTTTAGAAAGCTGTGAGCAGAAAAAAAAAAGAGAAGAAAAATAGAAACTTCCACATCTCCACTTTTCTAAGCTACTCCTGGGACTAGGACATAATTATCTATATTCTGCAATTACCAGCCAATTCTTAGCCAAATGATGAAAATCAATGACACTAAGAAGTGATGTTCGGGCAAGTCTAGGCAGAAAGATAAAGGAGTCTGTTTGAAAAGAGCAAGAATGGGAAGCGGAAATCACAAGGTGGGGGCCCAGCTAAACAATTTCTCTGGCACTGAGTTTATTTTTCTACTCCTTTCTCCATGGTTCCAAAACCACTTACATATTCAGCCAAAGATAACAAGCTCAAAAACCTTCTCTTTAAAACTGGCACAAAATAAGAGAATAGCTATCCCCACACCAACATTTAGCAGGAGAGTAGGTGGGTATGCTCTGAATTATGTATTAAAATAAATTTCATTTCAGATGGACACCAATTCAAGGTTAAAATATGTGACTCTATGGACATTTTTACTTTATCCTCATCTCCAACATGAGAAATAAAAGGAAATGAAGTATTCTAAACCACCTTCTCTTTTTGGGTATAGTTATGAATGGATTTTATTATATTTCTGCATTCCAGCAGATTTTAACAAGCATTGCTAATAAGATATCTTCTCCCTTCTGCAGTGCTAAGGATCCCACAGGCCAAGCATGCCTTGTCTGCTACACTTAGAGCAGTCTAAGTGTATATATAAATATATTAACTCATTCCCATGGTGTCAGCCTAGAATAGAAATTCAATGCTGACATATAATCTGTTTGGTTGGGTTGATGCAGATATGCTTTTATTCTCAGAGATCTGTTTTGTCACCATGGTAATTTTGGACAAGGAGATCCTATAGACATTTATTTTTCTTAAAAACAAAACAACAACAACAAAAACAAAGTCAATTTGGGATCATAAGTTCCATCAACTGAGCTAAATTTCAAATAAACTTGTAACTAATAATATGTGTGTTCTGCTACTGTGAAAACCTTTCTAGGACTAAACAGTCCCTGAGGAACTGTAAACCAGCATTGCCATGTGGGATGATAGTGGTACAAAGCCTCCTACTTACCTTTTCTTCATATTTGGTTGTTTTATTTTTGTTGACTACTGATTGGTTTTCAGAATTGTAAATACTTAACATTCAAGAGTCTTACTTGTTTAGAATTAGGATATTCCTATGCATTCAGTTAGAATGTAAAACAATTTGCAAAAATCTTCACAATTAAGCATTTATCACAAAAACTTTACAAGCTAAGTGCTATTTTCTTTTTAAATTTTTGAAAATATGGCTCATTGCTGTTTTGTTTTGTGAAGAAAATGATCATTTTCACCTAGAGAGCCTGGTAAGCTTTTCATTGCTAAAGGAAAGGAAAGCCTTTAAGCCAAGGCTTCAACTGCACTGCAACAATAGCTCCTACTGAAGACATATTATGGCAAGTTCTAGACTTACAGTCCAGATATTATTTTGTCTCATCACTTGTTTTAAGACATTTCTCTCATAGGGAAATATCATTGTTCTTGTTCACCATGGATTTGGGACGCATGGGTGTATTTCTGAAGTGTCTATATGTTCTTGTTTCCCAGTTGCTACTTGGCTACAATAAAAAGAAGAAAAACACCAGTTCTCTAGTGACTTTTCCTTAAAAAAAAAGAAGCGGAGAGCATGGAGGTTCTGTATTGTGGGAATATGGTGAGAACGTCTCTCTGTTTAGTGAGAAAAGTTGCTTACATAACCAAGGCATGTATACTGCTGCTTTCAAATTGTATGTCCAAATCAGTCGTATGACATTACGATGGATGTAAAGAGGTCTACAGCAGGGGAAAAAACTTTCTCTTCAGGAGTCATGTCTTCAATTTTCACTGCCTGGCACATGCAAAGACAGTTAAACAAGAAGTGAAAACAGTTAGCCAGACTTTTAAAAGCATGTTTATGACAAGGATTACATCTGTTTCCTGAACATGTAATATTCAATAGTTCCTTTGCATGGAAGGGAGGAGGTTATAAATTTTGGAAAAGGTTTATACATCAGCATCAGAATCCATTATCACATTTCCATGAGTTTTCACACACATTCTCTTGAGATGAAAAATTGTTACACCATTTAATGTGCTTAGCCTTTGTTGCATTAAAGACATTATCATATTTTTAGCTGAGAGTTTCATTACATACAATCTTGACACATCTCATGTAAGTTCCACAGAAAGGAAAAAGAAAGTCTGAAGGTGTCTTGCAACTAGTTTTGCTTCCTTTTTTTTCCAGATGGATGTCTTGTTACAGATAAGAAATCAAATTTTGCTTTACCTATAACAGGAATGAGTCTGTTCTTAGGCTCTTCAGGCTACTCACTTCTGTACTGACAGTCTTTACATTTACATCATTCCCCTCAAAGGAAAGATATTTAGTTTTGCAACTACTTGGAAAGAATCCTGAAACAGCACTATACACAGAGTTATTTATTTAATTACAAGTAGCCAAAAGAAAAAACAGTAATGGTGGAGTAGCCTAGAAGTAGAGCATTTGGCTGAACTGTTAGGCACTCGAATTGGCAACTGTAGGCTTCCTCAAGGAGACTGTGTATTCTCTATGGCTGCCTTTGCTCACTTAGAAATAGTAAGGGAAATCAGACTGGAGCTTTAGAGACTGAAAGTAAAGGAGGAGGATCCAGCCCATTCTCAGAGGAGGCTCCACACTTTAAAAATTCATATTTTCCTTGTACCTTGAAATAGCTTGGTTCTGATGGCCTCCAGACTCATTACATTGCATAGCCCTATTTTTTTCAGAACTTTATACGTAGTAAACTACGTGTAATGAATGTTTACTGTTTCAAAAATATAAACAAATACATAAATTCAAACAATATAATGAACTGCAGCTTTCAAAACAAATGTACAATGCTAAAGTTACATTTATATTTCCTGTAATGCCCATCTCACTAAAATCTGGATAATGGCCAGACTATTACTACTACTATTACTATAGTAATGACTATTTCACAATACTGCATTGAAAGAACAGAAATTGAAAAACCCAATAATTGTATTTAGAGATTCTTAAAAGAGATTTTTTTTTTTTACTGTTATCATCTTAGCAACACATTTCACAAACAAGAAGACACAAAAATAACTTGCTTTATATAAAGGGCACTTTTCCATAGTCTAATTTCTCAACAGTTTCTTGGCCAAAAGAAACTAGAGGCACTAACTTTATGAATTTCATGAGAACCATTAGAAGGTAGTTCCAATTAATAAAGGTGGTAGGCCAAGATAATTTAGAATCTTTCTATCTTGTAGAGGTCCCTGAATACCACTCAAGAATATGGTACAATTTTAGAGAAGCTAAGATATTACTGCCTTGCATGTCCAAATCTGTCCCTCCCGACCCTACGTTCAGTAGCAACATCTGTTCTCTTTTGACCCGTGGTCGGTAATAATCTCAGGGTGGCCTGTGCAGGGTGAAATGATCCCAGTTTTGTAGAAAAGTAATTTTTCTCAAGACACAACACTGCACAGTTAAAACACACAGAGCATATAAACCAGAGCTAATTGGGCACGTAATTTCATTAAGTCGTGAGGTTAAGTATTGAAAAACAAGGAGATAAACAAATCCCACACACCAGACCATGATGCAAGCCATGTTGTAATTGATGTAATACAATGCTCAGCTTTCCTTCAGAGAGGAACAAGTTTTAGGGAGTTAAGCAAAGCAAATAACGCAATACCCTAACTGAAAAAACAGTCATATTCATTTGAAAAAAGTGGTATATCAGAGAAGTCCTTCTAGTCTTGTAAGAATTTATTTTAGGACTATGTGAAAGCTAGGAAGTGCAGAGGTTATTTCTGTCTGTAGCTATATTTCCAGAACCAGATATTCTGAATGCTGGGTCACAGTTTAGTGCTAGTAAGTCAGGGCCTCACAGTTTTGCAGGGGTTTTGTCTGTCAATAGATGTTTACCTGCAATATTTAAATCTTTATATACTACCCAAACAGTCAAAAAAGTCCTATCTATTTTACTAGATTTACTTACTTTTCCAAGGTATTTGCATTTTCTCTTTCTTCTGCTCTAGCTATTATTTTGATTTGAAACCAAAAGCTGTTCTTTAAATACAGAAAACTTCTGCTGCTTCCTAGTAATATAAATTTAGATTCCCATTCATTTTATTTAGGAAGAATTGTTGGTGTGCATTTTTTAAACATTTAGAGATCTAAAACCTGCTTTCAGAGATTAAGAAAAGTGATCACAGATATCTCATTTTGCCTGTCTTTCATCTAGGATTGAATTCTCTTGATGAGTTTGAAACAGAAAATTTCTTTATGCTATTAATGAATTCTCTTGTCAAATAAAACAATACAATAATTTTCATCAGTTCAACTACCAGAACAGTGAACATTCCTTCATAACAATCAAACCCAAGAATTTTGTAGTGACAAGACAAAATAATAGCTTGAATCATTCCAGGATTAAAATAATGATTTTACTACACACATGCAAGTGATGCTTGTGAAAAGCTCACTAACCTTGAAAATTTAAGCAAAACTGGGAAACCTTTCTAGACCCCTAAGATAGATTTTTGAAGGCTACAGAATGACAGTTTCATGCTTCAACAATAGAAGATTGCTTGTATCTGTCACCTTCCCTTCTCTGCAGTGTATATTTATGCAGCTTGACACAGGGTGACGTAAGTACTGTATTCTAGAAATGTGGGTATGTGTGCTACGGCCGAAATGTGAAAAAAATCCAAGCAGCCCTTGCCTTGCAGATGTAAGCAAGCATTTCACATAACATGGCAGGAGGTGCTGTCTTTGCTGCAAAGTACAGAAAAGAAAAGAAAAATATATCAGTGAGGTTGTCACCCAAAATAGCATTTGCATGCCTGAAATGCCATAAACCCGTCAAATTTTCTGACTAGAACCTTGCACACAGATTCCCACTTCTTTTACTGCTTAGAAACTCTGTCGTTGTGGCTGAACAGGCTATTAACTGAAGCCTACCTTTTGCAGGGGTGGAATTTCTTCCAAAGTGAATATCCTTGATTCCAAGCCCAAAAGAGGCTTGATCTAACAAATATCCAGGAATTTTATCCTCCATTTTGCTGCAGAATGGCTATCAAAACAGGCAAACCATGAAAGAAAAGGAGTGGTGCCTTCCCTTCCTTTTGCTGCAGCTCCGTAATTGGAACACCTCCCAAAAGCAGGGAGAAGAGACACCCCCTGACAGTGCCAGTCTAAAAGTCTAAAGGGGTAATGATCATTGCTTCTCTCCCTTCCAGAGAAGCTGCATGTGCCTCTATAAAAAATAAACCTACACAAAACCAAAGGCATTTTTCTTGTTTCATTTTGCAACAAAATGCAAAGAATTGGGAAACAATATGGAGAGCAAGAAAGGGCAATTCTGATTCTAGAGGGCACATGGGACACATGATTCTGATTCCAAGCCCTGCTCACAGAACTACTCATCCTAGAATGAAAAAACAGGAATAATCCAGATAGACAAGACTGAATTTGTTTTTCTCAAAAATGAATTGGGGCTCTACAGAGCTTATCCAATGCTAACATGGTCAGTCTTGCAATGTTAGGTATAATGAGGTCCTTTGGCAAATTATTTGATATCATATCCATCTTTTAAACTTAGAGATTGTAACTACAGATAGCATACACAGTCAAAAATCATAAGAATGAAGGGCTAGAAAGTAACTAAGCCTGGTGAGATATTTTGAAGTATTCCTAGTCCATCCCTAGCATTTGTTTCAGCTCTTCTTCCAAATCTTTGATGCCATCAGTCCCTTAAAGCAGCTTCTCCTGGATTTTCAGAATTTCAACAATGAGAAAGAATTTTTGATATAAACTTTCCAGTCATCTTTCCTTCAAATTAAATAGATCTTCTTTTCTTTTTCCCACTGACTATGTGGAACAGTTGATTATATGTGTCTCTGCAAAACTCTTTAGCATCTCAGAAAATTCTCCAGTCCCTCCTTTGTCTTTCAGACTTTCCAAATAATAGCCGCAGTTCTTTCAACCTTTTTTTTTTTCCTGTTTTGCTTGAGTTTCAAAAATTTCTCAGAGGTACCAACAATTTTTTTCTGGATGCTATCCAGTTTTTTGCATCTTTTCTCAGGTTCAGTATAGAACACTGGACATGGTTCTCCAGATAACCCCACAGGCATGGAGTGGGGTTCAGTAATTACCTTCCTTGTCTGACATAATCTCTTCCTTATAAAAACAATTCTGGAATGAGAATATGTTCCTGGAAACAACATCGCTTCTTAGCCTGTTTTATATGCCTCTGGCACTATAATCCCCTGCCTTTATCAGAAGCACTGTTGTCTACTTATTTCCACCTTTCTGTGTCTGTGTTTGATACTTCCCTCTAGAAAATGAAAGTTGTGTTCAGACTCATTTCATATTGTAGCTATCAGAGCACTTCCTCAAACCATAAGCTCAAATGAAAGATTATGGAGCCACTGTTTGAGTCTGTTTTCCTTATAATAATTTGGGTGAAGATTACATACATTTCTATGGTTTCCTGTATGTTCTTGTCATTGTTAAGATCTAATCATAACCTTATTTTCTTACTCCCCTTGCACTTTTCAGCCAACCAGCCACATTTTCATTCTCTCAATTTCCCCCATTTTTTCTTAATTCTTATTCTGTTTTACTTGAAGAAATTGGAGAAAGATTAATATTTTTTCTTTCCTTGTAGTGTAAGGTAATTCTTGATAACATGAAAGTATTGCAAAATGTACCTGTGCTAAGAAAGAAAATAAATATTTGTACCAAAAATTGAAAGATGGTCAAATATGGGCTCAAGCCTGATCATAAGATCATTTAACTAAAATAAGAGACTTTTTGGGTTAATTCATGTCACAGGACTACTTAATATAATGTAGATATTACCTTGTCATCAGGGAAAATGTCAAGGAACATGTTACCTCTCTAGGCCACCAACAAAACCAGGTGACCTGTTGGAAAGTGTCTCTCAAAGGGGAAAAGACCAGAGATGTTGTAACAGTGGAGCTTTTCACACAGAGCCAAACCAGCAGATAATTTCTTTTGAAAATGTACACTTTGATTATTCTTTAGACAACTGTTTGGAAATTAAGTAG